>JAUMJL010000119.1:1200000-1657669 GCA_033558185.1 Dromococcyx pavoninus | reverse complement strand
CTCTGGACTGTAGGGCCGCGGGCGCCCCCTCCCGGCCGCGGGCGCCCCCTCCCGGCCGCGGGCGCCCCCTCCCGGCCGCGGGCGCCCCCTCCCGGCCGCGGGCGCCCCCTCCCGGCCGCGGGCGCCCCCTCCCGGCCGCGGGCGCCCCCTCCCGGCCGCGGGCGCCCCCTCCCGGCCGCGGGCGCCCCCTCCCGGCCGCGGGCGCCCCCCACATGCAGAGCTCACACCCGCAGCCGCCGGCAGCAGCGCTTCTGCAAACTCAAGAGACAGACGAAACGGGAGGGGTGTCGAGGAGTGTGAAGCGCAGGCGTCACGATCAGACGCCATGACGGGCCCGGTAGAACCGTACAGGCACCCTCGAGCATCTCCCGGGCCGGCGGGCAGCGCGGGGCTCGGCGGCTCTGGGTTGGACTTGTCCGGGCCGCGAGCCGGACCCCGTTCCTCCGGACTGCCCGCCGCGTTCAGCGCACGCCGAGCTTGCGGCCGCGCTCCCGCTGCGCCCGCCAGCCCGCAGTCCCGCTCCGGACGCCCTCCCACCGCCTTCGCTGCCGGCACCAGGCCCGCCCACCCCCGCTCCCCGCACCTCACCTTGAAGATGGCGTAGCCAGCGGCTGTCTCGAACAGCACCAACATAGCGACGGTGGGAACGGGACGGGGCGCGCACACGTGCTTCGGTGCGCCAGACCCCCGGTTAGGCACGCGCGTGCCGGAATAGGAAGTGGCGGCACCGGAGGGGGAAGCGGTGGGGCCGGGAGAGAAGTGGTGGGCGGGGCCTGTTACTGACGGTCCGCTGCGCGGCTCCAACCCCAGCCGCCCAGAGGCGGCTATTACCCTAGTGTCCGTTGCCCCAGGGCCACTGCTTTGGCTGTATCGTGTTAACGGTGGCAGAGCCTTCCTTGTCAGCATTCAGAGCGCTTCCCGGTGCCTCCGGGTGCTGCCGCAGACGCGTACTGAGGCCAGTGGTGGGGCGGCCGCCGTGACCGGGCTGAGGTGCCCACCTTCGTGGGTTTTGTGTTCCGAACGAGTCCTGGAGCCCGTGGGTGTCCCCGGGCTGCGCGGTGCCAGGCAGCAGAGTGCCTCCTTCCACCTGCTCCACTCTCGCTTCTCGGATTTCTTCCCAAGGCCTCACCTGCGCGTCTTCCTACAATTAAATTCCTGTTCGCAAAGTATCTATTGTGACAAAGTACAGGTGTGTGCATTGAAAGGTCTGCTTCCAAAGTGCACTCTTACGGCAGAGGCCGGTGGCGGCTGAAGCCGTCCATTCATGCTTCCTGCTGCTTTCCATCTTGCCAAAAACAGCGTCCATGTGCACACTGCTGCATCTGACCTGCTTCTGTGCTGGGGTTTTGGCCCGTCTGAGCAACTGAAAAGCTGTACAATAACGGAGTTCTGCTGAAGAGCACTAGTCCTTGCTGTGATAAATTCCCACTCTCTATAACTACCTAAAAGGAGGTTGTAGGCAGGCAGGGGTTGGTCTCTTCTCTCAGGCAATCAGTGACAGAACAAGAGGACGTGGTCTCAAGCTTCGTCAGGGGAGGTTTAGGCTTGATATTAGGAAAAAATTTTTCACTGAAAGGGTGATTCACCAATGGAATGCGTTGCCCATGGAGGTGGTGGAGTCATCGTCCCTGGAGGTGTTTAAAAACAGATTGGATGAGGCGCTTAGTGCCATGGTTTAAATGACAAGTGGGTGCTAGTGTTGGGTCATAGGTTGGACTAGATGATCTCAGAGGTCTTTTCCAACCTTGTGATACTGTGATACTTTCCCCAGGGTAACCTGCATTGCAAATAGCAGACATTTTCCTGCCTGCAGGAAAGAGGTTTCAAGCAACGCTTGAGCTTGATTAATATCAGACATCCGTTGCTACATTTTATGCAACCATCTGAGTCAGCAGTCCTTCATTTCCTCTCCTGCATCATGTGTAAGGAATATGCTGGAAAGTCAATAGTCCTGGGGATTCATATCGCTCTTAAGAATTGTTATTAAACATAAAGACTTTGATACTTTAGAAAACATAAGCAATTTTTTAAAGTCCCACAACTGGTAACATTGCCAAAGAAATTTTGTTCAACTAGAAAAAGCATTTCCAGGTTCCCCCTTGTTTTAAAGCATTCGCTCTGGTGCCACTGGCTCAGGGGCAGCACTACTGTTGTGAAGAGTAAATGTTACTTTGCTGTCTGACTTAGGACACTGGCTTCATCCCGTTCTCCAGCACTCAAGCAAATTTGTTGGCATTATGCAATTACAGATTGTTCTTGGGTTAAAGCCCAGTTTTATAAGAAACGTGGTTTTGATGGACTGCATAGGCTAACAGCTTTGAGAAACCCAGTAACATCTCCTGGCTCCTAAACCACACACACAGCTTTGGAGGAGTTAGTTACCAGCAACTTGAAGGAACAGAGGTGAACTTCATTGACTTCAGGTGATTGAGATTAGTTGCAGATGGGAATTACTAGAGAAATTATAAAGCACCTGAGAAATAAGAGATGTTGTTCAGGCAAGTAGCTTTGATGGTGCCTGTAGTAGCAAGAATAACTTTGGGCTTTATGAGAAGATGCTTGTGTAGGGGCATTTAGTATTTTTAAAATAGCTTTTTTTTTTTAATTTGATTTTCAGTATGCTGTGTGTTGAGTTTGGGCTGTCAGAGAAGTGTGAATTGTGCTGACTTATTGCCAAAGTTTTCATGGGCTGAATGAAGACTGGCTTTGTGGATGCTGTACAGATGTAGCTCTTACCTTGAAGAGGTAAGGCAACCACAACCAATTGAGTAAGAAATGAGTACAGAGGTAGCATTATTGTTACTCAGTCTGTATGAGGGTATGCAGATTTCAGCATTATACCTTTATTGCTATGTATTGCTATTGTATTGTATCTGACTCAGGTAAGCATTAGCTTTTATTACATGATTACATAGAAAAATTGCTAAAATGAAGAATTATACTTGGGTTTTTTACCAGAGTCGGAGACTTCAGTCTTACGCTATAAGACTTCTCTTCCTGCATTTAAAACTGCTTCTGTATGTGAATAGCAGTGGTGTTTAGGACAGAGTATTTGTCATTTTCTGGTCTGTTAGTGTTGTGTGTTGCTGTAATGCCTTTGAGTGGCTTATTTTAGTGCTTTGTGTAGTGCTGTTAAGCTCATAATGAGCTTTTACTGTGAGCTTGGCACGGTATGAACACATTTGGCTTTCCTGACTACTAGGCCTTGCCTAAGAAAGATTGTCTTAATTCTGTAGTTCTGTATAGTGTCTGGTTTGTTTCTCTTTATTTTTTGCTTCACATCTGTTAATTCTGAATTGCTTTTCAGACTGATTCAAACTAAGTCCTATTAGTCTAGATACCACATAGTTTCACTGGCTAGCGAGAGTGCATCCTGTGGTGTAGCTGTGTTTGCAACAGTTAGTGAAATACAGCAGCGTAGGTACAGAGTACAACCGCTCTGGGATTTGGTGTTATTACAAAGGAACATGGCATATACAGCATTAGAGACTGTATTGATAGATGTCCTCTGCCTGGAAAGGTTTCTTACCCTTCCCCAAAGGTAGGTGGTAAAGTTAAAAACCTATCTAGCATCATCCAGACAAGAATCCCCTGCTTCAGTGGGAACTGACTTCTGTTGATCCATTAATTTTACAGTTAAAATGCTGTTATTTTTATGGTTCTTGCATATGATTTTTCTACTTACTGGCCAAGCATGCACTGACTCCAGTAGTGATGCAATGCAGGAGTTGCTTTAGCTGTTGTAGAGAGACATTAGTACTACATATTGCAGTCCAAACAGCTTGCAGTCTTGTCATGTTTTAGCCCTGGCCCAGCCCACTTTGGCAGATAATACCAAACAACTGGGTCCCAATTCCCTTCTCCCCTACCCCTATGCAAATGTAAATGAGAGGAAAAGACTTCTGGGTTGGTATCTAAACCAGTTTTATTGAAATAATAATAATGAAGAAAATACTATTAATAAGAAAATAATACGTATAAGAAAATAATAAGTATATGCCCCTCTGACTGTATGTCACCACAACTGTTGCAGAGCAGGCACAGGAAAGCGTCCTGACCTAGGAGGGAGCTGAACTGAGGAACTGGAGTGAGGAATGCACTGATCTAGGATCAGGGGCAAACAGACAGATGAGGTTCTCACTGGATGTTGACTATTGAAAAAGAAAGCTTGATCCTCGTGATCTGTCAGTTTTACATCAAGTACGATGTATATGGGATGGAATACTCTGGTCAGTTTGGGTCACCTATCCTGTCCCAAAAGGTGTGACCTCTTTTGCCTCTTTGATTTACAGCATTCTACCAGTTCAAAGATGGCCTTGGTTACTATAGGAGTAAATATAAGCAGTGGCCTTTCTACATACCAATGTTCTGTGTTGTCACTTCTAGAGAAAAACACTGGAAAAGATGCAGTTCACTTTCAGAAAATTAAGTTACTTAGATGAGACTTAGCTGAAGTTAGAAAACTGATTCTACTTCAGCTTCAAACCACAGCAAGTCTAAATGTAATCTTTTTAGGGTGTAGATGTCACTTCTTGTGCAAACCTCTAAATAGCTGTGCTGTACTGATGTAAGGCAGTACATTCATTCTGTCCTAGTATGGTGTATCACTAGAGTGGTGCAGTTGATGTGTCTGAGGGAAGAGATGCCATCCAGAGGGACCTGGACAAGCTTGAGAAGTGGGGCTGTGTGAACCTCATGAGGTTCAACAAGGCCAAGCTGCAAGGTCGTGCACTTCTGTCAGGGTAACTCTTGGTATCAATACATCAATGAAGGGATTGAGAGCAGCCCTGAAGAGAAGGGCTTGGAGGTGCTGGGATGACAGACTGGATGTGAGCCAGCAATGTGCACTTGTAGCCCAGAAGGCCAACCATATCATGGGTCACATTAAAAGAAGTGTGGCCAGCAGGGCGAGGGAGGTGATTCTTGCCCCTCTACTCCACTCTGGTGAGGCCCCACCTGGAGAACTGCATCCAGTTCCACAACTCTCACCGCAGGAAAGACATGGACCTGTTGGAGTAGGTCCAGAAGGGGGGACATGAAGATGGTCAGAGGGATGGAGTACCTCACCTATGAAGAAAGACTGATAGTGTTGGGGTTGTTCAGCCTGGAAAAGAGGGCTCTTAGGACACCTTTTTGAGGCCCGTCAGTACTTAAAGGGAGATTATACGAAAGATGGGGTCAAACTTTTTTTGCAGGGCCTGTTGCAATAGGACAAGGGATAAAGCCTTTAAAATAAAAGAGGGTAGATTCAAGCTAGATATAAGGAAGAATTTCTTCACTACGAGAGTAGCGATACGCTGAAACAGGTTGCCCAGAGAGGTAGTAGATGCCCCATCCCTGCAAACATTCAAGGTCAGGGTGGTTGGGACTCTGAGCAGCCTGATCTGGTTGAAGATGAGGGAGATTGGATCTTGATGGTCTTCAGCAGTCCCTTCCACCCCAAACCATCTATGATTATAAGTTTGTACAAACACAATGGCCTCAGTGCAAATTTTCTTTAGTGCATGTGGATGCTATTACTTGTGCAGTTGCAGTGATTAAAAAAAAATGCAAACTGTGTATAAACAGAAAAGTGAATTTTGTTGTTAAATCTACCGTTTAGTAAAAACCTTAGCAGGTCATTACAGGTAGGCATAACAAGAGTGACTTGCTGTGAGTCTGCTTTGTTGGGAGGGTTTATGTGGCTTGGCCAAGCTGCCTTGAGGCAGGACCCAAGGACAATGCAGACCCAATCTCTCAGTCTCTGGGCTGCCTGTAACTGGAGGAGTTTATGTAAAAATGCCTATTTTATCTCTGCGGGGCAGCCTGTGGGGGCCCTTGTGCTGCCAGGACTGTGGAGGCTGCCACTGCTCCCAGATGCCATGCCAGGCCTGACCATGGTGATACAAGAAGTAGTTACTATTACAAAAAGTGGAATATTTTGATTTAAGCTAAAGTTAAGTTTCATCTAAGTAACAGAATTTTTTGAAAGCTAGACACAATGTCTAACATGTGATAGCCTGTTTTTGTTATAGGATGTTTTTCTTCAAATAGTTTTGCCAGACACTGTTCTTTGAGAAACGATGATGTCTTAAGTATGGTCTGTGCTGAACAGATGATGTCTTCTTCTAGGATCACCTCTGTTGACAGTCTTTATCTAAAATGTAAGGTCAGACAGAGAACTGTCTCCAAAGCTCCAATTAGCAGAGATTTGGCTGTTGTAAAGTTCATAATAACATTAAAATTAGTCCTTGGAAAGTAATAGAATATGCATGAGATTGCTGGGAGAATTTATCCATCTGCATGCAAGTGGAAAATCCATTCCGTCCCCAGCTTGTGTTGTTACACATTATTGATGGAAATCATTCCCTCATGCGCCCAGCGCTGAAATAAAAGATGCTGCTTTCTAAAACTCCAAAGTGAGTCTTAGGAGTTTATTTTCCGGCATTTTCGATATCAGTGGGGCGCGGGGACAGCTGTGATCCTGGGTAGAGCGAGGGAGCGCCAGGAACGGGCCCCCGCGAGGTGCCGGGATGGCGGCGGGCCGGGCGGCGCCGTCGGGCGGAAGTGCGCTCGGGCGCTCCGGAAGTCCCGCCCGTGCCGCGGCCTGTGTTTGCGCTGCAGGCAGAGAAAGGAGCGGGGAGTTGCCGCGGCCCAGCTGAGCCTGCCGCACGCAACGGGGCCGAGCCATGTCTGATCAGGTACGGCCGCCGCTGCCGGGGATGGGGCGCAGGGCGGGTGGTGGCGGCAGGCCCCGCGGGAGGAGCTGGTGCGGCCCCCTTCCCCCATCAGTCCCGCGCGCTGTGAGGGTCGGCCCGGGGCGAGCGGGGCCGCTGCTCCCCTCGAGAAGGGAGAAGGCTCCTATCTCCGGCCGCGGACAAACGCTGTGTAGTATTTTAATGCTCCTTCCCCTTCGCTCAGAGTATTTCGGGGGGGGGGGGGGGGGGGCGGCGGGGGCGGGGACACGGACTCGAGGGCCGGCGCCGGGGCTGCTCTGCGGGACTCCGGGCCGCGATCGCCGCCGGGAGTGTGGCGAGGGGTGAGCCGTGTTGTACAACAGTCGTTCTCTTTCATTTTCCGTTTCTCAGGTGGGTGGTAGGATGCTCTTCCCCCGGAGCAGGCTTTATGCGGATTAGGCTAGACCTGGCAGGTCCTCTGTTTGTCCTAGGAATGTGAAAGGGGGGGGGGAGAAGAACTCAGACGTTTTTTAGCTGAGTTGCTTGCCTGCACTAAACACCCTATCCTTCACCGACAATCTGTCCTGCCTTCCTTCGCTACTGTACGTCGTTATGTTCTTGTCAATTCTAACTTCTCAACCAGTTACTTGTGCTGCAAGTTCCTGGCTTGCTTGGCATGTATACAGTCCTTTGCTTACAACTGCTGCTTCAGGCTACGTGACCTACTGGTGGGAAGTTAACATTCCGGCTTTAATTTGTGTTCTGTTTTGCTTTAATTTTTACGTATTGCTTTCATATGGCAGTGTTTTCTTAATTTGTTATAATGACGACTTTGGAAAAATCGGTGTCAGCATCTACAAGTGTTTCTTGCAGTGCTGTTAAGTCAAGAATAATATTAGTGCCAGCCAGGAAATTAGAATTACCCAGAGGTAAGGCTAAACTTGGTATATACTTCGTCTACTTTGAGGAATGGCGTTTATATGTTATGACCTGTGAATGGAAACCATTGCTGTATGCGCTGGTGGTTTTCCTCCCCAGTCGTGACTTCCAAGTGCTATGCCATTCTGCTGGTGAGGATGGTGCTGCTGCATCTCTGCCTGGGAGAGCATGGCCAGGAGTGGCACATCAGGGCATGCTTCCAGTGTCATAAAATACATTAAAGTGGCTGCATAAAGAAAACGCAAATTCTGAGCTAGATTTTGTAGATTGATCTTCACATGATCCACTCTGTAGCTTTCTGCATTTGTGAACTGAGGCATGTTATAACACATAGCAGAACTTGCCTGGAGAAGGAATTGCCTAATGAAAGCTGTTAAACATATACGTGTTTGTTCTTTGAGACTGCTTGAAGTATGTAAAATTCATGGTATATGATAACTTTTTCTGGATATGTATCTTCAAGGTCTTTGAGTAAGGACTTTTTTTGGTAATAACATAAACATTGTTATATGTTGTGTCATTCACTTCTGGTGGAAAGGTGCGACAAGAGCCAAATAGATACTAAAGTAACAGTATAACATATTGTAATGCAGCACTGTAAATCTCTGTTTATCAAGCCTGCGGGAATAACTGGATTACCCAAAATTGTGGATTTCTTACACTGTTTTTCTTCTTGGCCCTGGAATTAAGAGGATATAATTTGTGACAAAATGTAATAATTTTGGTTTGACTTCTTAGTATAAAGTAACATACTTGACATAGTTCCTTTATTTCCAATAGGAAATTGACTTTTATGATAAATAAAAATACTTGCAAGAAGGACAGACTTCAGAAGAACATGGGGCTGCTTAGTGAGATTTGAGTAGAAATAAAAAGAATAGTTTTTCCCTTCTCTTCAGCAGTCTCAAACTGGTTTTGCTTTAAAGAATCTCAATGCTGGCCTTGTTCTCTAAGAGTTTGTTTGCTGTGTCAGTAAGTGTATTGAAGTCCTGTTGCTCTAGTAATTTTGGTTTTGTTAATTTTTTTTAAATATTATCTGAAGTGTGCTGAGTATAGAGTGGTTTTTTTTTTGGCTTGGACATTGAAGTTTGAGCACTCCAGAAAAATGGAGGAAGAAACTTGCAATATACTGCCTTACAGTGTTTTGGTTTGTGGTTTCATTAGTTGTACTAGCAACACCAGTGTTTTTCATCCAAGAAACTCTGGGTGCTTTTTAAGGTCATGAATTTAATGTTGATATATAAATGTGAGATGGTATTAAGAGCCTCATTTTGTGCTATTTAGGAGAACTGTGGAATGAAGTATTAAAAACTTTAGGCATCTAATGAAAAGTTAGAATTCGGAGCGTTATGGTATTGCTGTATGTATGTCATATGTACGGTAGTCTTGCCTTATGCACTATTTCATGAGATGCCTTAAACACCAGTTCTTTTCACAGTGCAAGTAAAAGTCTGCAGGCTTGCTTGCAGATTGCTGATCCAGGATTTTGTTAGTGAATGCTCATAGTTTAACATTCTCCTTGCATTCTTTGTTCTTAAGTGTTTTTGTTTAGGCTTTACTATTTGGATTTGAATGGCGGTATAGTTCACTTACAGAATTCAGGGAGCTGTTTCAGACTTGCTGGGTCTTGTGTTCTGATTTAAAAGATTTTGCTCTTTTTTTAAGGTTCTATATCTTATTTCTCTTTTCCTGAAATTTCAGCCCTATTAGCTCTTCTTTTTGTGGGTGAGAGGTTGCTGGGGCTTTAAAAAAACATCTTTATGGTATGATGTTTCGGGACTCGGGTTCCCTTTGCTTTTTCTACTGTTTGCTGCTTCCTCTATTTGTTTTTAGTACCAGAGCCCTCTTTCCCAGAGGGTAGAAATCAAACATCTTATGAATCATTGCTCTCCGCTTATATTGTCTGGAGGCACTGTCCTAGTAGCAATGGTGATTTGTCATACCTTGTACAGGATGATTTGTTTTGGAAAGCTAAGTAGGTTGATCTGTTGCAATGCGCAGAACTGTTTAAGCTACTACAAATGCCTCTGTTGCGCTGTGCAGTTTGGTTCTTATGTGCAGTAAACTGACAGTGACTGACCTGAAATGTCACGTGAAAGGGACAGGATGTTCTTACAGATTCTTTCATCAACAGCAAAACTGGAGATAGTTTTGAAGGTATGGACTTGGGATCTGTAGAGATCTGAGTCTTTTTCTGATTCCTAGAAGTTGGTAATCCTGCATACAAACAATAAAAGTGCTGTTTGTGTATTAATAAATTGCAGGTTCTTGGGTTTCGTTTGTTTTGGGTTTTTTTCAGTCAGGAGTGGAAACTAGTGTCTGTTTTTTAATCCCGCAAATAGTCCCATAGGTTTGCATGTTAGAAAGGGAAAATTTTGGTGGGGAGCACAGTAACTGTGAATGTGATACCGGTGAAGACTTCTTTCAAAAATTACTTGTTTGGAGGCCTGAGAGTAAGTGTCCAGTTTGTTGAAAGCTTTGGGTCAATTTTTTGGGTTTTAGCTTGAGTGGTGGTGCATCAGTCCCAGCACTCCAGGCTGTACCCACCAGGGTATTTAAAAAAAAAAATAAATTCCAAGCTGTGTGGGGTCTTTGGCTTCTACTTCCTTGTCATCACAGAAACGGAATGGATCTGGATTGAGACAATGAGTCATACCGGTACAAAGAGTGCTTGTTCTCTCTTTTCTCCAGGCTGAGACTGATACAGATGGGGAAGGTGTTTCCAGGCTTATGTCCCCTGCTCTTTCTCAAAGTTTTAACATTCAAAGAAGT
Organism: Dromococcyx pavoninus; assembly: GCA_033558185.1. Lineage (NCBI taxonomy): Eukaryota > Metazoa > Chordata > Aves > Cuculiformes > Neomorphidae > Dromococcyx > Dromococcyx pavoninus. Next base: position 1,647,302 of record JAUMJL010000119.1, on the reverse strand, counting down.
TGGTGCATGTTTAACCTCTTTAAGGGGGAAAAAAAATGTTTGAAAAGGCTTGTCTGCCATTTTAATCTGAAGATACATACCTGTCTGGATGGGCTTAACACAGAAGGTTACTATCTGTTTTTGGCACTTGATCTTAAAGTTCAAGTCCAACCATACAAATTATATATCTGTATATTTTCTCAGAAAAAGTCATTTTAGGGCTGGGAAAACATGTGCTAGGCATGTGTACGTGTTTTGCTTTTGTGCGCTATGTTAAGCAATAAAACCTAAAGGGAAGATTCATTTGAAATGTGATCAGCAGGGTATCATTATTTCTTATTACTGAGGAAGATTTCTTTATTGAGCACCATCTGGAACTGAGGCACTGACTGTGTAAAATCCCTTTTGCTACAGTGGGACGTAACTAAAGGCCTGATCCAGAATTTGTAGTGACAGGTGAGGGATCTCTGACTTGTGTTATCTATTAGCAGCTGATATGAAAACTTTGATGTTCTTAATTCTTGTCTCATGGAACATAACTCATGAATGCTAGAGCTCATTAAAAGGGTTTAAGTTTTGAACCAAACTTGTCTGTACAAGTTATCCTGGAAATATATCAAAACACTTAGAACTGCAACTTTTGAGAACTTCTAAGAATTACAGTCTTAAAACAAACATGCTAGGAGGAAGCTGTTACTTGATGTTTTGTTGTCGTAAAAAAGAAGGTGGCTGACTGTCCTTTTGAAAGTAGTGACTGCTGTTCATGCAATAGACTGAAAAATGTTTGTGTGATTCACTCTTTTGACACTGATTGGGTGTCACAAGTGTAGTATGTTTCATTTTTCTTCTTTTTTGCAGTCTTTTGACTAGGAATTAGTGGTATAAAATCACTCTTCTCGTTTTTTTCATTTCCAAATAATCCTTCTCTCATTTCTTGCATTCTTCAGTGTTTCTCTTCGGTTATTCATTAAACTTTTCACAGACAGACGGGCAACCTTTCATAATACTATGTTGCTAATATTTTCACACACAGAAAGGAGGACATAAGGTGCCTTGGATAGTCTGATTTCATGTAATGAGGAGGATGATAGCTGTCATACTGTCCAGTGAAAATAACACATTGAACTCATCAGAATTTTTAAAATGTTTTTGTTACAGGAAGCAAAACCTTCAGCTGAGGACTTAGGAGATAAGAAGGAAGGGGAATACATTAAACTCAAAGTCATCGGTCAGGTGAGCTTTTACATAACCACTTGTTGACATTTGGTGTTGTGGGGTTTTTGTATTATAGAAATGAACAAATTAAAGTGGATATTTTTGATTCTTCAGTGTGGATCCTTCCCTGCCATAAGCTGCTTACCAATTGCCAGTAATGTGTGTCAGTATAACTCTCAGTTGTGTTGTTTTTTTTTTTAAAAGCTTGAGTAATTTATCCTTACGACTCGGGATTCGGTCAGTGTGATCCCATCTTACAACCAAGGGACCTGATGCGTTGAGGGACTAATTTATCATTTATCCAAGGACATGAATTAAATATGCGATAAAATCAATAAATTGAAGTTTTCATAGTTCATATACTACATTAAGAATGAGCTTTACTTCACTGAACAGGGATATGGAGAGGATTCTGTTGGCTGACATGTTGGTAGATGTGAATGGTGGACTATAAGTCTGAATTCAAGTTGTGTTAGAATGTGTATGTTGAGATGTTTCTTGAACGGAAGTCCTTCTGTGCAAAGAACCCTTGGCTCATATGACTTAACTCAGTTTTTTGGAGTATTAGCACGATTGCTGTGCTGTTGATTGGAGACAGATGACTTAAAGTAGGACTAACTCAAACTAGCTTACCTCTTGCTGTTTTAATTGGCGATGAAGATAACGCATTCAAAAGCTATATGTGACCCACATATAGGTAGGAGGGACTGCAGAATAATGAGACCTAAGATTTCTTCTTAGGTTTGTGCTGTTTTGCCACATCTGCCTGAATCCTGAGTTGTAGATAATTACTCCACCTGAACAAGGTTTGTATATATTTTGAAGTGTGAGCTTTAACTTCTCTCTCTTGGAATCTTGGAGCAGAAATCCGCTGCATATGTATGTTTGTATTTCATAAGTACATAAACTGGGAAAAGATGGAAGCACAGACTGAACCACGTATGGTTTTTAGTACTTTTGAATCCAAAACCTCCATAGTGAGATGAGGGCTATACTATGCCATCTGTTTTGAATAGAGCTTCCTGTAGAAGACTTTAGCAACTGATAAATCGTGCTGGAGGTTCATGTTATGATGCACCAAGGTATGCATGGTGATAAACTGCATTCTGTCTTAATTTTATGTATTTCTTAATGAAAGTCTTAATCTTAACACGGATTAAGTAAGCAGTTACTATAAAGAGAGTAACTTTTTTCTTTTCTGTTCTTAGGATAGCAGTGAAATTCACTTCAAGGTGAAAATGACAACGCATCTCAAGAAACTCAAAGAATCATACTGTCAGAGACAGGTTTGTGAAACGATGATGGTCTCTCTTAAAAAGAAAATTTAAAAAGCTAAACACTTTTTTCATTTTTCTTTTGAATAAAGACATTTGTTGAGACAGTCAAGCTTCTGTCTAGTTACCAGCAGAACAGGTATCTGACAATACAGATATAATGCATCTCCTCATAAGTATTTCTACTTCTTGCGTCATGAATTTTGTACTAAGTTAAAATTCCCGTCGGAGAATATATAGTGGCTGCTCAGAAGACACAGAAGTTACATTTTAAAATGCCCAGGCCTACATTTACAGTTACTGTAAAATATCTAAGTAAAATTATCTTAAAGCTGTTGAGTACTGCAATTTAGGATGAGAGCAGCTTTAGGCATTGTTACAGCCATTAATATGGTAATCAATTAACGCTAGCTATTATGCCCTAAGTTAAAGAAATCTGCAACATTAATTGTGAGTGTAGGTAAATAGTAACTACTGTTATAGAACAAAAATATATCTTCACTTCCAGATTCTGTGGCAGATATTGCAGATCTGCTGCTGCTATTTCCAGGAGCCCTGGCCTAGTTTACCCCCAGCTTTGGGGATAGATGCCTTGTGTGGCCTTTCCCTGAGTAACTGTGATGGAGTTCACTTCAGGGGATATAATCATAAGAAAAAAACCCGAAGTATTACTTCTTAATACCTTGAGACAAGTTGAACTTGTTAATTGAAGCATTCTTTTGTAGAATGTGTTCTTTTTTGCTGTCTTTCTGGAGTAGGAAAAAAGATCAAACACCAGATATGTTTGTACCCAAATCCAAATGATTAAAATGGTGATTTGTTTTATAAACTTGAAACTTTAAAATAAGATTTTGGAAATAATTCAGGCACAGTCTTATTGTCTGAAAATGCATGGGTGTGGAATTCTGTTTTTTTAAGAAAGAAATGTTATGTCTGCTGGACTGAATTCTGGAGAGTCTGATTTCCTAACTTCTGCAGTCAATAGGGGTTTTGGTGTCAGCTAGCCTTTCTCTGATGGAAGCAATGTTCATGGTCCCTTTAAGTTGGCCAGAGCGATTGCTGGAACAGTGTGAAGAGCTGTTCTTTCCTTTGAACTTTTTTGTGCCTAGTTATTTGTAAGCAATATTTCTGAGATAGAATTGATGCACAAAACAGGCCATATTTCACTTGTGTTTGTTTTGCTCATAACTTGAAAGAGAAGAAAATGAAGTGTTTGCCTGATCTGTTGAGGTGAGGTAGGATATTCTGCTGTAACACAGGCACGTTGTACAATAGACATACTGCAGCTTAACTTGATTTACCATTGGGATACTCCTTTCTCCCTGTTTGAATGTTATTCCTTTTTCTTGACATCTCCTCTTTCTCTTCCCCAGCATAGAACTTTTGCAAAACTGATACGGTAAAGGTTGCTATTTCTTCCTGTGAAGATATAAGATTGGGAAAGCAAGGGTAGGAGTTCATGAAGTAATTATCATGTTCCTCCTGTTGTCTTAGGATCTCTAATAAGGCTAATACGCCTTGTTACCTCCATGTGTAGTAATGTCTTGAAAGGGATGTAGCTATTTATAAATAAAAAAAGAAAAGAAGAAAAAGCTAATGAAACTTCCAAGCTATTGAACTAGAACTTCAGTGAGACTTGCTCTTTGAGACGCTTCTTCGTAGTCTACATTGTTGCAAACGAATATCTGAGCTCGCTGTATAACAGGAACTTTCTTTTTTGACTTTCATATGTGTTGCTTTTGTTAAAAATGTTTTCTTTGTAAATCTGTATGAGTTTCAATAAGCTTTTTCTTTCTTGTACACCTATTTCTTGTTTTAGGGTGTTCCAATGAATTCACTCAGGTTCCTCTTCGAGGGTCAGAGAATTACTGATAATCATACCCCCAAGGAGGTGAGTTGCTTTATGGAAAGTGTTGCATAGATCGCTGGAGAAAATTAAATGCCACATTGATTAGTTTCTCTGTTCTGCTAGACTCTTAGCCAGAATATGAAGGTTTTTCTTTTTAATTAGCCAGCTTTTTGGACTCTTAATTTATCAAATAGTCTGACTTTGTCTAACTTTAATCTTTATACAACCAGTACACAGTTCAGAAAAAGACTGATCAGACCTTCATGTGTTGTCTCAGAAGGGAGAGTGTAGTCACGACTTACAAGAGAAATAAAACTAAGGTAACTTGCCAGTTGTTGAGCTAGAACTTGTGTGGCTCTGGGACAGATATGTATTTAGTTCACATTTATTAGATGAAAGTGTAGATAAACAGAAAGGTTTACTTCTGTGGTCCTGTGACTTCCACCAATACATAATGCACGTGGCTGTAAAGCTGGTGCATTCATTGTGATGTTGGTTACATTCCTGTGCATCTGTTGCCCAGGAAGGGATTTAGAGAAAGGTAAAGCTAGCAGCTTCCAGGCTGATGTGCACTGTTTCACAAGAAGATTTAGAGTTCACTAATAAGGCTTTTGCCTTGACGGAGATGTATAAGACTGAAAGAAAAGGACTAAAAATCATGTGTTCGCTAGTCAGATGGTGACTGAAATTTTTCACCCCTTTGATGGATTATGATGGGAAAGAGGAACAAACTATTGTATAACTTGTCTAGGACCTGCTCTGAATTCAGCGCACCAGATTTATAACAATTATATGCTGTTTTTCTCTGTTCTCACAGCTGGGGATGGAGGAGGAAGATGTGATTGAAGTTTATCAGGAACAGACGGGGGGTCACTCAGCAGTTTAGATCCTTCTGTTTGTTTTATTCCCCCTTAATCCTTTTTTATTTTTAAATAATAGTTCTTTTGTAATGTGGTGTTCAACACTGAATTGAAACTGGCACCCCATCTCTGGGATTTTATTTTCAAACGTCTGGTATTTTAAATTCTCGTGCTCATTATACACTATTGTTTCTGTTTTCATTGTGCTGAACTTTTGTGATCCAGCTGCAGCCTTGCTCCCCTCTTTCCTTCTGCCCTCCCCTTTAGAAATACATGTACACACATGCATTTGTTCACTAGGTTCGTGCATTTCAGGCATGAAGGCTGTTAAGATCTGCCAGGTGAGCAAGTGTTCTTAATGACTTCCATATCTGCCCTGAAGTTTTGATGTGTGACTGTTTCACTCCTGGACTATAACTTTCAGTGCGAGATGAAGTTTTTCAGAGAACTAAACTGTGGAGAAATTGTGTATCTATAACTCAGAGCTATTTTGCTTAAATTGTGCTGATGGCCCAACGAAGAAGATTGCCAAGTTGGAAATGGAAAAGCTAGAACTGTTGTCATCTGTACCTTGCTCCAGAGATGGCTTTGCTGAAGACATGAAGTTGAAAACCCTAATGATTCTTAAATCTTGCCAGAAGAGCCCAGAAGCATTTTAACTTCATATAGCAATTAGTACATGCAGGTATTTATGCAAGAATGTTCACAGCAGACAACTGGTGTTACTTTGACACTCTTGTTTGTACCTTTTGGCCTGGGACGTGGGTTTTGAATGGACATTGTCTGTACCAGCTTCATTTAAAATAAACAAGAAAAACAATTTTATAAACAACTTGCATTTTCTTTTCAAAGGTTTGGAAATGAGCAAACTGATAAAAAGTTATAATTAGGGCATGCTCTTCCAATAACTATATGTTGAAGCCAGAAAAAAAATATGCTCTGCAAATATACCTCATTTTTTACAGAAAAATTACTTTTTTTTCTGCTTGCCCTAGTAAAATACTTGATCTGCTTAGTTTGCAGGTGATTATTTGAGACTGCGAGCTGTTTTTCTTGGTAGAGTACATTTGTGTAGTTACATAGAGCTTCACTTCATGCACAAAAGGTAAACTGAAAATGCAACTTTGAAGGAAATACAAAGATGAGTTTTAATGTTTATTTCGTATGATAAAGGTACCATTAAATAATCTGTTTATGATGGATGACATGAAAGTGTCTTGATAGTTCATCAGGCATCATTATGATGGTCCACTTCATGTTCTAGCTAGCTGCAGGTTCTAAGCGGGCAGTTTAAGAACACGTAACTGGATATGAAAGCTCAGATGGGAAGTTATGGACAGGGTTGTGTGGAGAGGTATCTGCACTGTCCCTGTTTCGGCCTTTCTTCAGATAAATAGGATTTGTTTCTGATTTGGTTTGGTAAATCAAGATCACGATGAATGCCATCTTCATTTAAAGACATATTTTAGTGCTGGCATACTTGGAAGAAATTGCAGATTTTGAATAATTAGTTTTTATAGCACTTGCTGTAGAAATGCATTTTCTTACATGCTTGTGGTTTTATGTCCTGTTTCTGGTTTAGTAATACTTTTGTACACATACTTGCGCTAAACAATTTTTTAACGATTAAATTTTTTGTTTATAAAATGTCAGAATATGGGGTTTTATTGAAGTATTCTATGCAATTCCATTCTTAGGGGGAAGAGGGATTGCTACTGTGATGTAGAACAGCATGGTTTCATTGCACTTATCTCCAATTGCTTTTTTAGAATACTAAATATATCTGCTTCTCAATACCAGAAATAAAACAGCCTTGTGATTATTATCAGATCATCTTCTAATTTAAATTTGTGTAACGATCCTGTTAGTAGACAAATTCCCGTTATTCCTCTTATGCAGATTAGGAACTGAGGCACAGGAGACAGTAGTTTTCTTGGGTCCCTCTGAAACTGAAAGTGGAGCTGAGAACAGAAACCAAATCCCCTGGGTTTCATGCTGGTACTCCAGTTACTGCACCAACTTTATTTGCTCCTTAATGTTCACTGTCCTCTTCCAGATCTGTTTTCTATTCTCATTTCTGTCAGCTTTCTAGTTGAAGCACTGCATTTGGTTCTCTTGAGACTATGGAGGAGGGGTTTCCTGCAGAATGTGGCGTCAGTATGATGAAGCTCAAGGCGAAGTTTTTGCTATTGTGTAACCTTGTCCTAAAATATGTCTCTTTATAGAGTGGATATGGTACCAGTGAGAAACTGATTTGACCTCTTTCTCAGACTTCAGAGCTGTGCCTCAACAGAGCTGCTGGTCTAAAGCAATGTATCTGCTGTTATAACTCGATGGAACAGTAATAACAGGAAAACTGTACTCTGCCTCAGAATTGGTATTGAGAGCTTCAAGTAAATTGAGAAGACACACATGCTACATAAATGCACTAGTACCCTTTCTAAGGAAGTTCATTCTTGGAAGCTGTACACCAAAATAAAACCTGAATTTTGAAGCCAAAGAGAAGACAGACTTGAATTGTCTTTCTGTGTAAGAACTTGTACTTTTCAAAGAATTTCTTTCTGTAAAGGTGGTTTGTAGTGGAATTTCTAAACCACTCATAGCTCTGAAGCACAGAACTGGAAGTCAGATTGGCCTTCATATATTGGAAACAAAACAGCTTTGCCTTTGCTTACCTGTATCTAGGAACTGAGTTCAGCTGTTTGTGGCTTGTTTTGTTAAGTGTTTGGTTTTTTTTAAATGTGATGATGGGAGAATGTAACCACCTTCAGTGAGTCAGTTTTGTGATGGAAGGTGGAAGCTAATCCTTGCTTTATTTCTAGTAGTGAAATTAAATATATTAATATTCACTATGGTAGCATAAAAAAGCTGTATTGATAAACACTTCACAAAATTATCAGTCCAGATTTTAAAGCTAGTTGTTTTAAGGATTTGCATATTCTCTTGAGTATAAATAGATCTACATGATCATCAATTTGACAAAATGAGATTTTTTTTTAAGTTTAAATGTGTAAGTGTTGACAGGATTTGGGCTTCAGTTAGGATGTCAGATAATGATGAAATCGGAAGTCTCTCACAAATTTTGAATAACTGTTATTTTAAAGTGCTACAACTGTATACTAGTTTTTAACTTTTCCTACTTTAAATGGAAATTTTTTTAAGAATACAATACTAAAATATCTGTGCCGACCTTCTGAATTATTGCTCTTCAGGTAAGTTTTCTTAAGTGAGAAGATTAGCTTCCGAGGCACTGAGAACTGTAGGAATTGTTCAAGTTGGAATTAGTGTAAACTGGGTATGTTTTGCTTTTAGAACCAGTACTTAATGCATATTTAATTTAATGAAGTTCAGCTTCAATTTAGAGACTGCAAAAAATGATTACTTTTCTCCACAAGACACTCTCTACAGGAACTGCAATGTGAATATGAATCTACAGATGTTACACTTTATTACCTTAGATAATACTGGAGAAGCAGAAAATAAGAGAAACCTGATTTACGAGGAAGAAGTTGTTGTTTTGCTATAGTTTCTTTGTCATCTTCTCATTGATACTGAAATCTAGCCTTTTTTTACACAGCAGCATACTTACTGCAATTTATTGCTTTGGAGGATTCCTCTGAAAGTCTGAGGTTTTCATACCTTTTGTGAACTGGCATTTCTGTTGTTTTCTCAACACAAAATGGACCAAAGAATCCAGGATGAAGCAGCAAGAGATAAACTAAATATGTTCTGGCACCTCAAGAGGTCTATGTGGATTCATTTCTGCTGGCTGATAAAACATGAATGCCTTTTTTAACTTGATATGAGTAAGATGTATGTGTAGGCTGCTGTTGCAGTCTGGGAGAATAATTTGTGAATGAGTAGCACCTATCCCAAAAAAGAACTTTGTTCCTCTTTTGAGTCCAGTTGGAGGCTTGAATTAGACTGGAACTGAAAGAACTCATGACGATGACCCATTCCTGGCACCAGGCATTTATTTATTCTTTTGTATGTTTTTCAGGCCTGTTTTTTCAAGCAGCTGAAAATAAGAAAACACCTGTTGGTGGGGAACATATTGAGTGTGCTCTAGTCCAGTAGCTTCTATTAGTAGTGCTCATGGGAACTGCAGATGTTGCTCCAGATTGGCTCTTTGCTTGTAAACTGTTAATAAAGTGGACTGCAGACACAGGTCAGAATTGCTCCTTAGGTTGGAAAGCTGGTGCTTTGAATTGAAACCTACGCATTCCATTAACTCGTTGCTGGTTCAATGGCAGTTTCTTTAACTTTGCCACAGTGCATACAGTGCCTTCTGATGCACTGTACCTGGACAGGAGATTGGACTTCCCCCAGGAGTTGGCTTTGAGCAAGGTTTGGAATGGGCTGGGATGGAAAACGTTGGCTTATGCTCATACCTTTTCATGGGCCAGTATGTTCTCCTGTTAGAACATTAATATGAATAGAGCAAGCAGGACATTGTTATTCCTGCTCAGCTGTACTTCACATATCCTGTTAGCCTTGGTATTGCTTTGTGTCTGACAAATTGACCTAGGCTTCCCTTAAGAAGGCCTGTTATGCTATTTGCAGTGTTCTAGTATGTGGTACGCAGACTCTTGATTCTTGTGTTTTGAGGTGCTGGTAAGAATGAATTCTAGAAGTGGAGTCTGCTCTGATGGACTGTGTAAAGATAATCGTAGTTACAGAAGTGTGGGGAAATCTAGTTAGACATTTCTGCAGTGTAAATTAATGTTATAAACTCGAACAGTTAATGAAGACAGATGTATGTGAATTGCTGTTGGTGTTGGGGGAATGCTGGAAAACTGATTAAATAGCACAACAGAATTGCATTGCGTCTTGGAGCTTGAACTGAAGGCAGCTTAACTACTCACTGCAGAAGTATTTTTTTCCAGTCTGGCACTAAGTGTAAAGATGTATTATTGCTGAGGAGAAAAATAACTTTGGTCTCTATTTAGTAGCTGTATAGCTGATTAAAAGCTGTGCTTATGTTTGGTTTCCTCTAGAGCTAGTCTGGCATCTTCATTTTTCGTCAGCCTCCTGTCTTTTCCCAGTTTCTTCTTTTGTACTCTAGGTGTTTCTCTGCCAACTCCACCAGCTGCTGGCATTCCTCCTCTAACCACATTGCTCCTTTCTGTCTGCGTTTTTCTGCCTCTTAGAAACAGATCAGCAACAGCTATTAGTTACTCATGTACTTCCTATTTATGAAAAGTTTTTTTATCAATTACAAATAGAAAGAAAATACTACAGTAGTATTACAGGTATTTAATATTGTTTCAAACACTTGAATCTGTCTTAAATTGTGGTAATTGTGGTGGCTTTTTAAAAAATCTGCTTGGCATTTAAGTTTTCAAGTCTTCCCATTCAAATATTTGTTAAAAGTAGAATCTTTTTAACTACATACTGGGACTTGGGCTTTCAGAGAAGATATATAATGAACAGATACAGCATGAACATGGTTATTGCTAGCGTCTTGCATAGTTGCATCATGGCTAGGCAATGGATTTTTCTTCAGGTTGTAGTAACAGTGGAAGAAAGGACTGTTATCATACCTAGTTAATAGAGAAGGAGAAACTGAGGTACTACAAGTTTGGAACTTAGTCACAGGAAATCCATGGTAAAACACAAAGGCTAAGTCCATGTCTTTACCAGAAATCCATTCAGATGAACTATTTGCAGCTAAAGTAAGCATTAGCCTTTTTATAAAGCACCTGCTCCTTCTTGTTCCTCTAGTTGTCTCTTCTGGTGGAAGTGCAGCTTTCCGTGATGATTCTCAGGCTGCTGGCACGTATGTTCTTGCGCTGCTTTCTCTAATTTTGACTTCTTCACTGCCTCTTCCTCCTGGCACCTCGTCTCTTCTTCTGGTTTCCGTTTCTGTAAACTAAAATGTAAATTATTAATTGCTATAGCAACCTTGGTGTTTTTTTGAACATTCCTGCTAGGAAAGGAGCATGTTGTAGCCCACAGAGCTGTGCAGATTGCCAAAGTGAAGGGGGAGAAATCAGAATAAAGAGAGAACAGGTGTTGGTTAGTGATAATTGGCATATGTTTGATTCTGCAAATTAGTATGAGGAGAAAAAAAAACACTGTCTGCTTTCCTTCACACTGTCTGTAAGGGGGGTGAAAACCTGAATTATAATTTTTACATGTGTGCTTTTAAGGAGTATGTGAGAACTATGGGATACAGGTACGTGGTTTCTGTCAAACAAATGTGGAGACAAGGGATGAAGGAGAGCACAGGGACAGCTAGGAAAGTTTAGTGAATAAGAGCTGGAAGAAGAAAAATGGAATGCATCTTTGAGGAAAAGAACATAAACCCGGAAAAATAATCCAGGCTGTGCAACAAGTAAGGAGGCAATGGAAGTCCTTGGCTGAGGTATGGATGTACACAGAAAGGTGGTCAAAATTTTTGCTGGAGGATTCACGCTGAGAGTAGGAAGCATGAAAAAATCCAGGAGGTTCATGCAGTGGAGAGGTATCCTCCTTATTTTGGGAACAGGAAGTTAAGGACAATCAAACTAAAGGTCTTCTGCTTCACTGTTTAAGTGCTGTTTAATATAATTTCCAAAATAACTTGGGGTTCTTAGTTCAGCGGTTTGACTTGAATGCCTACTTGCTTCTCCTGAAAAAAAGTTAAACAGGGCATGGCGCTAATATCTAAAATGCTTTGTAAATCAGATTCATCCTTTCAACCATCTGATTAAAAGATGCTGCTTCTACAAATCTGGTTCTTAAAAATGCCTGTGACTGGGGGATACCCTCAAAAGTGTTCAGTCATTTCTATGTAGGTTGTAACTCTTCAGTCGCCCAAAGAGATTGCTGTTCTCCCCAGTAAATACCATTCATGATTAAAAAGGCATTATAACATAAAAGCAAAAAGCGAGATGGTGTCTATGTGTTGGTTTATGTAAGCAGAACATTTCAAAAGGTGAACAGAAATGTGATAACTAAACTACACAAGGTTTTTTCTGATACAGATTTGCTTTGCAGAGGTTTGCGTTAAGTGTTTGGGTTTTGGTTGTTTTTTTTTTCCCCTAAAGCTATGTCAGTGGAATTGAAAAGCAGAAGTGCCTTTACTACGTATTTTTGTTATATCATTAAGGAATAACCTACATTGCTATAAGATGTCTTTATGATGTTGTAACCATGCTGAGGTTTCTGTCAGGAAAAACATGCAATAGTGGGTTTGGTGCTTATGAAACGTGTGGAATATCATCTTCACAAACTCACTGTAAGCTTAGTACAATTGGTTGAAAAACTGCATTCGTTTAATGACTTCACTGTCTGTACTGATTTTGTTATTAATTACTTAGAAAATCGTAATTTTAGGACAGACTCAAGTTCAGAGTAATGATAATTGGATACAAGTATTAAAAATTAAGTTAAATTAGTAGACATACACATAATACTAAACCTGGGAAAAATCTAATGTGCTGCTAAAAGATAGAACTTCATGTATGCACATTTCAGATTAAAAAGTCTGATGTTATCCTCTAGTTTGGAATTTGCCTGGAGACGCTGGATCAGTTTGGCTCCTTTACACTCGTATGTTATTAGTCTTCTATTAGAAGACACTTTGTTATATACATTTCTTCATGCTAGAATGTGGATGGGTTTGGATGCATATGTCTGGCTGACAGAAAGCAAAGTCTACAGTAGTTCTGTGTCTTAATTCTATTCAATTGTTCCCTTCTGAAATGTTATCCTAACTAACCTAACCGCACCTCCTCCACACTCCTCTGTTGTTCCTTTTCCAGATCTGCCTTCACTTTTTCCATTTGTTCCTGCTGGTCTTTCTTTTTTCATTTCTGTTCCTCTTGTTCCTTCCTTCTCTTCTCCACTTGTAGCTGCTGCCTATCTGCATTTTCTGCTTTTACTTTTTCCTGTACAAATTTCTCTTGACCATTTTTCAGGAGGAATCTGAGCAGGAATATAATTAATACTACATTTAAAGCTGATATTCTGTGAATGGTGATTTATCTGTTATTAACCGAGATATAACATTCTTGAAATATATTCTTTAGGTACTAACTAAAGTAGATTTGACCTATGTGGGACTTTCCTGTTGCTGTGGCTGACAGTGCTCATTTTCTCTATATGGCAAATGTTTTGGTATTTTTTCTTCCAGTAGGTACTCACCGTTTGTGACTTCTGATGACTCTTGCATTAATTACTTAATGTCTCAGGCTGTTGCTATGTAAGCTGTGTTCTCTGAAGATCTGCCAACTTCAGTTTTCCCTGTATCTTTTCCAAATGTTTTGAAGCTGTGATAAATGAGGGGGCAGCAGGCGTGAAGGGTTTCATCTTGTCCCAGAGTAAGAGGACATTTTGAGGAAACAGGTAAACTCTAAAAATCGTCTGTTGGGTGGAGGATCGTGATGGTGAAATGGGGAAGGTACAAACAGTGTGCATTTCCCCAGTTTTAAACTAGGACTAAGGAAAACTATCCCAGGAGCTGCAGGGCATTAAGATGCAGCTCTCGGGGGTGTATTTTGGAGGAGGGTATGTGTGTGTGTACACACACAGATACACACCTTGTTCTGTTCTATCCCTTTAAAAGAAGGCACCGGGGAGCGCTTCTGTGCTGCAGGTTTGCTTTGAGACTGGTCTTGGAGGGTCTTGGGGATGGTGGTTTGTGCTGGCCGGGCCGCAGTGGGAAGCAGGCAGGAGACTGCGCGCTCCCCGCTGCCACCCCTCAGCACCCCGCCTCCCAGGCTGCCTCATTGCCCCTGCCTGCCACTGCTGCTGGCGACAGGGCGCGCCGAGGGGGTCGTGGGGCTGCTAAAGCGCCTGTGAGGAGAGGGGGCCAGCACAGAGGCCGCAGCCATCTTGTGGTGGAGGCGGCTGGCAGAGACGCTCTCCGGCTGTAGCAGGTAAGGACACGCTCTTGGGTTTGTATCCCTGTGGTGTGGGAGTTGCTTCAGTGCGTGTTCCTGCGGCAGGTACCATTTCTCACACCTACAGGTACCATCTTATGTCTACAGCCCCACTGCTCCCACCTGCTGCTATGTGGGTGCAGCTGGCTGGGATGATGGTGGGAGGCAAGTGGCCTGGGCCAGGGAGCTGCTGCTTGCTGCCTTGCCAGCTCCGCTCTGCCTCCTGTCACCCTTACTCGTCTTGTGCTTTCTCCACACAGGTCCTTTTCTTCCCTGGAAAAATTCAAAGCTTTCCAAACCTAATATGGCCAAATCACTGTCAGATGTCTACATTGTTGATCTGGGTGATACGCGTGTGGATGCTGTGGTGATTGTTCTTTGGAGTACAAATATTTCAGTCTAGAGCTAAATCTGTTCTTTCAGTTAATGTGCTTAATTTTTGGTTTATGAATATTTTTGTGGTGGGGCAAAGTGTCAGAACAGATCATAAATAGGATGAAAGTGTTGTGTTTTCATCTAAATGTCATTTTAGGAAAGAGAATTTCCTCTATCATATAACTTGGTGACTCTTAAAATTGAAACTTTTATTCTGGGTCTTTCTGCCTTAGTTCTCTTTTTGGGTCCACCCAAGTTAATCAAACACAGTCTTATTTTGAATCTTTAGTGTTATGGTCAAAAAGGTGCAATAACTGCATGATCAGGACTGTAGTGAACTTCTGACAGAAAAACTTGGGTATAATGTCAAGACTTTGACGCAGGTAACTATTAACCTATAATAAATTATCTTGTCCTAAGCAATAGTACTGCTTCTCTGCCTGCTGTCCCAAAGGCTGAGGTTCTTGACTGTCTGTCTAGGTTAAAGGCTCATACTTAATTTAGTTTCTTCTATGTATAAATGGTAGAAGGCCATGATACCCAACAGAAGGAAGCTGCAATATGGGACAGATGAGTTGTGAGCTTTGTGCTGCCTCTGGCTCACTGGTTAACTTCGCACAAGTTTTCTCGGTCTTTGAAAATACTGCCTTCACTGTAAAGCCCAACAAAATCCAACTTTCTGGTTTGAGAAATGCAGACAGGCATGCCTAATTAATCTCATACCACATTTATTGTAAATGCATGCTCTAGTAGATGTACTTGAGGATTTTCTGTGTTACAGGAATGGTCTAGAGAGGAAGAAAAATCTAGCTACCATGTACACTTGTTATTAGGGTTTGTAACCCTTGACTTTTGAGACAAAATAAAAAAAAACACCTGCTTATACTTGGCTGTAAGTGTAGTTAAAATATTTCTGACTTAGTGATGCTTGATATATCTTGTTTGGGGCTAATTTCATTGTTATTATAGTTGATTATTAACACTCACAAAAACTATGAAATAATCTGTAAATACAAGAATTTTCCCTGGTCTTTGATGTTGCAAGAAACCACCAAGAAAAAGCAAATAAATAAAGTTGACTGGACCCTCTCTTTTATTCTGTTTCAAAGAATTTGACTATAACATGCTAATATTTTATATACATTTGTTATATCTCTCACTGAAATAACTAGAAAAATATGTACAATGATGTTCAGCAACGTGCTAAAAGATCTGCTTTTTGTTCGTTAACCTTACCTATAACAACTTCTGCCTTGTGGTGTTGCCAGTCTTTATTAGTGTTCCTTTTTCGGATGCTGGATCAACCTTTGTCAACTTCTGTCTGATACTCTTCATTACTTCAGTCTTCGCAGCTTCCACGTACTATAAAGTGTCAAAGTGTATGTGCTTATAATACACAGTGATAAGGGGTATCAATTTATCAGGCAGACAGCGACTGCTGAAATTGTACCATTTAGTTAGTTACCTCCCAAGAGTTGCTGATAAGAGAATATTTTTATCTCTTCAGGATTTGCCACTAGGACTTCACAACTCCTGCAGTCCATGATTGTATGAGCACCCCAAATGAAATGTATTCTTGTGCTACCAAGTCTAAAAATTCTGCATGAAAATCCATCTGAGACATGAAGACAACCTCAGGTTCCTCTGTGTAATCATCTATGGTGAATAGCTGAGGAAAAGATAAAGGAAAATATTTTCCTCTATAAATTAGTTTAATATTTATGATGAAAGCTAAACCAATGTCTATTGATTGTGTAAAGAGTTGCTGTTTGCTCTGTGTAGGTTGTTGGATTTTGGTTTTGTCTGTTATCTTCTGCTGATATAAAGTCCTGCAGTTCGTTCTAGTACCAGACTGGCTGTCTGCTGTTTACTGGGACCCTCCTGCTTCACTTTAGCCTAAGACCAGTGGGGGAAAATAGATGGGATCTCAGAACATACATTGAGCCAGATCGTGCCCTCTCCTACTACTGCTGGGTTTTTTCAGTGTTGCTAACTTATGGAGAGGTTATAAGGAAAAAGGGTATTCTATCATTAATCAGTACTGTCTGTACTTACATGTGCAACTTAGCAGTTGGCTATGTAACATTCCATCTGCAAGTGGCTGAGTGTTTTGCCACCCTAATTTTATCCTGGTGGTATGAGGCAGACAATCTGTACCACAAGCCAGACAGCACTTACTGTGTTGCGTTTGGTGTCTGAACCACAATTGAGACCAGTCTATAGCATAAGCATATAGTCAAAGGCATTCCAGGAGAATGGGCAGGAAGTTTTGCTGCCATAGGACTTACAATATCAGCAATGAACTCTCTAATACTTGTTTTGGAACTTTAGAAAGCACCATCCTTTATTTCAGCGCTGGGCATATGAGGGGATGATTTCCATCAATTGTGTACAACAAGACGAGCTGGGGACAGCATATATATCCAATTTACATGCATATGGATAAATTCTCTCAGGTATCTCGTGCATATTCTACTACATTCCAAGGACTAATTTTAATTTCATTATGAAATTCACAACAGACAGTATCCGCTAATTAGAGCTTCGGAGCCAGTTCTTTATCCATCATTGCATTCTTTGATAAGACAAGAAGTATTTTGTGGAACAGCACTATTTAAAAAACACAGTATCAGAAGAACTAAATTTAAAAAAAATACTGTTACTTAGTGCTTAAATGAAGTAAGTTAGAAAATTGATTCTACAGAAAACCAGCTCTACTTAAAATATTTCACTCTACAATAAAAACCACTTCTTGTATCATTAGAAGCTCATGATATGGTTTTTATTTTTTGTTTTAGGAGTGGTGTAATCCATAGCTTCCAGTGCCTTTAACAGCAGCAGTAAGTGTTTGGTTTCTCTGAAGATCAAGCTACAAAGAATGACGTCACATTTTAATTAAAAAGTTCTGTATGAGTGTTCTATGAAATCCTGTTTGGAGTGTATTTCCTGAACATGGCTCTAGGAAGTACATTTGTAAATCAATAGCATAATTAAAAATGAGAAACTTTATTTTGCTTCTTGTCTTAGAGTAAATTGACCTAGAGCAGGCAGTTGATTCTAAGAGGTGTTGCCTGAATGTAAGAATTTTATACAAAAGAGTTAGCACTATTGTGGTGCACTCTTGCCACAACATCAGAGTAGTGAAGAAAAAGACATGTTCTGCGCATGGAGTGTTACAACTATTACATTTGGCTTAACCCAAGTTCTATATAAAACATCTTATTTTACTTACTAGGCTGAGAGAGAAGGCTGGATCATAGCTGGATCCTCTAGTTTTATTTTATTCTTGGTTTAAAACCTCAGTGTTCTTTGAGGTCATTTCGTAGTTCCACCCTCTCCTTGGGCACCTACTGTAAATACATGCAGAGAGACTTGTCCAGGCTTACATAGAGTTGTAGAGAACAATCTGTGCTTAAGTATATCTTCTCCTGTTTCCAGAGTCCCTGGTGCTTAGCATTGCATCAAAATGCAGAAGGGTCATAGTTAAGCCAAGTTTAAGACTCACTCGCTGTTGTCTTGCATCATCCAAGAAGCACAAAATCTGCAGAACTTAACTATCTGATGAGGTTTTCTGCAGTGTCACCACGCAGCTTTTTTCTGGTATGCATTTTCTGTGTAACTTATTAGTTATCCTCTACATTCTGTCTAGAATGGAGTGTATGGTTATGTTTAACTTAAATGGATTAACTTACACTTGAGCAGTGAACTTCATGTAGCCTTTTATTTTTTCTCAGCCCTAGTTTTAAGAGGTCTCATCAAAAAGTCCTAAAAGTGCTTAGATGCTGTAGCAGCTAAATGTTTTAATCTGAGGACTCTGACAGAGGTCCTGCCTCTGACTGTATAAGTGGGAGGCAGTGACTATCCTTTCTCACTATGACTATGGGCCTTAGAGGCATCTACTGTTGGGGTACGTTGCTGAGGGGTTCCACTCTGATGCTTCATTCTGTTAGACGATGTGATAAATAATAATGTAATTAAGATGCCTGACTAAAATAGAAGCAAAGGAAACCTAGTCTGAGTTGTGTTTTCTTCAGAAATGAAAATTAAAATTTGAAAACCTGTTCTTCCTGTATAAACTTACATCTGTTTAGTGAAGTTTGTTGTATTGTCAAAGCAGGTTTCCATTAGTGCAATATGGCATTCAGGTCTACTCTCCATTTGCTTGTCTGGATCTATAGAAGTGAGGATCAACTCTTGGTCAGGTTAGGTCAGGCGTAGATTTGTGCCAAATAGTTTTCCTTGCTGAACATCTGTGCTGCAGCTGTGTTCACAGTCATTGGTCTCAGTAAATAAGTAGCCAAACCATAGAGTGAGAGAAAGCTTTAGTTCTAAATCTGGCATTGGAGGAAAAAGTGATTATTTAACTCCCTCACTTTGAGAGAAATGCAGAACTTGCTGTTGAAGTCTCTTCTGTCTAGAGTTACAGATTTCTGATAGTCCTATGAAATGTATTCTTTTTCAATGTATAGAGTGGTAAAAAGAATTATTTAATAAGTCTTAGTAAGGATTAAATAACAAGGAACTAGTGGTTAGCATTCGGATTACTTGGGAATTGAGGGACAGAGGAAAAAAAACAACCCCAAAATAACTCTCCCAACTTAGGTTTAAATTTAAAGACTTTCTAGAGGCAAAAGTGACAGTAGTGTAGCCTAGGGTGGGGGAGAGGATTTTAGGTATTATTTTAGAAATGAAGGTTTGAGATTCAGATGTACTTCCAAATCTTTGAACCAGTTTTGAGTCTTCCTTGATAGCTAAGAGGTCTCCTGTAACCTTACATCAGACAGGAGTAATAAAGGGACTGCTTTTTACATTAAAATAAAAGTTTGCAGGTAGCTACAAGACAGACTGAGGCTGCTAGATCAATGCTACAGTGACCTCAACTCTTGGATAAATTAGTAATACAAAAAGGCAAGAGGGATGTGTAAACAGCGATCTCTCTTCTTGACAAAGCCCCAAGAGACTATTTTCTTGGTAGCATCTGCTGAAAATACAAGATTAAACTGTGGAAATAAGCAATTATTTAGTACTAGAAGATTGTCTTTCTAATGTGTATTTAAGGACAGTACTTGGGAAATACCTACTAAAGAATGAACCTGAGGTCTGCAGAGGAAGGAACAGGATTTTCCCTGAAAAATGTAAGCCATTCCGCTGTGGGTATTCAGTGTTTTTCTTCGCAGAGCTGGCCTGTGGTGTAGGGCGTTAGGGTGCCGGTAGAGAGAGCCATTGTTTCAAGTATGTGTGAAAAGCCATAGAACTGGTACAACTTGCTGTCTGGGCACAACACTGAAGTGTGGTTCTGTAAGAGCTCATAAATTTTTAAGCTGATGAAAGAACTCTTGTAGGGAAGGATCTTCCCCTCCCCCCTCAATATCTACACAGAGTTGCACAAGGATCACCTAAGAGTTAAAGGTTTAAATCTGCGCTTCTGCTTTTTTTGTGCTTCCAGCCTTAAATGACTGAGCTGGGATATGTCCAGAGCTTCTCAAAAAAGCTTATAGAGTGAGGGCAGTCTCATGTGCCATGCGATGTTGATCAGTAAAGGGCTGAGGGAAATGTGAATTTCAACTAAATATGTAGTTAGGAGTCTCAGAAATTACGTCAAATGTGGTGAGGATCAAATTCAATGTAACAGCATGAACCATTCTTCCAGAAGTGGTCAGTTGCTTCTGAGACTTACAGGATTGTCAGCACTGTTGAAAATGGTGCATCCTTAGTGTGGGCGAGTTGCTATCATCCTGTTCTAAGTGTCCTTCTGAGAGTGTGCAAGAGTCTTATTTTGATTGTGAGGCTAATACTGCAAGCCCAAGAAGGAAAATGGCTTTAACAGCTGTTCTGTTACCCATGACAATTTGCAAAGCTGAAATGTGTCTAATTGCTTTGGTTGGCCCATGTGTAGTTTCTTGGCAGCTTCTTGGCCTCTGAGCAAAACCCTGTCGGACTTCAGAGCTTGAATTAATCTCAACAGAATATTTGACTGAAGCTGCAACTTCTCACCTTGCTGCATGCCAGAAACTTCCTGAATTCTTGATGTTATGTGTCCTTAATTGGCAGAGGATCTCTTACCTTGCCAAACCTTTCTCGTGTGGGGGTAATGAAGTCTGAAACCAGGCAAGTTCTATGTGGTTCTGAATTTCATCACAAATCATATCTCACACTTCTCATTTCTTGCCTGGGGGAGAAAAACTCTGGTATCTTTCTGTCTTCAGAAAGGAGGCAACGCCTGCATAGTTTCC
The DNA here is from genome assembly GCA_033558185.1 of Dromococcyx pavoninus. NCBI lineage: Eukaryota > Metazoa > Chordata > Aves > Cuculiformes > Neomorphidae > Dromococcyx > Dromococcyx pavoninus. The sequence goes on along the minus strand of JAUMJL010000119.1, from coordinate 1,626,650 downwards.
CCGTGCTGGCTGATTAAATCCACTTAATCATAATTAAGGATATCAGCTTATATATGATACTGGCATGTAGAGCCCTGTACAACCTAAGGCCAGCCCCGATGAGACAGCAAGAAGGAAATGGTGATGACAGCATGAAAAATAAGAATTCTGCTGACATATCTTGCAGCTGTCACTAAAAGCTTGAGGTGCAGATGAAAGAGCAAGGAAACTACCTTTTGCCCTATGGAGTTTCTTCTTTAAACAGGAAATACTGACTTCAGGAGATCTACTTGAGGTAGACAGAATCAGCCATATATGCCAAGGAAAGACAAACCCAAATGATGCAGGCTATGTAATAAAAATATCAAAATGGAGAGCGGTCTTTAAATATGAATCTTTTTTCCCCCAGTGAGAATTATAACATGATTAAGGAAACTTCCTGAGACTATTGGGGGGGGTGTCCCTTTCTCTTATTTTTTCAGAAGCTCTTAAGCCTTGAATGAATTCTCACTACTATTTTTGCAGACTTATTTCCTATTATCTCATATTGTAGTAAGCTTAAATGAGTTTCTCACAGAGCTGATGGGCTGCAGAAAGAATCAGAAACATAATCAAGCACTTGTGCTGCCTGCTGTGAATGTTTAACTCTTACTGATCTTAGTGTTTATATTATTTCTGCTGCCTTGCTGCCCCCTTCTCCCTCACCAGAAAAATACAGCTAAAAAATGGGGGATTTTGACCACAAAGCAATCACTTTCTGCTTCTGTGATCTCATGCTATTATCCACTCACGATGCAGCGTAGAATGATGATGCTAGGCATGATTCTAACACCAGCCCTAAATTTTCTTTAAGGTAGTGAGAGATATATACTTCAGATTTAACTAAATACTTATTTTTCTTCTCCCTGGTGGCTGGGCTAATGCCAACAGTACTAGTACTGAGAAAGTTGCCAGTGCTCAGCTGGCAAAAGCATAGTTGGGAGGGGAAAAAATCTCTGCCATTGTTTTGTACTGTTTCTGCGACAGTGAATGATAGTGGGAAGCTCTGGGGAACTACAGTAATGGGAGACTTCTCTCAGTTTCTCTTAGATCTGTGGGTTTCTGAAGCATCCTACAAAAACAGTATGGCCTATAACGAAAACCATTTCTTTACCTTATTGGGATCCTGCAATACTTTTTGGTGTGTTGGGATACATCTTATCTTTCTCACCTCTTTTTCAGTTCTTTAAATACTTTTCACCTTTGTATGACCATAATGATTTGAGATTTCAAACCTTCAGCAACTTCAGCTCTTTACACAATATCTGTACTGCAGGAAGTAGTACTTTGCCTTGAAAGATCTAGGGACTTCTTGGAAGGTTGTTGTAAGGAGGAGAAAATAAAAAGAAACCGACATAAAAATGAATTCTGTAGAAACGGCTCTAGAGGGAGTTTTCAGAGCTGGGATGTACAGTCGGCTTACTAACAAGAAATTCCGTATGTGTGGAGTTCAGCAAAGAGAAATCAACTATGAGATGAAACCCATGCTGTGTGAAAAGGTGTGCTTTAGAAACTCCCCTGGTGTGAGCAATGGGTAGCCAGGAGAGTTAAGAGATTTAGCTAACAAATGCTGGAGAATAACGGATAAGAGAATGAAACTTCATCACTAATGCACTGCACTGTTTTCTTTAGTGGTAAAAACAGCAGGAGAGAACTGGTATTGCTCAGTGTTAGCAGTTCTAGCCCGATACACACATGAAGGTTTTGTACATGTAAAGTAAAAAAGGGAACATGTAGCCCTTTTCCAGAGGTTTCCTTTGTTGAACTTCACTCTAATCTATTCCCACTTCTCTTGAATTTCCATGTGCCTGAAGCTACGGCTAAATTACTGAATGCTGCATTGATGCCAGTGTGGTTTTATGTGCATGATCTGGTATGTGGAGTCTGACCCTGCAGTGACAAACGATCAGCAACTGTCTAGAAGGATGTTGGACTCGATGATCTCAGAGGTCTCTTCCAATGTTATCAATCTATGATTCTATCTTACTCCATATCTTCACTTAAATGAATTGTGTGACAAGGGTGATGGGAACATCAGTGTGACATAAGATCACTGTTGCATAAGTTTCAGCATCTCAGCTGCAATTGCTTGTCAGTTGTGTGATGCTGAGCTTCTACTAAGTCAGTTGCTTGGAATAGTAAGCAGAGCAGTAAAAGCTGCTTAAGAGAAGTCTGGCAACAAAAGCTCTGAAAAACAGGTAGCTTATCCTGGGTGGAAGGATACCTGCCAAGAGCAAAGGCAGGTGAATGCAGGTAAGATTCTAGCCAGAAGCACCAAAATTAAGCGGGGCACAGGAGAGTAGCTAAAGAATTAATAAAGTTTGTAATGTAGTTCTTATCGAGAAGTGGGTTTCTGGATTCATTGTTAATGTTCTGTGACAGGCCCTTGATACTTAAGACTGTTAAAGGTGGTGTCTGTACCTTGATCTCATTTAAGCAATGGGAATTAATTTCTGTGTGACACTTAAACCCAACAACAAAGCTTTTATTCACTCTAGTCCAGGAAAACATGCAAAATATGAGAATATGGTGACTAGCTTTGTAGACTGTTAGAGCAGAATATTTTATTTGGGGTGACTAGTCTGTTCAGAAAAGTCCAGGTACACTTAGCTGTTTTTTAAAAAAATCTAAATTTCAGCTTTTGAGCTGCATGTGTAAAAAAAAATTAGTGTGGTATTTTTTCCCAGGAATTGCTGAACTGAAAAAGTCATGGGGAAAAAAAAAAAGAGGGGTAAACTTGCTCTGTCTCAGGTCTTGGGGAACTAAATTGTGCATTAAAATAGATTTGTACCATCAGTCTCCTTAGACGAGAACATTGCTAAGCTTAATGAGAATGTACTGAAGCAGAATGGCAGTTTCTTATTAACTCAACAAGACTTGTCTAGCTGTTTCGATGCTTTTGCTTGCTCATTAGTGACCTTCTGCACTATAAAAAAGAACAACCCAAACACTCTGAGCCCTTGGGAAGACCTTTTTATATGGTCTATCAGATGTTAAATGGCCTACTAGCAGTGAAGAAATAAGCCTGTGAAATGCTGATCAGCATTTTCTTGTTCGTGTGCTTAGACAAAAATGTATAATTGATTAAATTGTCTACTGCAAGATAACAAATGCAGGTGACACCAAGTCCCAGTCACTGATGTCTGTGCTTCATTCCAACCAAATGCAAGTTGACTTCAAAGTAATGGAGTCACAGCTATAAGTACTTCAGGAAGAAGATAAAGTTGTCAAACTTTCCATGAGCACTACTGTAAGTGAGTGAATGGCCTAGAAGGAAAATATTTGTCATTGACCCATCATTCTAAAAAACCAGAAGGTGTAGCAGGAAGGAAGTTAAAATAGCATGGATGTAAGTCATTGTTTCCTTCATGTGCTGGCTGGTTACCTCAAGATGGGAAATGGGTTCTTGTGTCAAATCTGAGCAGCTTTGTGCAAATGGAGCTAACAAACAAGTGCTGGCTGGGTCTGCTTTGTTAGCCCAGGGCGCGCCTCTGCAGCCAATCCCTCACAGCTCCACAGAATTGCAGATAATTCCTAGTACTACCTGGCTATGAGTAGCCAGGTTACTGGACACAGGGCGGCTCACTGTGATTGGGGAATTGATAAATTGGGTTGTGAACTCTTGGCAGTGAGTTAAATTCACCTCTAGTAGTGTTTTACTGAGTTCAGTGGACTCTACTCAAGCATTGTCTGTCAGTATGGAAGATCGCCTGTGGAGGGTAGGGGAAGCAGCTCAGAATAACTTGAGGACCAGAGTCCTATGAGCTCCATGCAGTTGAGCCTTCGAACACAAACCATTTTCTGCTCTGAGGGTCCATTATGCTTTTACAGCTTGGGAAACAAGAACTGAAAGCTGTCTTAATGATACTCAGACTTCTTAGTGAACCTCAGCTTTGTCCCAAGCAAATCCAAATCTGGAACAGTTTTTAAAATTAGATTAAATTTGAATTTTGATTTTTTTAAGTTTATCTGAGTTGGGAATTGGTAGACAGTAAGGGGAGTAATTCACTAGGCATCAGTGCAAGTCTATTGAATCAAGCAGTATCTAGGTACCCATATAAGATCAAAATAAATACCTGCACAATCCCCCTTGGACTGAGATTAGTGATTTGGCTTGATATGAAATCCCTATACTCTAACCTGGAAAGCTTGCAGCTGTAAAAGAAATGCTATTTAATAATAGACCAAGACTTGATTTCAATGGAAGCATTGTCTGAGTAGGGACATCAGAGCTTGGTTCCAGAGCACCAATAAAAAATAAATAAAATAACCTTTTTATTTATTGGGCACTCAGACTTGAAGACTCCCAGGTGCCCATTAGTCTAAGGGCTTGTCTGTACAGGAAAGTTAGTGTGCAATATGTTGTAATATGAATTTACAGTGCCCCAACTCCTCTGTGCTCTTCCTGTGTTTGGATGTTTTTAGAACATAGTAATAGTGCTTTTCTCTGTGGCAGTTCATTCAGCTTTGAAAGTAAAGTAAATCACATTCTGCTTAATGCCTTTGTGGTGAGTGAATGCCAAATAGACAATGCCCGCTCAACTTGTATCCAAACTTCCTCCTCTCCACTAGTGCTCAGGGTGATGTTTAGTAGGATTCTGCCTTTGTCTATGAAGATGACAAGTATGTTTGTTTTTGGAAGGGAGGAAAATACTGTATTTTCAAAAGTCCCTATGTTTCAGTTCTCAGTACAGCTTTGGGTATGTAAGGGTTTAGATTGTGGAGTTTCAGTATAACTACTCTTTGAGTTATTTTCATTCATATTTTACAGTTGATGCTTGCTAAAATACTGCATACTTGAGCCTGGCCAAAAGCTTCATAATGGCTTTTTAGTGAATTGGATTGAAGTTTACAAACCTTCCCTTTTTTAACTTGCTTGGTTTTAAACTAAATCTATTCAAACAAGTGTTTTTGCTGGCCTGTGTAGAAGAGGTGATAATAGCATCAGAATGAGTATGTGAAGGAATAAGGGAAGGTGGATGGACATGTACCTGTTGCTTTGTGGTTTTGTTCGGGGTCTTTGTGCAGTGCTCAGGTTCGTCATGTTTTGAAACTGAACTGAAGAAGGTGTAAAGTACCTGGACAACCTTCAATTTGTTCAATTTTTGGCATGGAAATTTGGACAAAGAAACCTGACTCTTGGAGAAACTTTGGAAGATAGATTGTTGTTTGAGGTTCTTTTTTTTTTCTCTTAACCTTGGAAGAAAAATGCAGCAATGACTCAATCTGTTATTTGGGGGGGGGGAACAGGGAACAAGTTCAGTCCAATCATGCTTGATGTACTCACCTTACTAAGAAAATTCTTTCACCCCTGTTGCTCTCAAAATATACCACCTTTCATATAAAAGATACAAACTGGTTGTGAATCATACACCTTTCACAGAGTTGATGTTAACTTGCTGTTATGCTTCAGATATCCATGGTATGTCATAGGAACACAGCAGAGAACCGAAGTCCAACTTTGTCTGTTTATCCTATTTTAATCTGAAGCTTCCAGAGAGACAATCCTGACCTTGTGGATCTTTGAATTTGGGCAACGGTGCTCCTGTTTCCTAGAGGAAAAATAAGGGAGAAATTAGCTATATCTCCAAGTACCAAATAAATGGTGCTACAGGCATTAAATTTCACACATTCAGCTCATTTCTTGAGAAGACTCTACTTTGACTGGTTCTGCTTTTCTGTGTGGTAAAAAAGAAAAAGAAACACGCATTAATGCTAAAATGATTCATTGTATTTTCCCTAACTCTATTGTTAAGCAAGTGAGAATTATTCTATCCAGCTGGGGAACTAAAGCAGACTGAAGGAAGCAGTGCTGCTCTATCTGTCATATGCGTGTGCAGAGAAGATTTAGCAACCTGATGGGAAGACTGGGATGCTCATGGTGGACTGCATACATACTGTCCATTGAAGAGCCTTGTTCTGTGGGAATTCCTCCTTAAGACCAATATCATCAGACTGAAGGAGATGAAAGGTGATGGGATATCAACTACAAGTTATTTTCATGGGATGACTGTGGTGAACCAGCCAGCACTAGTTATTTCTGGGGACTGTTTTGTGTGATGTTTGCAAACACACAAGTTTGCAGTTAAGGGTATGTTGGGAAAAAACATGTTATTTATTTCAGACATGGTGGGAGAAGGCTCTCATCCAAGTCAGATTTTGTCTTGAGCGGCTGATGAAGGGTACATAGCTTGGCCCTCCCTGTAGCATTTGTAAAGCCATGCTATGCATTGATGTGATCACAAAATACTTGAGCTCATGATCTCCTGTGTTGTTAACTGTGGTGAGGATAAGCCTAAAGGAAGTGCCTGCCCTTCACACAAGGACAGTGGAGCTATAATACAAGTTCGACCATCAGTGTTAGTGGGGTAACTTTTTTCTGTACAAAGGAATTGACCCCCTACTGAACTTCTGGTTGTAGGAAGGGAAAAGCATTTGACCTTAAATGACTTACACAAAGACTAAGGAGACTGTTAGGCTGTGTCTTATAAGCAGCCTGGCTCCTGATCCTCTGCTTAACTCACCAGGCCATATGTCTCTCTCCATTCATGCTGAATGAATTCTCAGACTGTGTTACTGCTTCTCCCTTGAATAATAATCTTTAATGAAAAGGAAAATAAGAAAACAAGGTAATGACAGATTGCACAGAGAAAACATTGCGAAGTGAAGAAAGAAATGTCTGGGAGTAATAGCAATGTTGATATTCCCATGTTAATGATTTAAGGGCTTTCTGACTGCATAAAAGCAAAAATGGTAATTGCTGCAGTCTGCAGAGATTTGGGCAGTGCAGGGAAAATTTTGAAATTGAACAGTAATGGTCCCCATCTTTGCTCTCAAAAGATACCTCCAGCTCCTTCCTGCAAGGTGTGAGATTGTCTCTGAGAGGCAAAATGGCCCTCTGCAGGTTTAAGCGTGTAGTTAATTAATCTGAAATCCTTCCCATCCAGACTGACTGGTTAAGAGGACTTAATGAATTACTGAGACACTGATCTCAAAGAAAATAGACAGGCAAAACTCCCAACTCTATAATCAGATTTAACTGTGCCAGGATTGCACAAACATGCCCTTAGTACCTACTTTAGCTCCTGGTCTGCTGTTCTTTTCATCCAAGCACAAATACCAGTGATTCTAGTAGCTCTTATATCCCTTTTTCCTTCAGACTCTGTGTTTTGTTGTAACTTTGTTCACCTCCCCTGCTCCCTCCTCTGTTTTGAGGTTAGTTACCTGTGACGGATGCTATGTACTATCTGGTATGTGCAACTAACCACTTCTGATTTTAGAGAACATGGTTTTAATTAGCTCTCTTCCTCTCCTCTGGTTGCTGAACAGAGCTGGCCTCAGGTGGAATTTTTTAACTGTACTATTACTGTCTCTGTTACACAAGCTGGCATTCTGTTTTATAGAGTAAATTTGAGATAAAAATGAGGTTTTTGCAGCAGAATTCACAAGACTGATCAAAACTTTTTAAAGTCGTAAACAGTAGTTTTTCACTTGTGCAGTAATGTGCACGGGAAATGAAGGAGATGCAGCCCTTCCTCTCTAGGTTTGTCTGATTTCACTACCACTGCTACCACAGTTGTTGTTGGTTTTGTTATTATGATTACTATTTGCCAGGTTGTTAGCTGACACCTTTGCATGTGGCTGTGCAGTGGGTGCTGGAGTTGTCTCTTCTGCTACCTCTTTAGGAACTGGCTTTCTGAGACATTTAAGGAGCCATGGGCTTTCCCTTCTCCCTTTTCTCACTGGCATCAGTTCTCATGTCCAATGGACCTTTGAAAAAGTGATCCAGTTTGCTACTTTGTCAGAAGATTTTATTCCTTTAATTATTTTTTATTTTTTTTAAATTTTTCCTTTATTGGCATGATCATCTGTAAAGCTCACTGCACTGAGTGAGGTTTGCAAAGGTAAAAGCTGTCTCCCTCCTTTTTAGGCCACAGAGAAATTACTAGGGCACAGAAGAATTATTTTTACGTTAGAAGCAAAGTGAGGACCATGACTGTAAACAGTGCTGGGCCATGAGGCAGCAGTGACTAGAAGACCTGGCGGCTGATTTCTTTCCTTTACTGTGACAGGCTTGGAAAACACCAGCCTCTCAGCCAGTACAGGAGAGAGCAACCCTCCACAACTGTTAAGGCATTTTCCTGAGCAGACCACATTGGTAGGTGGTTTTGGTGGGCTTTTTTAGTTTGGGTTGGTTTTTTTTTTGGTGTTGTGTTGCCACCCATCCACACCCTCCCTAAGGCCTTGCTCTTTGGTATTTAAATATACTCTGGAGAAAGCTATCTCTAGTTTGAATATACCAGCCTCTTATCTATACAACCCCCCAGAACGTCCTATCTTCAAGCAGTAGTTTCCAAGGTTTGGGTGGGTTCCTGTGAAGATAAATCACATCAGAGGCATGACCTTTATCCTTGGTGCTATTGAAATAGCTTAAATATCTATTGACTTCATGCCTTGTGATTTCAGTTGCTGAAAAGTGAACACTAAAGAAAGGAAGAGTTGACCTACAGTGTATCTATCACATTGGTGATATCTTTGTTTATAGAACTCGGCAAATACAGCTGGCATTTTTCCAAAAAATTCTCTCCCCAGCTCTACTGTATTGTGGCCAGATACTTTTGAAAGGGTGCATCCGTATGTAATGTAGCAAAAGAAGAGACTAGTGTCTATTGTAACTGCTAAAGTTGTTCAGGGAAGGACAGATATAAGTGAAACAACCGGGAACCTTCTTTGTCTGCAAATATATGTTCCCTAGTGGTTCTTAAGAACACTTGTAAGATAATTTGCCTATGTGTTTCTGCATCTGTGTGAGGATTTTCTGTCAGGAAAAGGGATGGAGCCGTAACTGATCACATCAGGAAAGTGTAATCCATAGTCAGTACATTTAATAAAGAAATGTATTTGCGTTTCCCCCTTAAAGGGCAGCAGATTCAACATATTACAGAAAATTACAGCAGAGTGTACAGCACTCCATCTTCTATAGATTCACTCCCACGGAATTCTGCTCTGGAATAATCTAGTCAAAACAAAGTCCTGGTTTTATGCTTTGAAGAGCTGTGGGAAAAGCATTTAATGTGAGTGTGACGTGGTGCCTATTTGAGTGTGGAGACAGTGTGAAACAGTTCAGGCACTCTGCTGCAACAAGATCTATGAGAGTAGACTTCTGTTTATGCAAGTTTTGTTGTGTCCTTAGACTATAAGATCCCTTGCATGAGGTCTTTGTTTATGTTCCTCTCAGTGCAGGATAGACTGTTATTAAACAAACAAAAGGTGAAGTTTAATCTGACCTTTCTAAGGTACCTCCATCTAGCAGAACTGTAGTTTGGGAATGAAGTACTGGGGTATTACCTCTTCCCAACTTCAATATCTTTGTCTATCATGATTCTACATCTTTATCTGAGCATTCAGATAAAACTGATAAAGATCTGTCTGTGGCGGAACCTATTTTTGCCTGGCTGCAAACACCACTGTCTGGTCAGGACATGGGCAGTAAACAGAAGATTTGCCAGGTTTCTTAAACACAATCTATTATGTTATGCGAGCTGGTTTATTCTAGTTGCTCTGCTATTTGGAAATGTTTTAGTTACTGAAAAATTCAGTTACCTGTGCTGTTTGTGAATTGGTTTTGCTGTTTTGTTTTTCTACAACTGAAAGCTTCCCTTTTCTTGAGTTGGCAAGTTGATTTTGTCATAAAGGTATATGACGGCATACTCACATAAATGATACATGCAAACCCCAAACATACTGTTTCTGTGTTCCTAAAGTTCTAAGGCTTCTCCTTTCTTCTGAACAGCTTCCTGCAAAGACTCTAGAGTTTTCTGTGAAGGTGACTGGAAGGATTTCAGAGTCATGACCTACAGTATTTAATAACTGAAATATTTTCAGAAATATTTCTTGTAACTGCAAATGCTAAAGGTTAACTCCTGAATATGGCTTGATAGCCAGTCCTTTTCCTGGCTTTGGATGTTTGTGTAATGTTGCTGTGACCCATTAGCTGCAATTTTGCAGGGCACAGGCAGCAGCATTTCACTAGTGAGGTGATCCCATCTATAATTTGTTTTATAGCTAAGGTTTTGGGTTTGTTATATAATATATAAATTTATTATATATATTTGTTATATAATATATAAATTTGATTATAAAATGCTTTGGATTCAAAGGCACAGAAATTTATATTATTGTGACGTTTCTTTCTCCTTGAGAGCTTGTGTAACCTGGCAGAACTGTATGACTGTAAACCAGCAACATAGTCTCCATCCCTATGAAACAGTAAAGAACTAGAAGGAGGTTGACTGTGTTTTGTGGTTCCACACTACAATTTGCATTATAGCTTCAGTTTTACATAAGCAGGGAAGGTCTATTCTGGCAGTGTCTGGAAGGAGTAGGGTTTGGATAGTGTTAAAAGGTCTGGGTGGGTGTCCATGGAGATACAGTTGCAGGTGAAAGAAAGCATTCAGTTGGCACGCTGAGCCTCTGTCACGCTGAGCCTCTGTCACGCTGACAAGGACATGAGAAAAGTTTCAGGCTTTCTGCCATGTCTTACCCTATGCATAGCCTATCCTTTTGATATTTATCCATCATAGTGCTGCTTGACCCTGCTTTTACCTTATGAAACTTGTCCAAGATATTTTTTCTTACCACAATTATTTCTATAAATTCTCTTTCCAAAGTTGTTTTCTTGGGTTAATGTAAACTCTCAGAACTTGAAAAGATAATGTCTCTATTATGTATTTTTGAAAAGTACTCTGTGTTTGTGGTACTATCAAATAATTAGCACAAATACCATAAGAGCTTTGGGTTACAGATTTTAAGCGTTATGATCAGATTGTGATGGGATTGGTAGCAGATTGCAGAGAAGTACCTCTCCTGCTGGCTGTTGCTTACATATAACAATCCTCACTATTTATCATGGTGATCTGAAAGAAGCTTAATTGTAAATCACTACACAGTTTGGAGGTACAGTTTGTTCAGTTTGACTGGCAGCCTTTGTGTAAAACAGGCCCAGGGCTGGAACAGCAAAACTGTTGCAGATCAGGACTGAGTTGGGTTGGCACTGAGGTGTGGGAAGCTCATTTAATACAAGTTGTAGCTGGAGGTATCGGCGCTTCACTTTCAGGACCATAGAGCTTAACTTTGCTGCCAGCCTGGCAGCTTCCCACTGGGATAATGTAATGCAGCTGCAAGATTGTTTTGGCTCTGTGCGAACTCCTTCCCATACCTTTTTTAATAGTCTGTCTTGTGCCTTTCCCCATCCAGTTATAAAACCCTGCCTAACATCTGTTCTGCTTTTAAGAGCTAGTAAGGGCTTGGTAGCTGACAATGGAGCCAACACCCTTCAATAAAATTGTACTTTTCAGCAGTGAAATATGCTGTCTTTTTGGGAATTTCAAGAGTTGATTCTCAGGGTCTGGGTTTTGTTTTGGTTTGTTCTGTCTCAGCTAGCTGCGCCTCATATCACAAGACTGGATAAGGTGCAGTTTGTGTGTTTCCATGACTGTTTAAAAACAGGTCTGAGACTTTCAGAATGGAATAACAATCTAGTTTACTTGAGTCTTGACCCGTTTAGAGGGATGTGAAAAGGCCTGAGATTCATTCCTGGAAGACAAGATTTCTTCAGGTTCTTGGTCCTGCCTTCTTCATAAAATCAGGACTAAATTTGCAAAATGCATCTAGATCCATATTCATGGGTGTTCAGTTTGACCTGGTTGTCACAATTGTTTTGTAACAAAAATACTTAGTGATCTTGCAATTCACATATCAGTAATGGTAGAATGAGATTTGTTGGTTTTATCTTAACTAAAAGAGGTACAATTTCTATTTATCACCCAGCTTTCCAGTTCTTGACTATCAATAATGCAAAGAATTTGAGATTATTATCAGCTTCTTCCTTCTTTCATAGCTTCAAGCCCTAGAAGGACTAACACAGCTTTTAATATCAGGATAAAGCCTTCTTTCAAGGCAGTGAGGAAAACATCAGAATAAGGGTAAGACAAAGGTAGCTCACTACGCTCTGGCTTTGACTGCAAACTGCTTGCTTGTGAGCTGCAATGAAAAACCTCCCAACCCATCCTTCCTAGCATGATTAATTTTTTCTGGAATTTGACCTTCAAATGAAAATTTAAATAGTTTTGACTTCTTGTGGGGAAACCACAAATATGGAGGGGTGTAAACTATAGCAGTGACAAATGTTAGTGTCTGCAGAGGCTGAAACAATAGACCAGGGTGGTGAAAACTGCACTTTACTGCTTAATTGAGTCCTTACTTTTGTATGGCACGTGGGCTGAGGTACACATTTCTAAGAACCTAAACTGACCTCAGAGGGAAAGGAGAGAGACTACTTTTCTGTGTTTAAATGCCTTCTTTCTTAGTAAGTCAATGACGATTTACTCTGCTGTTAGTAAGATCCATTCCACTCTACAGCCAACATGGTAAATTATTCTCTCTTCTCACCTTTCTGGTCCTTGCCTAGACAAACCATTCTTGTTAAGGGAGATCCTTTTATGCCATTTCTGTTGGTGTCATTGTTTTACAGATTGGTTTGGGAGTGTGTTCAAATTCTGTGATTAAGACGTGCAAAAGATTTGGGAGAATTTGTTTGTCTAGGTTTTCTCTAAGTCATCCCGGGGGCAGGCAGGCCCTGTTCTTGCCTTGTGCCTTCCTGCTCTGGCCAGTGAGAGGGTCCAAAGGAGGCAGGGACAGACGTAGGGGGCCTGGTTAAATAAACCTTTAGGAGACAACAACTACATTTCTGAATAATTGTTCAGGTTTTCAAAAATGCTAGGTGACCTGCTGCTGGTGTCTCGGTGTTCTTATCACTGGCTTGAATATTCAGAAATGCAGCTTTTAGTTTTGTTTTTTTTTTCCAAAATAACTTGCCCCTGTTGTCTTGACAACATGGAGTAGGAAAACAGCAACAGATTATCAAATAATGTGTATTGGAAATAACTGGTCAGCGTCTGGAGGGTGCCAGAGTGCAGTCACCAGCATGTAAAGGCAGACATCTGTAGGATGCTTTGGGTTCCTGACATATTTTTATGAATGAAAGGTGCTTATGACAGGAATGCAAGCTGAAATAGGCAGTGCTAATGGAGAGTCTCTACCGTCTCCTTATCTCCTCTAGTAAATTTGCCCCTGAAGAGAAATGTTTAATAACATTCCTATTTGGTTGTATTTATTAAAAGTGGTTGAACTTATGACCCATAATCCACTAAACCCATTTGTAGTGAATAGCACTAAGAGTTCAATCCTGCATTGCCGATTTAGCAAGATGTCTGCTTAATTTACTGTGTTTTGCTGTTACAGCTCTTGCTCACTGCTCAAAACAAATGATTTACCTGACCAAGAATGTAGCCCACCTCTCAGTTACAGAAGGGCAATGATTTCTTCATACGTATAAAAATTAACAAAAATGTCACATGCCCTTTGAAATCAGTATATGTGTGTGAGAGAGAAATTTGAATTGTTCCTTTGTTATGATTTGGTCAGATAACTAATGCATGTGGTGGTATCTGTGTTACACAGACTTCTAGTGCAAAAACCTGTGAGTCTGAAATCTACTTAGGTCCATAATACTTGTGCACACAAACATCTTTTTCCTGAAAATGTGGCCAAAATAAATTTGTATCACACTTCAAACAAATACCTGTGAAATTATTTCTATTTGACAAATGAAGCGCTCCTAATCACTTCAGTGGGAATCTGTCTGGTTTAAGGAGTGCAATATTCTGACCTAAGACCCCTGCTACAACTTATGTAATGAGATCCACTGAACCATGTGGGACTACTTATGCACATGAGTCATTTTACTGACAACTTTGTGCAATATGCAGATCCAAGACAGTGTTATGACTGCAGGTACTGATTTTTGATTGCAAAGAAACAGACTTGTGCGTTAGGCTGGAGTGACAGTGACCCCAGCCATGTTTTCCTGCTACTGCGTTGGGGATGCTCTCTTCTTCCTTGTAACCTAACTCTTCTAGAGGACAGCTGCATTCATAAATCCTGAAAAACCTTCCAGTAGCTATTTACTCACCATTTTTTTGCTAGATGGAAATGGCTGGCCTACATTCCAGGAACTTCCTGTAATAAAAAATAAATGCATAAATACATAAGCCCCTCTCCCTTCTGCTGTCACTCAGTTATTTACTTTGTTAGGAAGGTCTGCAGTTCAGAGTAATGGAACTAGGTGGGGAGAGGAATAACTACTTCTATGAAATACTTCTCTTAAAACATTTTTCTTTTTCTAGCATGCCTCCCAAGTTTGAGGTGTTTTATTGCCATTCCAGATATGAGGCTTTCTTACTTGCATCACTTTATACAAGATAGGCATTGAAAGAACTGACTCTTGATCCACCAGCTTGTGCTCTCAGGTTTTATAGCCTTGCCAATTAACACTTTTTTGAGGACCTGTACTGAACAATGACAGATAGGAATGATCTTGCACTAAGGATTCAAAGAAATTGACCCACAGATGGACAGTAAGCCAAGGTACCTTTATTTCACCAGCAGGAAAGCATGGGGTCTGCACCCCACAAATGCACCTCTACTGCATGACATTCCCCTCTTCACTGTTACTAAATAGCCTTTAATTTAGTGAATTGAGAGACCAAGGGAGTCCCCAGGGAAAGACACAGCAGAACAGTGGAGCAAAAGATTCCCTTCACAACCTGAGAATTTTCTGTCCTGTGCTTAACATGATAATGGCTGATATATCAGATGGTTTGCAGCAAAACGGAGGCATTTTCATATACTTGATTTCAAAAGCTTTGTTGTTTTTTTTTTTTTAAATTGCAAGTGTGTAAAACAAGCCCAAGGCGAGGAAGGGAAGTAGCCTAAATAGAGGCTGTTGGTGCTCTCTTCTCTATTCTCCACAGTAAATGAGACCATTTTCCATCTTCTAACCCTTACACTTACCTTCCAGTGTAAGCATTCCTGTTTTAACCTCTGCCTTAAACTCTGTTTTCCTGCCTGGTATCCTTCATTTGGCTAGATGCTGAACCACCAGTTTTATTAGAAAAAACCTGCTTCCTCAGATGAGAATCAGTGGTTGTTGCGTCTCACGTCTGCCTATTATTTGCAAATTCATTGAATAGTTAATTTTCTACTGACTATGACAGGGTAGGGTTTAATCTGGATATCTGTACAAACCACAGAGGGTTGTATGTGGGGGAAATGACCAGAACATTCTAGAAAAAAATAGGTCCAAGTTTCTGCAAGGGAAATTTTGTAGGGGGAAGCAGTTTCTCTTATTAAACTTACTGACATAACAGGGAGCGGGGACAATACAGAAGCTTTTGGCCCTGCAAGCCCTCTCCAGGCCTGCTAATTACCTAACCACTTAATGCAATAAGTGCTTCTGTTTTCCTGTAAATGTTTTGTGTATTACTTCATATTGATTTTTTTAAGATACAACTCATGCCTTATTAATAATTTCCTCAGTTGAAAAGGTTTCATGTGAATAACTGTGAAGACTGGCTCTGGTTTCAAAGGTTGTTCAGAGTCTGCAGCAATGAAATTGAGAGCATCTTGGTCAAGATCTATATAATTTTCTCTATGTCTCTGCTTATAGAGTGAGTTTTAATAGCATTATTGTTTAAAACAAGTAAACCAAAACTACAAGTAAGCAAGCTAGCCTGACAGCTGCAGAAACAGAAATTTCATCCATTTTCTCTCTTCTAGAAAGGGAACAGCATGTGCAGTGCCAGTTCCCAGGGACACAAACCTCCTAAATATGAAAATAATACCCAAAGACAGAGGCTCGTGTAGATTTTAGACTTCCCTGATGAAGCAGTTGGCAGAGGTGGTTGTGTGGTGCTGGGATCAAGGGTGAGACTGGCAGGGGTCTGGCTAATTTCTCACTGGTGAAATAAAAATTGCATATCAGAACTCCGTGGAGAGTCTGCCCTTTCTCTCCTGTGTGCAGAGGCAACACAGGGGGAGACTGGGTTATCAGCTGAGGGAAAGCAGCTGCCTCTGGCTGACCCCTGTTAGTGGCTGTCCAAGTGTGCTTAGACAGGTAGACTCCACAGTTGAAATAGTGGCTGCCCCAAGAGCAAGGTCACAGTCACAGACTCCTGTAGAAATGACTCAGACCTCAAGATACCCAATTTTAATGTGACTTCCCATGGACCAGAGCTCGTCCTTACCCCTGCCATCTGAGACTTCCTGTCTTCTCAAATTCTTACATAACCTCATTAGGGGCTTGTTGAGTGTTACTCAAGTGCTGCTGTGAAACTCAGGAATAACTTGTGAACTTTGTGTGTGGTTTTACCTACTTGATAATGAATAGCTCCCCATAGCCCTCACACTTTCAAGTTCTAAACAGGATGATGTAGGTTACTTCTTTATAATACAGAATTAAAATAACATCAGTTATAGTTTTGTGTCTTTTCAAGTATCTATACCTTTTCTGCAATCTGCTAACATGAATAAGAAATGCAAAATGATCATGTCTGTTCTAATTATAAACATATTTTTATCCATATAAAGGACTGTCCTAGTCACCTTGAAATTTCCCTCCAGAGAATGGCTTTACGCTAAAATACTAGAGGGCCCTGTAGCTGATTGTCCTATAACAATAAATACAAAGACTTTGCTTTATGTGGTATGATGAGGAAATCCTTTATATTCTTGTAGACTAATAGCATTTACATTTTTGCAGTAAGAGGGCAACTTGGTATCTGAGACCTGATGACTCTTACTTGTTTTTAAAAAACCTTCAGGAATCCCTTGTGAATCTCTTGGCTAGAATGGAAAAACAACTCTACTGTTCTTCAGTAGGGTCTGTTCCTGAATACTTAAAAACTGTAAATAAAATTAGAAAAGCTTTCTTATTCCAACTTGGAAAAAAATCTTTGCTCAACTGACTAACTTGCTATGCCAGTCATTTTGAACTGCTGACTCTTGCTTAGTTTGTTACTCCTTGACAAATGTGTTAGATATTTTTTCATCAGTTGAAATGTTGACATGAATATTAATAGCCGACATCACTGTTTCTGATGTAGTTTGACGTGAAAATCTGATTTTTTTCTTCTGTAAAAGTACTAAACTATAAGAGCATCCTTACAAGCATGAAATCATTGTCTCAGGGATGACAGTCATCTTAAAAAGTTAACAGGTGTAGTATCTGAAAGCAGAAAGTACTATCTGTCCACTCGCCTTCACATTGAAGATATGGCATTGAAAACCCTTCAATGTTGGGACTATTGTGGAAAAGGGTTTCATTTTTAAGGAGCTTTGCACCAATGTAAATATTTTTGCTTTTGCAGGTGTCTCTGAATCCTGCAGGAACTGAGTGGTTTCTTGCTGCAGATCAGAGTATGGAAACACACCCCACAGAGGACTTGTCTTTTGTGCAGTACTGAATGGCTGTCTGATGTGGCTGAGATCTGCAGGCAAACATACAGGAAGGTAAATTGAGAAGGTGGGAATGTCTCACCTCAGGGTACTGGGGAAGGTATGGTGATGTATGGACAGTGAGAGAACCTGCTTCAGTTGGACTCTCCTCTGAAGCGTGGGTGGAAGAGGAGATAGACGGCACTAGAGGGGACACTTGTTGGCAGGGGAGATCTGCTTAGGTGAAGCAAGAACTCTGAATGACAGGTGTGTCAGAAATGTGCAGTGTCCTCCCAGGGGGTCTGGGTGCCAGACACTTGTATGGCCATCAGGGATGTCTGAAGGGAGTAAGTGTGAATGGATTGTTAATAGATGCATTTTTAAGAGAACTAAGTCACTAGAGGAGCCGTAACAGCTAAACTCATTTCCACAAAGAAGTGAGTGTTGGCTGGGGCAAATGTTGCTTAAGAAAAGCGCATTTCAAAGATGAGCTGGTGCAGAGGTAATTGGTTTCAAAAGGTTGCCCGTGGGTTACTTGGGAGAACCTCCTGCCTTTCTGCCCTCAACTGTTTTGCCATTGAGTTCACTGAGGCCAGGAAGTTACCCTGAGAGTAAAGATGAGAGAAATCTACCTACTGGTGAAAGATCTCAAAGTGGAACCAGGAGGTTTCTTTATGGTCTTTGGTTACAGTGCCTATGGTAGCTTGGAACGAAAGACATATTGAGTTAGCAATAACTGTGGGAAGGAATACAATTTTTGGTCTTTTCTTTCTCTTAAAAAATAATCAGAGTGACTTAAATTTAAGGAATAAATTGCCTAATGAGAGAACAACCATTTAAATGCTGCCTTATATATTTTAGCTGTTCCTTAGCTTGTAATGCCCTGCTTCTCTGTTTTGGTGAAAATGTTTATGAAGGTTTTATAATTGTACTTAAAAGGACTGAAGAAGTGAAACAATTTGAACAGCATGCTAAAGTGGAAACCTGAGAACAAACCTTTGTGGAAAGACAAAAAATTATGTCAATTGTTGATTGTAGAGTTCAAGGATAGACACTCTGGAGACTGTCAGTTCTTACTTTTCATTGATTATTGCATTTTAAGATATGGTTTAATTAAGTGGCAAATCCATAATAAGCATTAATTTTCTCTCTAAGAACAAAGATTGCTTTCTAGAAAAATCTGAAAATTAAGAAGAAAATGTGTGAGCCATACACAACTCTTAGAGTATTCCAGTCAGTTATTTGAGTATTATCACATTTTACCTCATTAAATATTCACCTTAAATTTCTTGGTTTTAGATGACTATGGGAGTGCCAGTTTCCATCCTTGTTATTTATTGATATACCTCTGGTATTCTGAGGAAACATCTGAAATGTAAATTTTAACACTTTAAAATAACGTTGGCAAACAAAAAGCATTCCAAAATTATTTAAATTGTATCCTTATTTAAGTTTTGAGTTTTTGAAAGCTTGTTATACCTGGAGCGTTTTATGGCTGTTACAGAACTTAAAGGAATAATGCTTATAACTGGAAATTAGTGGGTTTAGGGGTTTGTAATTTTTTCAACACCTAAAACTGATTCTGTCCCCAAAAGTAAGCGTGGTAGAAATTTTAGAATATTTTCTTGCAAAGCTGAAGTGTGTTCATGCTTTTGGGTAAATTTCTGATATCTTTTAATGTATAAAGGGCTTTTTTTTTATTATTAGTGTACCTTATGGTATTCCTGTGAAAAGTCCCTCACATTTATTAATAGTCAAGTTATAAGTCTTTGAGAGAGTCCTGTTTCTGTAGCCCAGTGACGTTTGTAAAGGAGAATTGAGAAAATCCATTAATATTGTTTCCTATCTCCCTTGTCTTAATGTTTTCCTCAGGATTACTTCTCCTGGAAGGATGCATTACTTAACTCCACTCTTACTATTTGTGTGCATATAAGACTTGGAGGTGCCTAAGTTATGGTTTAATATAATTATTGATGTGTCTTATCAAGTGATAAGAGGAAATGTTTTGCTTTTTATTCTTGCCTTTCAGACCATCAAGGGTCTAATCCAGTTCCCGCTGTAGCCCAGAGTAGGTTTTCTACTTGGAATTACATTCCAGTAGCTTAATAAGGTATGCACTGTTATAGTTTATTGCTGTGGTTTAAAAATATTTCAGTGGTAATAGGAAATCTTAACTTCTGTGGCCAGACACCTGACAAAGATTTGTCTCTTTTTTGATAGTCTCAATCAATATCCTGCAGCACTTATGTTGTCTGTAAAATAACATTCATCCTTAATTTTAACAAAGCTCAGACATCTTCAGCTTTAATAATGGTGCAAAATGGTTTAAATGGTGGCTGTGGTCTTACTTTGACAAATTATCCTTGAAGCTTTATTTTTAGAAGCCGTTGCTGATGCAGTTTGCGTCCACATGTTTTTAAAGTGTCATACATGTGATCTTTCTTACTAAAGGGGACAGTTCTAACACTGGGCTAGAATTGTTTTCCCTGTTCACCTAAAGAATTGTTTGAAACCTTATGTAGTCTCTTCCTAAAAGAAATGTTTTTCACAGGTGTTCTGCTAAATAAATAATCATGGGAGATTTCCTGGGTTTTTCTTGCTGGTTTTAGGCTGCCTTAATAAATCTTGATCTTTTTTTAATAGTTTTTTGACTTGGAACATGGAGTTTTACAACAATATGTATATATTTTGATCTGAACTAAAGTTCTTTCCCCTAAATACAATTACAGCATATGTCCTCATCCTGTGTAGCCTACAGGAAGGCAGACTGATATGTTTGGGCAAGGCTACCAATGTGTTCCCCAGTAATGTGTTGGGCTTCATCTATGCAACACAAATGAGCCGAGATGCTTTCTTCTGGTTGGGGTGAGAATAGCATCTCCACTTTTTCTCTGGATTCCTTTGCTTTCAAGGAGTTTATAGGCTTTAAAGGATGCTTAATCGTGTCCAGAAAAGTGCCCTGTGATTAACTGTTTGGCAGGTTTCTTGCCAAAATGCCCTTAAATCAAATACTGGAGATACACAGTTGCTCTTTGCTGCTTAAATCCGGTGGAAGAGGCTCTCAGAAAGTAGTTTTTTGTGAGGGTGTCCCTGTTTGCAGATGAAGGTTTAGCTGACTTCAGCAGACCTCGAGGAAGGCAATATTCATTCACTTCAACCTCACTCCTTCCCCTGTGTGTGGAGTCAGACCTCTGGAGCAAGACTGGCTGAGAGGCAGAAAGCTCTAGTTGGTGCTGCAGAGGCAGATGTGTTTCTCTTCAGTATGGTATAAGAAAAACTAAGCAAAGTTGATCCTTCACATGCATCTATACTCAGGAAACACAAAAGAATGTACAGAAATCATGTGTGATTTGTGGAAATGTTGTCACTGACTAGAATTTTGCTTGAGTCATAGCAAAATTAGTAAATGGTCTTGTGAGAAACTTAAAGTAGGCTTTCTGACTGCCAGCTTTGCACATATTCCAAGAAAGTAACAGAACATCTTGTTACAATATGCCATTTCCCCTACCACACTGAGTTTTTCCCTTTAATATTGGAGGAGGGGAATACAAACTCTGTGGAGCTGTATATATGTAACTGGAGGCATAATTTGACCTTCGAGACATTTGCTATGGTGAGTGATAGAAGAAAAATGAAAATCACAATTGATGTGCAGGTACCAGATCAATTTTAAAAAACGCTTAATTAGAGAATCATAATTTTTGCTGGCAGCTGGCTTTGCTATGACCTGCCCTGGCTTCGGCTTTTAAAAGAGCAAACCATTTTACCAATGAAAAGAGGCAGCACAGAGAGTGTGCAGGATAGTGCAAAATACCAGGAAAGAAGCGGGGAGAATATTTTTCACCTTTTATTCAATTGCTATCTATAGATTGACTAGGAGTTGATTGATAGCCTGTAGGGCAGAGCTGCCTCACCTCTGCCTGCTTGCCTCCAGCTTCCGAGGAGAGAACGGTAGTGCAGCCACAGTTTGAACGTGCCTTTGCTTTTGCAAAGGGCATTAAGAGACTGAAGAGAGATTGGAAGGCTGTGGATTTTCTGGCTTTGCCATCTCTGCATCCTAGGGAGGGTGCAGAAATCTCACAGGTCAGTGCAGGCTGGACTGCAGTTTACATGGCTCTCATAGCCAACCTGGGCTTTGGCGAGGTGATCTGGCCCACCTGTCTAATGATGCAGCCACGTGCTTCTGCAATAATGTTGTTCTTAAAGCTTCCCAAACCCAGACTGCATTAACTGTGTTACTGCACCAGTAATCGCTAGCTGTGGGGGCTCTCATTGAATCCTAACGTGCTTCCCAGTTACTCCTAACAGAAAAAAAAGTTCTCAGAGGCACAAGTTCTGTTTGGTTTTGTTGTTTGTGTTTGTTGCTCGTGAACATTTTGTGTATGTGATGGCCATTACCAGAAACAAGACCTGCCCCTTTGCCATAAACCATCTGCAACTCAGTTTTTTGGAGATTGCATAACATGTCTGTCAGAAGATGATTCGTGTTGGCTAACGGAGACGCATAGCAGAAATACCAGAGTGGATTACAAACTGGCTGCCTCTTCCTTTTTTGATGCTCTCTGCAAGGGAAAGGAATACATGTTTACAGTTAGCAAATTCCAAGGCAGCTTTGACACTTGTTAGTACAATATCCCCAACTCCTTCGTAGCTGTACTGTGAACTTTCCTGTTGTTTGGGGCAAGTGAGCTTGCTGAGCAGAAGTGTCTGGATGACCAGAAGGGATTTTGTCTCAGTGAGAAAAATGTTGTCTGGGTCCTATTCTTCAGTTTTTCAAGAGTGTCTGAAATTTGAGAGCTACCTGTGTGAAAAGTAATCTTTGAATTGTTTGTGTTTACCTTCATCTGGATTGAAGTTGAATGGAACAGGAACATCTGAATTATGGGCAGACTCTGACAATGACAAACTACTTCACCGTTATGAGCCACAATGAGGCTGCCTAGTGAAGTGCTGCTATAATATACTTGAAAACATAAAACCAAGCAGTGTTAGCAGTCTGTATCATCAAAGCAGGAGCATTTTTCAGAGAGAGGATTCTCACATTTAGGTGTGCTTAAAATAATTATTTACACTGTAATCTAGTAATTCAGAGAATGATGAGGCTGTAAAAGGCTGGGTGATTTGTAGCACAAAAGTAAATGATAGGTGTTTTCAAATGTACTGGTTGTTTTCCTTTAGCACTGGGTTTTGATCTTTTTCAGCCAGGACTATCAAAATGCAGCTTGGCATCACAGTGTGGGTGCTCAGTTCCAAAGCTCATATACAGGATGTTTTCATCCATGATGCACAGGATTGCAACACCTGAATACATATACAAATGAAGAGTGGTTTACAAAATATGGGTATTCCATGCCCTTCTGCCACTTTTCTAAACTTCCTGAGTGGAGATGTATTTTTTTACTCCCTCTTCTTTCTGGTAAATGACTGTCTTGTAGGATGGGTACTCACTGACCCTTACTTTTGGGATGAGCCTGGCCTAGAACCCAAAACTGGCAGTTGACAAGAGCATGGATTTTATAGGCATGTAACGAAACACCTTTCTGCTACGCTGAAAGTGGTGGCTTTGTTGCCTGTAGCTTTCTTATGGAAAAATCTTTGGAGTTTAGTTCTAACACTGATCTTTTTTCTGTTTTTACTCAGTGAGTTATTAACTTTCTTGCCAGGATTTGCCAAGCCCTGCACATTGAGAGTGCAATTGACTCCCCTGCCAGAATTTTACGCTGTTTGCAGTGAATGTGGCAGCTTTTATCAGCCCGTTCTTCCATTACGTGGATGAAAGCCCTACTGGCTTCCAGGCTTTCTGCTTCACACGCAATACTCTTACTTCTATACAAGTGCCAGTTATTTCACCTGGCATGTGCTGGCCTGTAGCAGTGGGCCCATTTATGCAGTATGTTTGGTTGATCAGGGGGGTCTGGTGCGTTTGGGATCCAGCACTGAGATGTAGATGAGGTCTGGGATACTCTTGTCTAGTGCACTGGAGAGAGGGAAAAACACAGACCCATGGCTGTATTGTCTTACTACTTCTATGCTGATGGGAATATTGGAATATTTAAGGATGTGTATAGATACGGCAGATAAAGGAGTTGAATCCTCTTAATTTTCCTGCTTTTTCAATATAATCTGGCACATGTGAACTTAAAGAAACGAATCCCCAACCCCCTTTGCCTCTGCTTGCAAGTGATAAACAAAGACAGTTCCTAAAATTCCCAGTACTCCTACTAAAAATATCACACCAGTCTCCATGGCTTAAACAAAGGCAGTAATTATAGATTCCTTTCATGGAAGAAACATACAGCAGTAGCTTACCTTTTCACTCTTCCAGGAGTGCACCATGTGCAGTCCCTACAGAGATAGCCTTGGAAGTGCTGTCTGGAAGGACATCAGTGCTGCTGGGAGCTTTAGCACTGGCCCTGTTCTCCTGCCTGAATTTTTCTTTATAACTGGTGGCAGGAGACCTAGTGTTGGTGTGTTGTTTTGAGTACATAGCTCATCACCTACAGGGGAAAAGGCATAGCAGGAAAACAGTGAAAAGCTGCATAAAAGAGGTACACCTCTAAATTGGAAAAACAAAATGCAATAATCCAGGGAAAGCCTTTAGAAATTAATAAGCATGTAATGTAACTTGTGATTTCCACACTGTTAATCTTTATCCATAACCATCTAGTTAATGTTTACTTTTGCTGGCATTTTCAGGTGTTGTTTCTTTTATAATTACCAATCTGAAAAGATGAGCAATTGTAGTAACTGCAAGGAAATTGAATTAGTGTTTGTTAAACAAAAGTACAAATCATTGGATTTTGCTACAAAATTCAAGTAATGGCTTGCTACTGGATGTACAGGGGCATGTAGAAAAACATTTTTATAGTATGCTCTTGAAAAATGATAATGCACACCATGTTTTCCCTTTGCTTTTAGTAATAATCATTCTGCCTTATATTCCACTGGGTAACTGTGTGCATTGAGTACTGATTTTTTAATATCGACCACTAGCTTATACAAAACAATTTCTGCCTTACTGGCCTTAATATTTGCCAAGTATTACATGTACAACTACAATATCTGATCTTATATGGATATTCTATATAAGGTCTTCGTTTCTAGAAACAACTTTTTTGCTATAGAAGAAGTTTTAATTAGGAAGTATTAATTAACGGACTTTTTCCTTAATTTGAAAAATTTTTACTAGAAATTCTGTGTGGATTTCGGTCACATAAATAGCTATGTAGCAGCACAAAACCACTTAACACAGCCTTAAATGAGTTAACTTGAATACTGCAAATGATTTTGCTTGTAATTTATCTTACCTAAAAGTGATAGACTGTGTGTAATTGTGACATTGAGGGATGCTGTGCCATTTGATAGGGTGCATACAGAGCACTAGGAAAGAGAGCACTTACAAGGAACTCGGACAGAAGAGCAAGTTTGCACGGTCTTTCTGCTGAAATGTTCCCCAGAGGTTTTGGCACAGTACAGCATTAAAAAGCCTGTGTAGTGTCCTCCATGTCTCATCAGGAATGGTCACAATTTAACAAATATTTGAGAGCATTATATGTACATAAAATCTTGTTTTTAAAATTTGTTTAATGTCTTCTAAAGTCTTAGTACAAACTAATGTTGCAGCAGAGACAGTAATCAAACTTGGCTGTCATCTGAACTGCAAAATGTAGATGCAAAGTGCAGTTCAGGCATATTTCGATTGGAAGTTATTTTGGACTATCATCTGATATGTTTACAATCAGGTGCCATTTGCTGAGGGATAAGATCTAGTGGTGAGTAACTAGGAACTTGTTCAGTTTATAACTGAAATTAAGTTAGTGGCTAACATTAGGCAAAGGCAGCCTTTTTTGATGTAGGCTGACTGGCCTTTCTTGTAGTGGCCCTTCATGCTAGCATTCAACCTTCTTGATTCTGCCTTCCTCTCCTCCAGAGCAAACAATTGGTTGCCTGTTGGGCATCGGGTGAAGCTACCTTGATGTGTGTCTGGATCGCCTCCAGTGGCCATCTGGTGCTGCTTAGCTGTACCTTCTGGCCCAGAAATGAGATCATGCAGGGAAGGAGCCAACAAGTTCTCAAGCCTGCTGGTTACTGGCTTGGACGTGTAACAAAGAGCTTCTGGAGTAAGGGAGGCAAATGAAATGGAGATACTAGTCAGTGATTTTGTAACTCATTCCCTTAACCAGTTCATTGGAAAAAATAGTTTCCGAATGGCTGTGTTCCTGTTGTTCTTTTGTACTTTTTTGAGGTGACTGGACTTGGCAAAGTCAGAATACACAATAGCTCTGAGCAGCATATTTAATTTTTTGTTGATATCAGAAACCTGACAAAAACAACTTAATGCATCATCCTCGTGCAATGCTGAACTGGTAATTGTCAACTAGGACAGCCCACCAGGCTGGAGGCAAATTAGAAGCACGTGCTAGTGTTTGTTTTAGCCTGTGTATTCTTAGAAATTCGGGGGGAAATTGCATATGTTGCCTGTGCGACATAGATGTGACTATTAAAATTTCATTACATGGTGGGCTTCTCCACACAGGTTTTTCTCTTCTTCCTAAAATGTCTTTGATTATTAATTAGTAATAGACATTATATTCAAATCAGAGGTGTCTGTTAATGGGACTGAAGTTTCTTTCATGCTGGTAAATGAATGCAAGTCATATAAAGTTTATCGGGAATTGTATGTACATGGAATTCAGCCCTAAAATAATAGGGATAGTGTGTATCTGACACTCTTGCAGTTGTCATGGGGTGATGAACACCTATTTTCTAGCTTTTCTTTTAGAGACACTGTTAAATTCATTGACTATGCTGATGATTATGATAACCTATGTTATAGTACAGTATTTTAGCATGTTTTCTGGACTTCTCTTTTCTCCTAATAGTGTAAAAATATATAAGACAGCAGCTATGAATTTTCTTTTTGTTGATCTGGTGCACTTTTTCTGGGAGTGGATGTCATGGGTCAAAGGAAAATCATTCCTTTTAGGTGGCAAGTCTGCCCAAGCAGACAGGGAGATAAGGATGACAGTCACAAAACAGAGAAGGAAAAGTACAAGTGAAGACTAAAATGCTATGGCCTGTGTTACAGATAGAGGCCTATGTTACAGATACAGGCTGACCAACTGGCTCCTTGTGGTTGGTTCTAGTTCTAAAACTCTGTGGAAGCACAGGTAGGAGAAGGAGTTGGGAAACTGATGAGGCCAGGAGATGGACTCAAGGGGAAAGTAGGACTTTAGTATACATGGAAAAATTCTTTTGTTTTGTTTATGGTTTGCAAACTCCTGATTTTATTTCTTTGTATGGTATCTGAGCCACATTAATGCCAGGTATACTGGGGAAAGTCATTGCCTTTTCAATAAGTGACAAGAGGAATATTTTCCAAATTTTGCGTTATAAAGTGAAAAAGCATTTCAGCATTAAACAATGATTCCTGAGAAACAGCTTCAAAAAAAGCTTCCCCCAGGTGTTTCTATTTTCTTACTCAAAAAACAAGTAAAAAGCCTCATGCCATCTCAAGTGATCTATCCCAAAAGCTGTCCTGCTATGAGTCAAATGCAACTTAACTCTTGAGGTTTGTTGTTTTGTTTTGTTTTTTAAAAAAGAAACAAACAAGAATAAAAACCCCCAACCTCTGAACTTAATACTGCCAGTTGTTGAGCTGAAGTGATTGGCTTGAAGTAGGAGTTGAGATGCAAATATGATCCAGAAGAATGGCAGAAATCGATCTCCAATCTTCTGGACTGGTGATATTAAATAATTTTGTTATGAGAGGAGGCGATGGCGAGCTGGCTATTAACAACTTGGCCTGGTTTTTGAGGGACAAAGGTATTTCCCCACCTTTTTTTTTTTCCAATGTCAATGACAATTTTAATGAAAGAAGTGGCTATTGCTTTGTAAGTATGTGCGGGGGGGGGGGAAAGGACCAATGTGCAATATACACTTGTACAGGTCTTGCACGCTTGTGCTGCAAAACCTGCTTGCCTCAGGTGTTTTCTTTCTCTATGTTGCCTTAACTGAGAAACTTGTTTTTGTAACATTTTCAGTCTTTGTTACCTTGGCAGCCTGGCAGCCCCAATTCCAAATTCGATCTTTCTTCTGGCAGTGTGTGATGTTGCAAACTAAATGTAGGAGGGCCACATGCGATCTGCTGAGTTCTGCCGATGTGCCCTGTGGCCCTCTGTCTTTTTATAAAGAGATACAGTCCTCAGAGACCACGGGTCCCAGCAAGCAATGCTCCATTTTGATCTGATAAGAACATGCTCATATCTAGATGTGAATTGCATGTTAGGGCGTGCTAGCTACATGAGCCACACCTTGGTGTTCATGATAAAGGTGGCTGCAGACTGCTCCAGCCAACACAAAGTAGGTGCAGGCAGCTCTGGCCACAGGCTGGATTTTTTTTTTCTTCTGCCCCTCAGTTTAGGGAATTGTCTTTTTGTTTCTTATCCAGTATTGCAATGGGTTTCTGCTACATAGCACAATAGCTCACCTTTTTGAATAACTCTGCTTTTAGTTTCTGGGTTCTCCCAGATGCTACTCTTACCTTCCCTAAGATGGTTGCCCTCATGTGCTGTGCAGGAGTGGGCAAAGCTTTTGGAAGTGGCCGATTGCTTCAAGAAAGAGTGGTTTTGCAAGACATACAGCCCGGTTTTCACTTGCCAAAGAGACCTGGCTCATTCAGATAAGCCTTGACAAAGCAGTCTGATATTTGGGGTGGTTTAACTGAAGTTTGTCCAGTCTGGGGAAACAGACTCTACCCTACTTCGATGTGGCTAGGTGAGGAAGGAGCTTTGACACACCTTTGGTCATAAGCATTTTTAGACGCCTGCTCTGAAATGCCTGTAGATTGAGAATGCAAGAGCTAACTCTACTTGGATGCACTTCAGGATGGGAGCAATGCCTTTCTCCTGGTCTTTGGCTAGATGCCATACAGGATGGTTGTACCCTTCTGAGTCCTGGTCTGCATCTGAACAAGTGAAGGCATGACCATGTTTTCCTCTGGGGTTTCGCTGCA
The DNA here is from genome assembly GCA_033558185.1 of Dromococcyx pavoninus. Classification (NCBI taxonomy): domain Eukaryota; kingdom Metazoa; phylum Chordata; class Aves; order Cuculiformes; family Neomorphidae; genus Dromococcyx; species Dromococcyx pavoninus. Next base: position 1,598,284 of record JAUMJL010000119.1, on the reverse strand, counting down.
TTTCAGGTGTTTCTGGGGAATGTGTAAACTCTGAGTAACTCTTCTGAGATTGAAGGCAACTTGAGTGTTTCTGATATCTGTTGTAAAATATGAACCCAAGATGTCAAGTGCCCTGAATTATCTCTCATCTTTATTTCTTGCTTTGTAGTCTTGTACAATGAAAGTTTAGTAGAACGAACAGCTTTTCTTCATATTCTTTTAAAATCCAGATAAATATTGCTTACCACCACAAGAACAGCTGTATTAGGTTGGCCAAGAGTCCTATTCGGCTCAGTATTCAATCTTAGTCCGTAGTCAATGATGGACTTGTAGAGAAGGCGTATAAATGACATTATATGTGAGAAAAGAGCTTCACATTGAAGTGCTCTCCTGCCTAGGAGCTTGGGCTTCCTATGTTAGAAGTTGCTTCTGGATCATGGTTATGCTTCAGGTCCTGCCAAAATATTTTCTGTTGCCCTGAATCCTATATATGCACTTTTGCACATTTAACATAACCTCCCCCTGCCCAACATTACTACTTGGATTTAGTTCTTTGTGTAGCTGTTTAGTATGGGTGCTGCACAAAAAAAAGCTGCATGAAGGAAAATCAGATTCTGTTATTTCTTCGTGTTTGATATTTTGTATATTTTGAAACTTGGATATAATTCTTAAGGCTGCAGTTTAGTCATGTATTAGCTCTATTTATAATTCTTATTGAACCCTGTGATCTCACTTTTATCTCAACCTGATAAATAATTGAGCCTTTGACTGTTAGAGCTGGGATAAATACATAAATAAAGAAGAGCAGTTAATGAATAAGTACCTGGTCAACAGCAATGACACTGAATACAGTTACCTGTCAGTCCCTCAGCACCATAAATGCAAGCGCATTTGACCTGATCCAATGTCTGAAGAATTTCTACTGATTTCAAAGGGATACCTGGTTAGCCTGCATGTTACAAATTCTTATCTATGTACTCTGTTTCCTTTTCCTTTTTAAGCACAGCTATGTTATTTGATTTTACTCCCTTGTACAGCATTGTTTTCTGTAGAAATAGCTTCACGGAGAGGAGTGGCACCATCCTGTGCTAGGAACAGCCTGTTGGGTAAAGGCAAGAGAAAAAGGTTGATCCAGTGCTTTTAAGAGAATGGCCAGCTATTGAAACATGGGTTTCGCCAGAGGAATGCTATAGTAAGGAAAGTCAAAAAGTCTATGATACAGACTGAGATGTCTCACCAGTCTTCAGTTCTTATTGTAGGGCATATGTCTTTTGCTTCCACTGCAAGACATATCGTTTGGTTGATTTTTAACCAAAGCAAGTTTTAATGAATTTATACCTGCAAGTAAACCTATCATACTGCTGCACTGACAAATCTATCATGGGATTTCTATCCAAGCTGCATTTTATTCTTACTTTCTGGCAGACACAAGTCGTTTTCCCCTAAGGCACTTCAACTGTGCTATCTTTTTTTACTCCTGGATATTCTCTTGTTGTCCGACTCCACCTCAAATGTGTCTGCATCTTAGGACCTGGTTATGCTACTATTGTCCCCCGATGCAATTACAGTATGATTGAAATATGTAGTATGGCTGGGACCTTGATCATGCTCAAACAAGAATATAACGTTAGACATGCAGCCCATTTACAGCATTGTAACGATGTCATGGAACAACCCTGCTCGTCTTCATAGCATGAGGTATAAGTGCTTTTCCTTGGCATATTTCTAGTCACACCACTTGTTATTGTTGTATTTCAAATGTCATTATCCCAGGTGCCTATATCAGCCCCAGGGTTGAACTTACAAATACCCCTTATTTTCAAAACTCTAAGTATTTGCAGAGTTACAAAATCTATTCCCAAAAAGTCCATATACTTACTAGTTGTATGTTTTAATTCTGGGACCCCCAATCTATAACTAGTGGTTTTAATAATGAGTTTTTCCTTAATTTCTGTAAATTTTTTAGTTTGTTCACTTTTGGCCCCTTCCCTGGGAAGTGTCCAATACTATCCACTGTCAGAGGCATGATCCTGGACCAGATAGACCAGTGGTTTGCCTTGGTTCTGCACATTTTATATGTCATGCTTAAGTTATGACCCAGAGACATTTTTATAAGCTATTCCAAACACAGAAGAATTAAAACCCCCCAAAACAATAATAAAAAACCCCAAACGTGCACATGAACAAACCTTTCTGTGTTCCTTCATTACTAGATCTTGTTCTGAGCCTGTGGCAGATGGGATACTAGGAAAAAGAAAAGGCTATTTTCATGGAGTTATTTTACTTTAACATCCTGGTTCTTAGCACATCCTTGTTTAGCTATGAAAGAATGGGAGATGGCATAAAGAAGAATGGCAGATAAAAACAGTTCCGTACCCCCAGCTGGGAGATTTATCCTGCCACTAAATCTATAGTGCACTCCAGATGCCCCTGTACAGGAGGAATGTTTCCTCATGACACATTTTGATGTGTTGCATTGCTACAGTGCTTCCTTCCTATGGAGCATTGCCACATGCAGCCATAATCATTGGGTCATATATACTTAAGAAAGATTCCGTGTGCCCCATGGTCACAGCTAACAGTGACAGCAGTGGCTGTCAACAACTCTTCCCTGTATGCTACATGTTTATAAGCCTTGTCATTCTTCGGGAATCTATCAAGGCCAGGACAAACATGCTATGTGGCATGAAAAAATATACATATTTCTTACCATTATAGCCTTTCTTTTTTTTCAGGGAAATAGCCTCCATAGAAAGTGGAGTAGGATTTCTTACTTGGTAGATGAGATATTGATAGTGATGTTCCAAACAAAGCCTTCTGTGGGTTTGTTTAGAGTTTCAGTGTCCCTTCAATTTTCTGTAAAGTTCTGTTCATTCCTGTGCTCTGCCGTAGCAGCCTTTGCAACCTGGAGACCTTTCAGATGTGTGCTCTGGGAGATAAGAGAAAGAAAACTTTCACAGAAGCACTGGGCAAAACAGTGTGCTATTCCATCCCTTCTTGGGCCAATTTCCATGTCGTCTTTGAATTTCTGTCATTTGAGTTCAAGACAGTTGTCATTTTTGGCAAACCTGAAATGTTCTGCAGAAAGCAGGCGCTCTCAGGAAGTTGTGCTTAGTCTAAAACATGGGTTCCAATCAACATAATATTTAGAGAGGTTTTTTTGGTTGAGTCTGACTTCTATTCACATGTTTGTTTTTTTTTGGCCAGGATGCTTTTCTGATGGTTTAGTGAGCTGAAACAGCTCTTCCAGGAATCAAATGAATATCACAGCAGGCACAAAGGGAGTGTGACTGTATGGCTAGAGCAGGAAAGCGAGGGAGTAAGTTTTAAGTCTTTCTATTCTTTGTTGCAAGCTAGAGTGCTTAAAGAGATAACCTTTTTCTTTTACACTTTTTTTCACTTTATCTGCCATTTAGCCAAGGAATTGTGCTTGGTCTCAAGAGGGGTTTGACAGCACTTTCACTGACTTCAATGTAATAGATTGAGATCCCCTAAAAGGTGACACTTTATTGGGTATGTTGATGCAAGATGCTTTTCTTCTATAGAGTCTCTGTAACTGCTTTAAATATATTATTTGTAAGCAGGCACATTATTCAAGTCTTGTGGAATAGTCCAAGTATCATAATACAAACCAAACTAATCCTACAATTTTGAGAAAAGACTTTAAGAGCATTGTAAATTTCACTTACATTGTCAGCATCATCTCAGCAGTCAGATAGCCCCACAGGTTTTGTTTTCTTTTAAGATTTTGGATGTTTCTAGTCACACAGTATCACAGTATTACAAGGTTGGAAAGGACCTCTGAGATCAAGTCCAACCTATAACCCAACACTAACACCAACCCATCATCTAAACCATGGCACTCAGTGCCTCATCCAGTGTCCCCTTAAACACCTCCAGGGTCGGCGACTCCACCACCTCCCTGGGCAGCACATTCCAATGGCCAATCACCCTTTCAGTGAAGAACTTTTTCCTAAGATCAAGCCTAAACCTCCCCTGACGAAGCTTGAGTCCATGCCCTCTAGTTCTGTCACTGGTCACCTGAGAGAAGAAACCAACCCCTGCCCGACTACAACCTCCTTTTAGGTAGTTGTAGAGAGCAATGAGGTCTCCCCTGAGCCTCCTCTTCTTCAGACTAAACAGCCCCAACTCCCTCAGTCGCTCCTCGTAGGGCTTGTGCTCCAGCCCTTTCACCATCTTCGTTGCCCTCCTCTGGACACACTCCAGCATCCTGACATCTTTCCCAAACTTGGGGGTCCAGAACTGTACACAGTATTCAAGGTGAGGCCTGACCAGTGCCGTGTACAGGGGGACGATAATTCCTCTGGTCCTGCTCGCCACACTATTCCTGATGCAGGCCAGAATGCCATTGGCCTTCTTGGCTACCTGGGCACACTGCTGGCTCACGTTGAGCTTCCTGTCAACCAACACTCCCAGGTCCCTTTCCGCCTGACTACTCTCCAGCCACTCTAGCCCCAGTCTATAGCTATGCATGGGATTGTTGTGTCCAAAATGAAGTACCTGACATTTGGACTTATTAAACATCATCCCATTAGAATTGGCCCATGTCTCCAGTCTGTCCAGGTCCCTCTGTAGGGCCATCCTACCCTCTAACAGATCAACCCTTCCTTCCAGCTTGGTATCATCCGCAAACTTGCTGATGATAGACTCAATCCCCTCATCCAGATCATCAATAAAGATATTAAACAGGACTGGACCCAATACCAATCCCTGGGGGACACCACTGGTGACCGGCCGCCAACTGTATGAGACACCATTCACCACCGTTCTCTGGGCTCGGCCATTCAACCAATTCCTAACCCAGCACAGAGAGCTCCCGTCTAAGCCACGGGCTGCCAGCTTCTCTAGGAGTCTACTGTGGGAGACAGTGTCAAAGGCCTTGCTGAAGTCCAGGTATACCACATCCACAGCCTTCCTCTCATCCACCAGGCGAGTCACATGGTCATAAAAGGAGATCAGGCTGGTCAGGCAGGACCTGCCCCTCCTAAACCCATGCTGGCTGGGCCTGATCTCTTGACCGTTCTGCAGGTGCCGCATGATTGCACCCAGTATTATCTGCTCCATAATTTTACCTGGGACTGAGGTCAGGCTGACAGGTCTGTAATTACCTGGATCATCCTTACGGCCCTTCTTGTGGATGGGCGTCACATTGGCCAACTTCCAGTCTTCCGGGACCTCTCCAGTGAGCCAGGACTGCTGAAAGATGATGGAGAGCGGCTTAGCAAGCTCATCCGCCAGCTCTCTCATCACCCTAGGATGGATCCCATCCGGCCCCATAGACTTATGAGGGTCCAAGTGGCTCAGCAGATCTCTAACTTCCTCCTCATGGATTGCAGGAGGGCCATATTGCACCCTGCCCCCATCAACCACTTCGGAGGACCAACTGTCAAGCGAACAGACTTCCTTACTTTTGAAAACTGAGGCAAAGAAGGCATTAAGTACCTCAGCCTTCTCTGCATCTTTAGTCTTTAAGCATCTTTCAGTTTATGCTGAGCAATGTGACTGCCATCTGTTTTGTGCTCAAGCCAGAGTTTATGCTGGCACAGGTTTTGATGTAAGACACTGCATTGTGCCCATTCGATACCAGTCCTGGGGGTGCCTGAGGGGACTTGGAGCTGCAGGCCAGGAACTGGCTGAAAGGCAACAAAGTGGAGCAGTGAACAATGAGTACCTGTGGGACTCTGAACAGGAGGCAGTTTGGCTCCATGTAATGTGCTTTGCAGCCTCTGGTCTCCATTATCTTACTAATGCCCAAACAGGTATTTGGACTCTCTTCCTGCCAGATATTTCCTTGCTTCCATAGTTTCCTGCAAGTTTTCTCTGTCCCCAAGGCTCTTTTAGAAACAAATAAAATCTGTCCTGCAAGAAGGAGGTTTGTGAAGATTGGAAGCAGAAGTGCAGCATCTATGAGAGCAAGTCTCATTTATTTTTGGGCTAAAATGTTGTGGGTTTACATCCCTGTCCAACTCTCAGAGCTATGCTGTCTTTTAAGGCAGTAGATTATGGGTTTGGCTGCAAGAATCTCAATCCATCCTGATGCATCCAGTAACAACTGAATGGTGCTGGCATATGGTTTCATGAAGATGTTGATATGGCTGGGCTTCAGCAGTCTGTGCTCAAGGACAGCAATTGAGATTTGATCCTAGTGCAGTGCATGGAAGGCTCCTTGTTCACTCTCTTAATGTATATAGGCACAGGTTAAGTTATCATCTAATTGAGAATTCATGCAGTATTCCAGGAAATGGTGTTTTGGTTCAGCGATTTTGTTTTTCTTTAAGGTGTTGACCAGTACTTTGGAATTTAAAACTAGTATCCTGAAGAAGGCATAGAAAAGTAATTTGAATGCAAACTGTATTAAGCACTCACATCCTGTATCCTAGCAGGAATTTCACCAAACAGGGGAGGTATTCATTGAACTAGGAGCAAAGCAATGTCAAGTTGAGAAGGAAATTACTATGGAAATGAGTTTTAAAAGCCTGAGGCAGATGTAGGGAGAGGCACATTGTACCGGGAATTTTCCTCACACTCTCTAGCTTATATGGCCTTTCCATTACTTCAGCAGCAGCTTATAAGAAATCCTTGGCTTGGAACACAATCTCAGATTTTTAGTAGTTTTGTGCTGTTGCTGTGGGCTGGGCTTCCCTGTTAAGAGAAATTAAACCCAGCCTCAGCTAGAAAGGAGGTATCTGTATCTGCTTATCTAGGAATGGCCGTGCTTGAGGCAGGGCAGAGGTCTTTTCAGCCCAGCATTTTGTCTCTCTTGTGGTCAGTAATGGTGTTTAGGAGAGAAAATGGGAGAAATATTCTCCCGGTGCTTGGCACTGAGCAGCTAAGTGGATTTGTAGGATTTTTTTCCTCAATAGATTTGTCTTCCTTTTTTTTTTTTAATGTGCATTTCAAGGATTCATATCGCATGGCAATGAGTTTCACAGAGAACCTGCACAGTGTAGGGGTGGGAAAAAAACACCTCTCCCATCTGCCTAATGATAATGTCCCCCCAAATTTTTATGTTTTAGAGAAATAGCAAATTGCCTATACATTTTCTCTGTGCTCTTTATGATTATATAGACTTAGATTGTGTTTTCTGTTTAAAGATTTTTCAGCAATATATGTGTGTTTCTTGGCTTAGTTCATTGCAGAAGTATGTGGTACAAAGTGGTATTTTTAAGGAACAGCAGGCAGGTCCTGTAGTGCCTTCCCATAAATTCCAGAATATTCCTGATTCACTCTGGAATGATAGATTGCAAGTAAAGAGATAAACGGCTTTGGGCAATAGAACAGAAAACATTATTTATGTTGGCAATAATTGATAAGAAACGATTGTGAAGGAGAAGAAAATGGGTTGTTAAAGTATAAATAATTATACATGTTTACAGGTTGTTGGGGGACTAATGGAACTTTGAAGAGCTTGATCCATTCCAATTTCTCAGACATTGAAAGAGAATAAACTGTAATTCACCCCCCACTTTTTCTTTTTGCCATTTTGTTGCTAAAAATATGAAGGGAAGAAAAAGAAAAAAATTGTGATAGATTGAAAAATGGGTTTTTGTTAAACCATCTGAAAAATGGAAAATGCTTAACATAGCTTTTTCTTTGGTATACTTGTTTTCATTCAAAACACTTTGTAAAACTATTCTGATCACTCCCAGTAACAGCAGAAATGTATCTGTTACACAGTCGTGTATGCTTGCCTGTGTCAATGGAGTTGAAATTACATGAATGTATACACATTAAAACAGTTTTTTAGCTTTTCAGAGGGTAACCTGGGGAAGATGATATTAAGTGAGGTGCCAGCTGGAGATGTCTCCAAACAAAAAAGAATCTGAAGAAAAAGTATCTGAAGACTGTCTCCAAACAAAAAAGTATCTGAAGAACCTGGAAGTTTATCACTAGATTATATACCCAAGCATTGTGGCTATCCACTATATTTAAGAGGAAATTTATATGGCAGATCTGGAGAACACAGATTTGTTCAGAATACAAACTCTTCTGTCTTAATGTGTCGTCATTTCGTAAGTCTGGAGAGCATGGCACTGAGAGTTCATAAACTGGGAAGTCCCAAATTCGTGTCGCTTTCCTTTATCACAAGCAGTAAAATTATTAATTTACCAGGCTCGATTATGTATTTTGTCACTTTGATACCAAAAATGCTGGTAAATAAACTCTCTAAGACTCGTTTTGGAATTTTAGAAAGCAGCCACCTTTATTTCAGTGCTGGGCACGTGACGGAATATCTTCCATCAATCATGCACAATGAGGCAAGAGCTGGGGACAGAATATATATACAGCTTACATGTGTATGGATAAATTCTCCCAGCAATCCCATGTGTATTCTAGTAGTTTCCAAGGACTAATCTTAATTTTATTATGAACTTCACAACAGCCAAGTCCCTGCTCGTTAAAGCTTTAAAGCTAGTTCTATGTCCGGCCTTGAGTTCTTTAGATAAGTGAAGTATTGTCTGGAAACAGCACTATTTCAAAAAACATACAGTCGGTGTGTATCTAAAATTTCACAAATACTGCCACTTCGATATCGCTTAACTGAAGTGAGTTATAAAACCAATTCTACAGAAAAAGAACTCTACTTAAGTTGAAATATCCCACACTCTGCAATAACCAATACTTCTTGTATCACTTTGTATATTGATATTGAGAATAATCTGAGGTCTGATTAAACTCCTGTCTGCTGGTATCTGTTCACTGATTTGAATGGAATCTGGTTTGGGCTCCAAATCCTGTGAATCCTGCTATCTGAGAGGAATGTTTATTCTGTTTTCCTTCCACTCAGCTAGGAAGGAATGTGTGCATCAATATTCATTTTTGTCTTCTCACTCTGTATATATGCAGTAGAGATTTTTTCAACACCCCCATAGTAATAACTTCAGAAATATCTGCATTATTCTTAAGTATAAAAACAATAAGAAAGATCATTGTATTTTTTAACTTGAAATGCCATTGACCTACACAGTGGAACTTGTCTATTATGCCAGGATTCCAGGTTCAGAAGATTCTGAAAAGTCACCTCTTGGACAAACAGCCTGGGCAAATCTGTTGGTCAACCTGGATTTCAAGTTGAGGAAATAGAGGTATGGGTGCCGTGGTGTTCCTCTGTGATACTTCTGCAGCAATAATGCATGTGGAAGGACTTCAGTGTTGGTGTCTGTCCTATCTCCCTGCTGCTGCTGAGTTGGCAGGCTCTTACCAATAACTCAATAACCTGGGCCTCATCCAGGGTCTGCCTCTGGGCAGTGTGTTGCCAATGATCTGAACAAGTCCCAGCGCCCTGCAGTGTAAGAACTGAAAATAAGTTAATGAGGTCCTGGTGCCATATCTCAAGTAATTATTTCCTGTTTAGGGTGAGTGTCTCTCATGTCACTCCTGTGGCTCATGAGGGACTAACTTGGGAAGACCTGTTACTCTTCACGGGCTGGAAAGATCTGGGTTTTCCATGTCCCATGGAGCAGGCGGGTAAAGAGCTGAAAGGTCATAAATGAAAAATCAGATGTTCTCCTGGAAAAATAAAAAAGAAGAGTAGGAATAACAGGCTGAACAGTAGTTATCTCCATAAACTGTGAATTCTATAAAACCATAATTGTGTCTGTCAGTTAGTCATCATCTTCTAGTTTGTGTAGTTTCATGGGATGTATTTATTGGCAGTTCTCAAAACAGGCCACCCTGTACTTGCCCAAGAGTTTCACAGTATAGGAGACACGTTGGAGCCTGTCCATTTGCCTTTGCAATACAGCCAATTACTGCATTAATCATTCCTTTCCTACATCTCTGCATGTATTTCTCCTCAGCATTCCATCATTTCTTCTAGCAAGAACTTTTGTAAACAACAGATTGATACCATGCAGTATAAAACTTGCACTGACTGACATCAATGGTGTTCGTTTCTTTCGAGTCTGTCCAGCCCCAAGGGCCCTCTTAAAATGTGCAAGACTTGACTTCAAGGTACTGGGTGCTCTCAGCTCGAGCTGGACTCAGGCAGCACATGAAGCCTTTGGCAACAAATGTTCCTGCATGTGAGAATATTGGGAAGTCTAAACTTGCATTAAAAAAAGATTAAACTTCCCAAGACTGATCAAAACTCCTTCCTCTGCAAGCTCCTGTCTTGCACAGCTTCACAGCCAGCTACAGCTATTGAGGCATTGCAAGAGGGCCCACATGAAGGAGGTTGTAAAGGGGCTATGGGAGAGATAGTTGAGCTGGAGGCACAGGAGCTTGTTGTGTCTAGGTAATGGCAAGAGCCAGCCCAAGTATTCAAGAAGCCGTGGGGCTGTGCTGGCCAACAGCCCTTACATCCCTTTTAGGTTTTTTGTTTTACTGAAGATCCATTTCTACATCCTTCTCAAATGGCAGGTGTGAAAGTTCCCATTTCAGTTCTCAGGCTGTCTCAGGGAGTCTTGCAGCAGATTTGAGAAGGTAGGACTAAGTTTAAATGACACATTTTAAAATAAAAATTAGTCAAAAAGAGGAGCCTTTACACAATTTGTGCGTTTATGGATATAATACCCCAAGTAGCTTGGCCTTGTTTTTTCTGTGAGCCCAATATCATTCAAACCTAGGAATTTTATTCTACAGCTTATACATTTTTTTCAGATGCATAGAAGAGCTTCCCATTTTCTTTACTCAAACAGAAACAGCAAATGTCATGTCCAACCTGTATTCCTGTAGTGATCTGCTTTTAGCATAAGGACAAGATGTATCCTAACTGATGGAGCCCATCAGTGCTCTGCAAAGATGCATTGTGATTGTCACTAGGCACTGGGGGACAGGAGCAGCTGCCTTCCTTGGAGACCCCAAGCATGCAACCTTTGAGTTCTTTCCCTTGCTTCCAAATGAGAACTCTAACTGGGAATCCCTCCTTGCTCAAAAAAAAAAATAAATCAAGAATTAAGCTCAAATTTTCTGCTCTCTGTAGCTTTAAGTTTCCATGTATAACAGACTATTCTTCACATCCTGATCAGAAGGTGAGATGTTAGTAAAATGAGTCTTTTTATCATGATGAGAAAGCTTGCAGCTTCTTCCCCATAACAGCCTGTTGTTATGGCTGGGGACAGCAGGATGGGTTAATCGTGGCCCCATTTCCTGCGGTCTCCTGCAGTCAGGATTTGTGAATGCCTGAGAATACCCCTGCTGAATTCTAATTGTTTGTGGCAGTCGGCACATGATTTCAAGTGTTTGGTCACAGCAGTGTTCGTTTTCTGCTCTTTTAATCTTTGATGGATGTTGCGCCTGGCTTCACTGATGTGGTTCACGACACAGTAGGCAGTGATTTCCTATAAGATGTTTTGTCTCAACTGCAGAGGTGTGGAGTCCCTATACGATGTCCAATATTTATTAATGACATCTCAAGGTTTCTAAAGAGAAAGCTCTGCCATAGACCATTAGAACCTAATCTATTCCAAAATGTCAGATGCAGTTAAGCAAGAGCTATCTCGATTACACTGAGACTTTCCTCATTAGTTCAGACTCTGATTAGAAGACTGATTAAAGGCTTTCTCTTTGTAAAGGTTTTCTCTTTATCTCTGCAGATATCATTGCTATGTAAGATGTGATAGAGCTAGCTTAAGGCTCACTCACGCAAATGCTAGAACTGAAAAGTATTCCTGTGTATGTGGGTGCATGGTCATTCATACCCCTACATTGCACATGCATGTTTATAAAAGTGCCCTTAAATAGTAACATGAAACATGTTCATTTCTGGATATGAATAGGGTTGAATTTTCTTGCACCTTTCAAACTTTTCAGCTGGTATTGTTAGTATGCACTTGTATAAAAGGTCAGATTTTCATATCATATGAAACACTGTAGGATTAAGATTTTAAGAGCAATTTGGGTGTTGCTGGGATACAAAGTATTTTCTGTGGAATACTTGGTATCTGAAATCATTATGACTGGCCAAATTGCTTCCTGTTATTTAAACATTGCTCTTGCTGTTCACTGTAAGTTGCATGATTGTGATAGTCCTAAAATATGCTAGGTTCCTACAAATAGCATTAAGCCTTAGGATATGACTTTAAATTTCTTGTGATGTTCAGTGAAGATGACAGTTTCGTATATAAGCTCGTAAAGAAAGGCTCAGTGATTCATTATGTGTTTGTATAGTGCTTAGTACAATAGGGATGAGGTCTTCAGATATTTCTGGAGCTTAGATAATAAGATGGCATTATCAAGAAATAAAAACATACGTGAGGCAACTATCAAAGCTTCCAAATGATTTTGCAAGTTGTAGCACCTAAAAAAATTTGGGCTTTCAGCTTTTATTCTTGAGTATTTTGTGGTTAACTGCCTTGCGCATGAATCATTTTATGAATGCCTTGTAGGCTAATGAGAAAGAAACCAGAAGATAAAGACAGCTTTAAGAAATTGTAAGGAAGTCAGTCTTCTGATAAGAGGGATTTGATTGTTGTTTCCACTTTGGTGGAATAACACTGAACATTGCTACCAGCTGATTGCTTGGGTATGCTTGTTTGTGTGGGAAAGAGAGAATGTAATATTAAGTGGCCATATTGGTCCAGTTACCACCAGACAGGTAGTTTGTTTAAATATTGACAATCTTCAGGAGGGAGACCATGCACTGGGGGGCAGTGAGCATTACTATACTGCTTCTGAAGTTAGCTGGTAGACCTTGGGGGAGTGTTGACCCTTTATATGCTGAAGTCAATCTCATTAATCTTGTTCAGCAATTAAAAAAAAAATCTAGCTGTTTCATTGCAAATACCCTGTAGATGTAGCTTGTCTTGTAGCTGACAGGCTAGGGGTCTCAATTTTGCTTTTTTGTGAGTGTCTCTTACGTAAGTAACTGAAGTTTCCCTTTAGGCTCATGGATTTGATGAACTATGGAAAACCTTTTTGGCTGATGCTTTTTGGGATAGGGTTACCAGGACCGCCAAACATGGTAGCAGGGCTACTTCTAGTGAGCTGTGACAATGACAGCATGTCACAGGATTATGACAAAAGCAGATCTTTCTACTGCAGAGTTGTCTGCTGACTAACTTCTAATTAGTTTTGCCAGATTTGTCACAGACTCTGTTTGCTGTCAGTTCTTCTGCACGAATGTTACAGTTGTTTGTCAAAGGCTCTGGTTTCTCTCTGGTTTCAGTGGTGGTAACGATTTAATTAAACCAAAGTTTTCTGGTGCCAGGCCGGTGTTTTTATGCCCTGCTCTCTGTGACTTTCAATAAATCAGTTAATGTCAGCTAACATATAAAAAAGGAAGAAAAATATTGTCCTCCACCGATACAGCTGTACACACAGGTATACACACATATATACAGGCACAGAGTTGGAGTATGCTATGTACTGATTTCCTCTTCCAGAATCTTGAGACTGTGTTTACTCTTCTTAAATGAAACAGAATAAATAATAGTGTGGATAGACAGCTGACCAAGGAAAGGAAAGCCTGAAGGACTGTGACCACAGGCTAAGATGCTGTGCCATGGACTTGGGAGGAAGTAGTTCTTTTGTAATTTCTTTCCAAATTAAAAGCTGAATTCCGCCTTCCAAAGCTGTTTTTCAGGAAGCATCTATTCTGTGCAGCCAGAGGGTTTTTTCAGAACACCTGCAGCTGCTGATGACTTTAGCTGGGCTTGAGAATGTTTCTGAACATCAGGTCTGGCGTTCTGAGTCTGGCAGTAGGCATATCAGCTGGATCCTGCAGAGCTTTTGCTAGTGGCACACTCTTCAAGGTGATATCTCTGCTTTCTTTCATGCCCTCCCAGACCCTCAGGGTGTGTTTCCAAAATGTATTTGGCAAGCTTGAACCTATGCCTCATTTAAATCTTAACACCAGCCTACTGCAATATTATCTCCAGAAAATAAGTGCAGAGATGCTCTAACAAGGAAATATCAAATCACTGTGAAGCATATCTTTGGCCCTATTCTGCTGTGCTGGAATAAGAAATTACAGGTCTAATTAGGTTTGTCCCTTTAACTGGTCTTCAAGATTGATTGATTTCTAAGGGATACTTTCAGTGTTTGGAAATCCCTAGATGAAATACCATAAAGTCAAGATAGGAGCTCCCTACTCCTACTAAGGGATTTAGTTAGAGGCATTAAGACATTGCCAAAATCCTCAGCTTCTGCAGCTCTCTTGAAACTGCTAGGCAGCAGCAAAGTAAGTTGTGCTGCCTATGATTAGGCCACTTAATTCCAGGATCAAGTAACTACAAAGGTAGCACAAAGTCGTACTTGTACATGATCCTTTCTGTCACATGAGAAACTGGGCGCAGCTTGTCACCAGGTGTGCTGCAGTATTTATTAGCTATCAGCCCATGTCAGTGCCCTCACTCTGATCTGTATTTAGTTCATGAAGTAAAGTGCAGATGAGGAGAAAAAATTGTCTTTGTGTCTCCTGTAAGCACTGTTGGCACAGCGTAGCCTGATGTTGCATTTTCAGTTCTCTGATGTTTAGTGTGAAGACAGAGTCTTGGGAAAGCAAAATGAAAAACTATTAGGAGGAAAAAACAGCTTGTGGTTGGTTTTTAAACTGTTTGGTCAGCTCTGACTTGCCTTCCAATGTAAAAGCAAGCAGTATTTAAGCATTTGTCAGAGCATGAACATATGCGATGCTGGATGAGGATCCTTGCTACCTGATATTCATCTTAACTTACTAATACCCTGTGTCATCAGGAAAGTGGCACAGCATGGGCTTGCTTAATTTGAGAATTTACTGCCATAGACATCTGTGAGAGTATCACTGGGTGTATATATAGCACAGATCAAGATGTAGGATGTTGGAAAAAAATTCTTGCCAGAAGTTTGGAATGAACTCATTATGTCACAGATGGTGTAGCCAAGAATGAGTTAAGTAAAATCTTCCCAGACAAATGTCAGCAGCAACTCTACAATCTCTCACACCATCAGAGATTGCTGGATAAGTCTCATCCTCTTAAAACGCCTCTTTGTGCTTTTTACCTTTTTTTTGAAGTAGAGTTGCTGCACTGCAGAAAAACATCATGTCATTGGCATGGGTGTAGCTTTTTAGTTTTAATAGCAATGAGTTACGCAGAATACAAAATGCTATTATGTAATTGCTTTGAATATTATACCATGACTTGAGAAATATGTGAGCTGGTGTGATGAATATCATGTAGGATGGCTGACACTTTCCTTTCCAATATGAGGGAAAAAAACCCCTTGGCTAGTTAGCATGAAAACTTTTTCCACTTGTATAGAAGTAGAAAAGGTTTGTTCCTTGTCAGAGTTCATAGACGTGAAATCCACATGTAAACTGGCTCCGTTGATGCTGGTGGCAAAATTCCAACAGGCTTTACAAAAGCCAAAATCTGGCTCCATGTGGGCTTCAAAGAAAGCAACTCTCCATACGGTAATGTGTTTGAGAAATAACTCGCTCTTTGTGGAGACACAGAGACCATAATGGCACCATTTAAAACCTCAGAACAGGTACAAATTTAATCACGACAAATGAACTATAGCTGATAACTTTCAAAGGAAAGGGGGGAAGATTCTAGGAAAGATGATGCTAAAGAATATGTTTGAATATCAGGTTAATTTTATTAGCAGCTTGTTAACATCGGTGAGCAGCAGACTTCGTGAGGTTTCATATAGTAGCTGTGTAGTTAACGTCTGGAGGAACAGTGCCAGGGGCCTTGTGTAATCTGTCGGTTCTTACCTGCTTTCCTATGTATGCCAAGATGACTCTTGTCAAGTCCCTTCACCAGCCTTGTCGCCCTTCTCTGGACGCGCTCCAGAGGAGAGAGGGACTCTGAACAGCACAGGGTTTCCCTCAGAAACTCTGGTGTGCTTTGTTGTAGGAAAGGCAAAGACAGACGTGCATCTGAAACAGATTGTACTATCTCAGCTGAGGGAGTCCATCCCAGGGTGAGATGCATCCCCATGCACTCACAGGAATGGCTACCCTAGAAAGAGTCTTGATAAGATAGAGGCATTCAGACTTGTCTGTTGGTGTGCCTTGAATGAGGTGAGTGAGAAGAGCTCTGATAGACCAGTTGTCGTGGGCCACTGGCAGAAAACTGTAATACAAGCATACAGATTCTCTGGGAAAACTCTTTGGTTTCTTAAATTCAATTAATAAGCCAAGGGTTTCCAAATTATCCTTGTAACTGCAGTGTTGACATACTGTCTTGGATGTGAAGTTAGAGAATCGTGTCCTGGGTCCCAATGACCAACGGTTACATTTTAGAATAACTGTTCTGATAGCAGTGCTTTACAGGGTGAACAGTCCCAGATCTTACAGGAGATGTACCTCGAGGCAGGATAAGAAATACACAAAGCTGATGCTTTCTTCTTAGCCCCTCTGACTCTGGAAGAACTGCAGTCCTGAAGCGGGGAGGGAAGTTTGGGGTAAATTTTGATCTGCATCCTGCAGGCTTTAGTTTTTCAGGTTTTTCTGTGTAACTGGATGGAAATACGATCCTTTCAGAAATAATTCTGAAGATCCACAGAGCCAGGTTAGGGTCCCTGTGCAGAAAGGAAGAGCTGTCTTTGGCTGTGGTTCTAATGTGTTCACTTTTCATCACAACATTGCACTGCATCATGTAAATAAGTCTGTTCTTTTAGCTGCTGTGAAATTGATGGAATGTGCTATTCAAACAAAGTATTATTTTAAATCAGTATAACAGATGTAGGCTCAAACACACTGTACACAAATCCTAGAACTAGCAGGTTTACCTATTCACCTGACATTTAACAACACATAAACAGTGATTTTCCCATTGGAAATCTATTCTTTTTTATGTATTTTGGCTTCCCAAAAAAATCTGTTAAGATCCCCCAGGTTTAGCTACAGCAGACATGTGTGTCTCTTATTATGTTACACTACTGGTTATTATCACATTTTGATTTACATTGCAAAGAAGATACTTTTAATTTGTCATTAAAAGGATTATTTCAACATTAGTTAAGATTCTGAAATAGAAAATATTTAATCCTTGAGAGCTACTATGGAGAATTTTCTAACAGCAACTCACTTTTGGTTTATAATACAGTTCCAGTCTCTCCTGGTCTTTTTTTTATCCAATGCCACAGCTTAGCAGGGAGAGGCACTGAGCGCCAGGAACATCACCAAGCTTGTGTCTTGACCCTAGAACTGCAAACTTACTGTGAGAGCACTCAGCCAGATTCTTTGTTCAGAAATGTACTAATTCATAATTCTGTGACTGGTAACGTGCAACTCCAAATAGAAAAAAAGCCAGACTAATGTCTAGGGTTTTTATAAAGTGTGAGGGACTTTGGGGAAGTTGGCTATTTTTTCCCTCCTGTCTGTCCCACGCTTTTCTTGTTCTCTCTCTTCTGGTCGCTTTGCAACATCTTGGGATCTGTGAACTCCACCACCAGGCTCCTTATTGTCATCGGCGTTCTTTCTCTGTTGGTATGGTGGCAAACAGAAATTAGGATCCTTACATCAGCTGGGGAGAGCACAAGTAAGCACAGAAATGCTTCAAGGGTCAGGTTCGGATTTAAAGGATGGATTGCCCTGCGGTAAATACCCCAAGGTGACCAAATAACATTATTCTTCCCAAGCTGTGTTATTGTATTTTCTTTATGGCACCCTCCAAATTCCATTATCAGCTGAGAATGGAGAAAATATTATTGAAGCTGAAAGACACCAGTTTGGGGGATTGTTTTGTAGAACCCTCATCCTCTGTGGGTTTGTGTAGATCTCCATGTAATCTGAATGACTTTCTCTGCTTCTTCAACTGTTTCCCTGAAGAAACTTACAGGAACTTCCTAGGTAACTGTAGAGGAAGGTTAAAATCTCAGCCTCTCAGTTGTGTTCCTGACTTCTGTGATTCAGTTGCTGTTCTTTAGACCCTATACCAGCACTGAAAAGACAGGATCTATTCAGATATTTACTTTCTCCACTGCTCAGGTGTGCAATTCTTTGCCCTTTTCATACTTCATTCAGGGATAGAGAGTTCTCTTTCTTTGATTTTCTCACTAAGCTACTCAACTTGCTTTGAGAATTTTTAGTAAGAGAAAGAGGGTTTAAGAGTTGTTACTCAGTGCAAGCATGCTGTGCTTTCAGAAGTGGGATGTGAACACACTGCGAGTACTTCTGCCTGGTCTTGAAACCAGGATAGTCTGTCAACTCTGCTTCAGCATCATTTTGTGGAAGTGCCCCCTGCTGCCATGTACAAAGACTTACAGCATATTACAACACTACAGCTTGATTTTATACAGTGTCTTTCACTCTACATATGCTCTAAGTGCTTTACAGTATACAAACAGCAATAGAAGTGTACAAAACAAATATGTCTTCAAACAGAGGAACTGCTTTCTTCAGATGGCAAAAATGACATATTCTGTAACAGAATAGCAATAGCAATGAGCTTGTACTGGCAGAGCCATTCTAAATTCTCCCCAGCTTAGGATAATTTTTTTCCAAGCATGATTGTTGTTCATGACTTTATAATGAATTGAACCAAACATAAATTAAATAAAGAAAATAGAGATTTAGGTGAGAATATAAATTTAAATTTACTTGCGAAGGCTGTCACTGATTCTCTGCTTCACATGTCTTTAGCAATTCTTCTCCAACACTGTGCCACATAGTTTTTAAGCAGTGCGTAATTACATTTCATTGATGTGGGAAGGGGCTGTGTCAGCAATTGCTTTTCATGGTTGTCAGTTTTATTGGTGAGTATTGTTAGTTTATATCTTAGAAGGATATATATTTTACAAGTAAAAATGCAGCACTCTTGAGTGGTCTGTCAGATATGTTTTAAATACCATTAAAATAAATTGTGTAAATTCAGAATAACATATTATTTAAATAAACTCTCCAAATTGTACGTATGGAACAGCTATGGAAAACATGCATTTTCAGTGAGTATCAGACTATTCCTAATTAAGCTGGTGATTGTAATGGGAGGATTACTTGGGAAAAAAGAAAGAGTTAACTAAAAGTAGAACCAGATGCTGATCCGAATGTAGGTGGGCTTGAGAGCAAAGGAGGAAACAATTTGAGCAAGGAAAAGAGGAGTGGGGTCTGAAGAAGGAAGTGGAAAATCTATTGTCAGTGCCAAGGAGAGGAAAAGGACGTGCGAACCCCTGGGGAGTCTGGACATGGAGGAAGGGAAAAAGAAGGACTGAGGGATGAGTGGGGATAGAGCTGAAGAGAATGTGGGCTGTGGGGGATAGTGAGGATGGGCTTGTTGCAGGGAATTGGACAGATGGCTCTGTGCTGGGTGCGGAGACTCTGTGCCATGTTTGGGGACAGTCCGGTTGTTCAGGGCAACATTCAGCTCCCTCACTCCATGAAACTCTCGTTTCTTTACTCTCGTACCTTACTAGCTCTGCATCTTCCACTTGCTATGACAAAGGATATATTGGAATCCTACAGGACACTGTTACTTTTGTCTTGGAGCAGGTGTAATCTTTATACTGATGCATGGAGTGGGGAGAACATGCCGTTATGTCAGCTGAGAGTCATAACTTGATGCAGTGGGAAGGAGGGAAATAAATTTTTGAGAATGCAGTAATTACGTCTCGCACTTCACATTTCTTGAAGGCTCCAGTTTGTAAATTCAATTCCTCTAACACAGCAGTAGAAGTGTGCGTGTGTAAGTGTAAGGAGTACATGTGTTCTGGGGTGATGATCATTGGTGAGGAGCTGAGCAACATATTGTGGGAAGGGAGGACAACAACAGCCAGTGTTAGACATCACTTTATAGCACGGTAACTTGAGTACATCTGCACCTCTTTGTAGTGCAGAGGCTGACTTATTAGCCCCTGTAACAATACCATCTTGCACTGTGGTTCTGTTTGCTCTTGCAAACTGAGCAGGATCACGTCTGCGCAGGATCTTTGACAGGAGCTCTGCAGAGGTCACTGACACAGCACGGAACCATGTTTGTTCAGTAAGTGACACTTTCATTCTGATGTCCCACTAAGCAGCACACCAGAATGGCTTCCTTTGCCATTCCTTCCTGCAGTATTTAGCTGTGTTTATGTATGTTTTAGGCTCAAAATACGAAGTGCAGACACTGTTTTTGATCGTTAGAGCTTTTATATGGAACTGGTTAGAAAACTGGGCTGTTAGCCCTCATACATTGCCAAAGTTGTGTTTAGATAACTCTGCTCTGCCTGTAGAAATCTCTTCCAGTTTTTCCCTTATTCACTGCTAACCGAAGCTGAGCTGCAGTGTTGTTTTTTTCCGTTTTATGAGGGTTACACAAGAGCTTTTGTAAAGAGATGGCTCTGTCGTGCCTGAGATGGGGGCTCTGGGAACAACTGCAGCAAGCCTGGTGTGTGTATCTGCAGATTAATCCCAGAAGTTATACTGTAAGCAGGCAGGCAGCCCCTCTTCATGGCAACACAGTGACTAATGCAGCCCACAGCAGGCCCTTGGACCCTCAAGTAAATCGCTGCAGAATCCAGGGAGAGAGATGTGCTCTGTACAAGCGTGCAGTGCATTTTTCAACACTGTGGCTTGCCGTATGTGTGTGTTCTTCCAGTCCTCACCTCACCTATGCAATACAACCATGGAGTAGCTGTTAGCTGGGACTACAAAGAGCTCTGGGGGATGAACAGTAAGTGTCATCTTGATAGTGAGATGCTGTGCTTGTTTGGATATGGCCAGTGGACACACTGGAGCCCAGTTTTCCGTCTTCACTAAGCTGTGCGGGAATTGTCTCCAGAGTTGCATGAAGATCTCAAATCAGCTTTGCGCTATACCCACTCTTGCCAACCCCCTAGAATTAGTTTGAGGGACCCAAGGTTTATTGTCCCTTATATTAGATTCTTAGAACTCAACACTGGGAGTTTATGGCCACTTAAGCATTGTAATGGTATTGCTGTGCCCTTTTCCCCCAGGCCTTCTGCACTGTGGGAGAGGCATAAAAAGGCAGTAATACACTGGACCCCAACTCAGAGCTCGCTAGACGGCTGGCATTACCACAGGCAAAGAGGCTGAAATGGAAACTGACTGGGGAAGTTCAGTATAACACTGCCAACAAGATGTTACTTGCTCAATGTCGTTACCGACTCCATGGGATCAAAGCAGTTATGCAGTTACCCAGTTGTGTTGGCTACACGGGCACAGGGAGGCTTTCACTCAAGCTACAGAGTTGGAACACCTTTTTCTTACTTACGAACCTGTGCTGGGTTTGAACTCGAAGCCCAAAGGTGAAAGTGTTTGGGATTAGTCATTGTCCCGCAAGAACTACCCAGGCTTCCACATGTTACTACTTCAAAATGGAGCAGGCAGGATCTTGAGTTCAAAAACATTTGGTTACAGCCCCTTGTTGGTTTAATTTTAGTTCCTATGAATTGACATATGGCAGGCATGATTTTTAATTAGAGCTTTAGCTGCATTTTACTGGTAGGACTGCAGAGCACTGTGGAATTTACATTAGGAAAAAAATGCTCGGTCGGTAGAGTACAAGGCTGTTTAGTAATCAGAGTGGAAAGTTAACTTTGAAACAAATTGGCAGCTGATCAGATAAAATTCAAATCGGTAACATTTGTGTTGGAAACCAGCTCAGATCTGGGAAAAATGGAATCTAAGCTATTCTGCTGCTCTTGCAGAGCAACTGAGTGGTGAACACACTGTGCACATCAGACTTCACGTGTAGCCCCCTACAAAAACAAAATTAATACTTTTATAGGGTTATCTCAGCACTTATTTGATTCCTTTTTCACATTAGTGTAAAACTGTATTACTTTGAAAAGAAGTTTCCTTACATACTTTATAAAAACAAACGCACCTCCTTTGCCAGTCAAAAACTAAAGGTCAGAAGTTCCCCTGCTTTGTTTTTCTTTTGCATCACCAGGGTTTAATAGAGAGATATCAGCAGATGTTTCACTCCTGAGCGTTTGTAACAGATTCCCATCTTCCCACTTCATCGTGTAAACTCTTTCGGGTACTGAAAGAGTTAATGGTGTGTTCAGGTCTCAACCAGCAAATGCATTTAAAGCTCAGTCCAGCACTCACATGGTTTGTATTCTTGCCCTGCTGGAGTGGTGTGTTCATGGCATCTGGTTCCCTGGCAACAGCTTTCATTGGCTCAATCAAAGCCTTTTCTTCTTAAGAAAGCTCCCACTGTGACACCCTACCACCACCACTAATCACCATCTTAACCGAGTATTTAAGATGCAGCTGGTATGAAAAATAGAGCTTGTGCATGTGAGGAGATCAAGAGGCTACCTTGCATAGTACACCTGTCCTGAAGAGAGCTCTCATGTTGGTGTTGGGCATACTGGAGGCTGTCTACTTTCCTACGGGAAGAGATGAGGCACCAGTACATGAAGAGTCTGCTTAGAAATAATCTTTTGTTAGGCAGAAATCCATAAACCTTTGTGTCTTGTGAATAGTCATTTCCTCTTTGCAGCTGAGATGGCGTTTGGGCCTCTGTGCTATTGACAAGGGGCAGAAGTGGGATGTAGGGGGTGTACAATAAAATCCATATTGTTGAAGCTGTCTCCACTGACAAGGAGGAAGCAGGAAGAAGTCTCCCAACATGTGAATCGGAGAACAATGGGAGCAAAGAATTCACGTTAAGCCTCCTCAAGAGTTACATATGTTAGGATTTCTGGAGATTCAGAGTTTGCATAAATGTTGAGAGAGCCTCTAGCACTCCTGGCTGCCTGTGTGTGGCAGAATTTGGGGTACAGTGTGATCAGCAAGCTTGGGCATTAGCATGCCCTGCCTCATGCTTCCACTGTTAGAATTGTTACCCTTTTGAATTACTGAAGCTCTCATTGACTCGGCAGCTGACAGAAATTCTTCCCTTATTTTCCTAGTCTTGGATATTACCTTGAAGGATGCTCTATAACCATCAGAGACCATTGCACTCCAGAGAAATGATGTAGCTAGAGCAGAGATATACGTGAAAGTAAGCAGAAGGAGAGACAGTGTGTGCATTGTAATCTCTGTGCTACAGTGGTTACTTGTTTACCAGGCAAAACATACAGGCCAGACAACCCCCTTCTTCGCTTATCTCTGTGCTGTTGAGCAGGAGAGCGAACACAGATTTAAGAATGTGGGCTGGAGTGCACATAACATCTTCACTGGAATTTCTTCACTCATCAAATACACTGCCAGAGGATATTAGACTGAATTTGCGTGTGCTTTGGTTAAGTTTTAAGGTAAACTGTAGTCTCCTGATAGAGCTCTTTCCTGGACTTATCCCTTGTTTCAAAGCAGTAAGTGAAAGTATACCTCTGAAGCTGAGGAGAGGGGAGAAGGAAACCTTGTTTTGTGAGATGCTAAGCAGTATTTGGCATAGAGAGAGGCAATATGTGCCTGAGGAAGAAGCCAAGGAGGACAGTCTTGTGGTTAAGCTGCTATATTGAGACTTGGAATTTGAGTGTAGCTTTCCACTCCGTGTAGCCTTGGGAAGGTCTGGACATGGGCAAAATAAGCAAGTACCAAGGGCAGCCAAACCAGAAGTGAAGCTGTGGTGACTCGCTTGGCAGTGGCAGAGCTCAGTGAAGCTGCCTTGGTAGCTGCTGCTGCCAGAGTGGAGCAGAGCCCCAAGGTTAGTGCCTGGCTGCCATTGACCCCTTGTCTTTTCAGGGGCAACTGGTGCAGCAAGTGCAACTCAGCAAGGCTCAGTCCCAGCTCTTGTTCCCACCTCTGTACTAACCTTTCCCAGTGGCTGAAATGCCCTGACGTAACATAACCGTGTAAGAGCAGAGCTACAGTGATTTGAAGCAAAGGAGGATGGGCCTAAGCCCATAGGCTCCAATGCAGGGTCATAAAAGATGCCAGGGAAGATTAATAAAAGCAGGGCAAACCTAAGGTGAGTCTCCCTAAAATTTGCTCTGCACCTCTAGCAATTAGCTCAGCGGGTTCCTGAGCCAGCACTGGATCTTTGTATTAATAGGCTTTCTGAGTCTGTTTTCTGTGGTTATTTCTAGGTGCTTTGTGAGCCCAGCACTAGGCTGGCACCAGCCCCTTAAACTAGGACAGCAAAACTCAGTTTTGCCCACACAGAGGAGAAGCCTGGAGCTTGTTCCATCTTTGCTTCCAAGTGTGTTCAATTCACCCTTTCAGTCCAGCTGGAGGGTCTTTGCTTGGGGTGTAGCCTTTGCTCTCTGTGTCAACACTGCTGCAAACCAGGAGCATCCTGGCTCCCTGAGATACCACAGTTATACAGGCATGGGACTGGAATGTGGTAATGTCATACGGGCACAGCTATGGGACATCAGGGTACAATAGCTGCCCAGCTTGTGAAGCGGGAATTATTCTCCATTCAGAAGGCTCTTACAAAGATAAGTCATTTATATATGAGAGATGCTTAGTAGCTGTGTGAACAAAAGCTGCCCTGGAAAGCCTATCTATGTTTTTAAACGCAAACTGTATTTTAAAGGAAGAAATTCAAAAGCTGAAATGACAGCAAGAAAGAAAGGCATTTTGAATATAGTACATCTGTTTTCTTTAGTTGCTTGTAACTGTTAATTAAGTTTATTTAAAGTTATTAACACCTAGTCAGTGAAAAAGGAGCCCATGGCAGTTACTAGAACTGTAAACACAATCTGTTTTGAACAATAAATATCTGATTAGGTGAATTTGCTTTAGAGGCTGACTGTGAGGTCTTGTTGCTTCCCCCTTCTCAGAATGTTTCAAAAGACCAGGGAAGTAGATGTGTGTGCATCTGTATGAGAAACTACACTTTCTCTGCCGTGCTGACCGTCTTGACCTTTTGATTGATACATGGGCCTCAGAGCAGGCAATGAAAATCTGGGGTGACTGGTAGGTGTCACTGCTCTAGTAATTTGCTTTGGTTTAGATATGATTTCAGAAAACATTCTTTATTTGCACACTGGTTTACAGTGAACTCCGGAACAAAGGAGTTTTGGGAATCACCTGCGGATGCAAAGGGACAGGGAATTTCCACTGCTCAGGGGTTTTCACAGGCTTCCTCTGGCCACATAGATGGATAGCTGAAAATATGTAAACTTGGCAAAGCACAGCAGGAATGAGAGTAGTGTGCAGTCTGCCCTGTCCTTCACATAACTTAGCAGGTACCTCTGTGAAGAAATCTGAAGCCTTTCCTTTCACATAGCAAGACATGCATTTAAATAAGATAAAAGGTTCTTGATTTGTGGGTTGAAGGTATTCAAGTGTTCAGAGCACATTCGTGCTATATAGATGATGATTGAAAGGTGGAGATTACTTTGTTCCTTAATTCATTAGGTAAAATGACTATTACTGTAGAGTTTGTGTTATTATTCAGTTTCCTACTTTTTAGATTATCAAATTGCTTTCAAAAAGCCAATGTAACATTTATGCTGCCCCTTCTATTCGCAGTCTGTACACATGTGACTCCAATTATGTGATTGCAGTGTCTAGTCGATAAATAGCACAACTTTTTTCTTCCAAAAAAAAGACCAGAAGGTAAGCATGAGGTGCACACACAACTGCGAACTTCTGAGAAAGGATGTAAATGCTGGCCCTCTGCGCAGGACTGAATTTCACCCTAAGTAAAAAAGAGCAGGGTCATATAATATATTGG
Source organism: Dromococcyx pavoninus (assembly GCA_033558185.1). NCBI lineage: Eukaryota > Metazoa > Chordata > Aves > Cuculiformes > Neomorphidae > Dromococcyx > Dromococcyx pavoninus. Next base: position 1,572,833 of record JAUMJL010000119.1, on the reverse strand, counting down.
TTTGCAGTCATGGTAGTAGATTTATGTTTTGTCAGTTAATGGAGCTATGTCTCTGGCACTGCTGCCTAACCTCTAGCAGAAGTTGTGTGGTGTGAATAAAGGCCAGAGGCCTGTTGTAAAAATGATGATTTAGGTGGTTGATTGGGACTCCAGAGATCTGGTCGCTTTTCCTGCCTCTCTTCTACTTTTCTTTAGAAAGCAATTCAATCATACTCTCTAAATTAGGGATAATATTTCCCCATCTCACAGGAGTGTTTTGGGAATAAATGTGTTAACTAGTACAAAGCATTTGGGGTTCTGGAGCTGAACAGCGAAATAAAAACAGCGCAGAATGGAAAAATACCATTGTTCATGCAGTGTTGCGACAGTTTATAGGAGATGAAGCCAGAGCCCCACACTGAAGCGCTGAGATTAAAAAGAATATTGAAGAGCTGCTTTGTTTGCGGAGCACTGTCGGTCCTGCGCCTGGACTGAGGCAGGGGCTATTGCCAAAAAAATGAATGTGGGGGCAGTACCTGGTCAGAAACTGAAGCTGTGTATTACAGAGTACAACTTGGAGACAGAAGGAAGGTTACATTAGGCAACCTTTGCTTTGCTCTTTTGTGATATTTGAGAGCTTCGCTTTTCAGCCTTTGTTTTGTTTTAAACAACGTAGTTTTTAGCATGGAAATGATGGTATAGATCTTACAATGCACCTGGAGCTTTATAGGAAAGTGTGCAGATAAAGTCTCAGCCCCTCAGAACTTACAAACTGGGGCCTTTTTCTTCTCTCACAGACCTCATTAGATTAAGTAATGTATGGGGAATTCTGCTTTTACAGCAATGACCCATAATTCAGCATTGAGTTGGGCATAAACCTGCCATACACTTCCACAGAGTTTCAAACTACAGAAATGTTTGGGGTTTTTTTTTGGCTGCCTTGCACACCTCAGTCCTGTACCACCTTTTGTCCAGCAGGGATTATATGACCTTTTTACTGACTGGCACCCAACAAATCAGCAATCAGCAGAAACAGGAGTTACCAGCCTTACTTTTAAAACTGCTAGCATATGTCTTTGTAGGCTCAGTGACATTTCTGCAGTGTATCCTGATGCTGAAGCAAAATCAATTTCCTCCCCTGTCCTTGGGCAAAGATTGGTGAATTAAATTTAGGTATAGAAAAAAAAAATCCTTTTTTGGGGGGAAAGATTTTGTATTATCTAAAACCTCTTCCCTTTTAGACATTCTTTGGGCGTCGGAATTTTTTTTTCTTTAAAAAACATTTCCAGAATATGCAGCCTGCTGGAAAAAAAATGTATTTCGTTTCCATCAATATTATTTATGAGCACATGATCAGCTTCACATAGGAATACTTAACAAGCCCATAAGCACTCGAGTACAGCTAAGCCCTGGTAAGCAGTGTACAGACAAGCCAGGAGAAGAGATAGGGCTGAAGGGGGCTAAATCACAGATGGGAGGCTGCAGTGGGGAATGGGCTCAGTGGCCTCTGGATTTGGAGATTGTGCTGGAACTTTTCCACCCAGCCTTTTAGAAAACAGAAGGAATTGATGCTTTCACACAAGGAGTCAATTAAAGAAACCAAAATTATTGCTATTTGAATAAACAATTATTTCTTTTTTCACCCTCACAGAAGCTTGTTATGATGAACTAAAAGCCAAAACTAATTAAATGAACTGATAGCACAAATCATATCAGAAATGTTTCATCTGACTTAATTAATTCTTGCCGGAAATCATGGCTACTCTGAGCTTATGCAGAACAATTTTTTTTATTAATTTTTTTAACAGTTTGCATTTATATCTGTTTCCAGCACTGCTGGGATTCTTGTTCTCTGCAGATAAAGTGGGAGTGTTTACAGAAGCACTTACTACTGGGGAGATTTTTTTAACCCTAGAGACAGACAGTACCACAAATACCTCCTAGGTCAAGAAAACAGACATTTACACCTTACTCTCACAGGATTTTTTTAACTACAGGATGAGACAAATAAGATACATGCTCTTCAGTCTCCCCTCCTGGTTAACTCTTAATTTGCTGGTGACAAATGCTCTGATGAAAATGCAGTGGTTATCACTAGGAGGAGGTCAAGCCAGCTCCAGGGCTCAACATTGTGCAGTCTTTACTAGCCTTTATGCTAGTTATATTGGCAGCCAGTTCTGCCATAAGGCATTTCTTTGTCAAGCAGGCCTTAGCCTGATTTCCTGAGCCAATCAGATGATTTTTGCAACCAGGGCTTGGGATTGAGGCTTGAGAGTGTCCAGGTCTAAGTGTGGGGTCTGCAGCCCTGCAGTGTTTCTGAGGAGCATGACGATGCTGCTGTCAGCTTGCTGTAGGACAGCTGCTGCATTTTGTCTCTTTGTAGATACAAACAGAAGGCCTTTTCCTTATGAGATATTATGGGAAGACCCAATTGTCAGAATGTGCCTGTATTCAGAGACTGAAGTCTATGCCTCTGGGACTGGAGGAGGTTTGGATTCAAGACTCACTTTACAGTCCGCTTCTTGATCTCATACTAGTGTACCACTAGTAACACATGCCTGTGGCCATATGAAGGGGGGAACAGCTATAATTGCAGTGTTTAGCTCTGTAGCCTTTTATTTCTGTATTTAATTCTCATTTGATACCGCATTCATTGCTCAAACAAAACTCTAAATCAAGGGGTCATAAGTGATGACAAAACAAGCCTCATGCATTGCAGATGTGGATGAGGGGACTGAGTAGTGTAAGTAAGTTTGCAGATGACACCAAATTGGGCGGGAGTGTTAATCTGCTTGAGGGCAGGAGGGCTCTTCAGAGGGAAGTGGACAGGCTGAATTTATGGGCTCAGGCCAATTGTATGAGATTCAACAAGGCCAAGTGCTGGGTTTTGCACTTTGGTCACAACCACCCCATTCAACACTACACGCTTGGGAAAGAGTGGACCTAGGGGTGCTGGTCGACAGTCGGTTGAACATGAGCCAGCAGTGTGCCCAGGTGGCCAAGAAGGCCTGCAACATCCTGGCTTGTATCAAAAATGGTGTGGCAAGAAGGAGCAGGGAAGTGATTGTGCCCCTGTACTCGGCACTGGTGAGGCTCCACCTTGAGTGTTCAGTTTTGTGCCCCTCAGTACAAGAAAGACATTGAGGTGCTGGATCATGTCCAGAGAAGGGCAGTGAAGCTGATGAAGGGCCTGGAGAACAAGTCTTATGAGGAGTGCCTGAAGGAACTGGGGTTGTTTAGTCTGGAGAAGAGGCAGCTGAAGGGAGACTTTATCACTCTCTACAACTACCTGAAAGGAGGTTGTAACAAGATGGGTGTTGATCTCTTCCAAGTAACAAGTAATAGGACAAGAGGAAACAGCCTCAAGCTGCACCAGGAGACATTTAGCTTGGACATTAGGAAAAAAATTCTTTACTGAAAGAGTGGTGAAGCATTGGAACGGGCTGCCCAGGGAAGTGGTAGAGTCACCATCCCTGGAAGTGTTCAGAGAACGTGTAGATGTGGAATTTCATGGCAAAATTTAGTAGACATGGTGTTGGGCTAACAGTTGGGCTGGATGATCTTAGAGGTCTTTTCCAACCTTAAATGACTCTACGATACTAGGATTTGTCCTCCAGTTGTAGTTTCAGAACAGTACTGTGCAAACAGGCTCCAGAAATTCTTACCAACAGGACAGAGGCTTGCTCTAGGGACTGTTGCTTTGGATGTAAAGACCAGAAAAATAGAAGAATAGCATTATTTTCCATCTGACTTTCATGAGGACAAGTGACAGGCTTTAAAGTTTAAAATAGCACTATTAAAGCAGTATAAAAATGTACATATTCAAGACATGTCAGTAAGATGGGACATTGTCACAGAATAATGGGTGCTAGCTACTCTGCATTCAAAGTAGGACAAAAAAGAGGGAGACGCTAATGGGATTCTCAGTTTCCTAGGGAGCAGGGAATGAGAAATAAACAGAGAAGAGGGACAGCACAACACTTCTGAGTATACTCCTGCTACATAAAGACCGTTTAAGATGGGTTCTGTATGGCCACATATTTCAGAGCAGTGGTAGTCAGGTAGCAGAGGTGGCCCTCTCTCTGCCATCCTACCCCTGGCAAAAAAAAGCCTTAACTGACACATCAGTAAAGTTGTCTGTTAGCATCTTATAACTTTCCATCTTGGCAAATATGGTAAGCCACAAGCCTTTTGAAAAGCAAAGCTTGAATAACCTCCCCCATGCCCTGTCTAGGGTTGACCATGCTGCCAGGGATCGTACAGGTCAGCAGAGCTTGCACGTTTGGCTGCTTTGTGGTTGTGACACGAGAAAACTGCTGTGCTTTGACATGAGAAAGTCCTTGTCTTTCTGGAAGGTGGCTTGCCTCTATTCCTGCCTCCTCTGTTCATGAAAATGGTTCAGTAGTCTGTCTCCTTTTGGTGTTGACTTTGTAAATGGTAGTAACAACAGTGCCTATAGTCTTCGTCCCCAGGAGAATTACCACAAGCGTGTGAGGGTGATGGCAGGTTGGTCTGTGGGCTCAGTGCTGGAGGGTGGAGATAGGAGCACTGTGGTGATCTGCGAGGAAAGGAGCTGTAAACTGAGTCGATCGTTAGTCCTGAGGAAGACACCAGCTGTCTCTCGCGTAAGGGTGGTGTCTGCACTCCTTCCTCCGGTCCCTGTAGCTTCAGTACAGATCAGTTTGCCTTGCAAAAAGAAGGGTTTAGACTCTATCCTGTGGTCATGTGCCCTATTCCCCAAATGTTTGCACTCTGCCTTTGAGATAGCACAGACTCTGTGTGTTATGGCCATATTGGGGCATCGCTCAAACAGCACAGTTAAGGTTGTGTTTGCTCGTACCTTAACTCTTTATTTACTGGTTTCCAAGAGAATAGCTAAGACTGACATTCTTGGAAGGCACTCTGTGCTCCTGGCAACCTTCACGAATTTCTTTGTCAGTAACCTTTTTACTTCTGAAAATTTATGGGGGGAATATCATTTGGTGAGCATTCACGTTGATCGCAGCAGTTTACAATCAGTGATTAGTTTGCCCTGGAGCTGCTGCTGCTGTGTATGACTAAGTGCTTCTTCACAGCCTGGGCGCTTGACCACACTTAAGGGGTTTCAGAGACAGTACTTTGCTATGTTTGGAGGCCAGTCCTGTTAAAAAGGCAGCGTGAAGAATCCCAGAGTAACACCTGCCTCGACAGGGGCAGGCAGTCACAGGTTGGCCTTGCATGGGCTTTGGGATAGCTGGTTACAAGCCAGTCCAGTCCACAAGCCAGCCCATCACATTGGCCAGCATGTAGGGCCAGTTAGCATGAGTGTTAAGCTGAGCAGGCACAGAACTTCGTGCTAGAGTTGTTTTCTTTCTGGCTAACCTGAAAGCCAAGAAAAGCAAATGTACATGTAGCTGTAGCTGTGCACATATTCCTCTTGTATCTCAGTCTCAACTGTTTTTATTACTTTTCTTTTTCTCTGCTCTCCACAAACTTTTCCTGTATGCCATCTCTAATCTCACTAAGCAAAATGCCTTATGTCCCTTATTACCAGGTCTACACGGTGCAAGTGAAGTGGATTAGACTTTCTCAGTGATATGGGGCAAGCTATAGGTATAAACAGAGTTCCATGTCTCTCTTAGGCTCCCTGTGGTTCCAAAGCCAAGCTACCTGCCGTCGCCTCTCTCAGCCTTGGTCCATCCGGTACGCCACTTAACTCCAGCTGAACCGTACAAGGTTACTTACTGTTTTTCACTCATTTTGGGTGCATTTCAAGCTCAAAATTGAAGTTGCTTCATTTAGGAAGCATCTAAAAAAAAATTTAGACATTTTCTCCTTTGTTTTCTTCTTCAATTGAAGCAGTTCAGAATGAACTGGAAAATTGTTTTGCTTAACTTAAATCTGTATTTTTAGGGGTGTGTGTGGAAGTAGTGGGCTTTCTCCTTGTTCTGCTGCTCAGTTATTTAATTACTTCACTAAAAATAATTTAATGAAATATCCAGCCAGTTATTTTGTTTTGGGGTTGGCTTGTTTGTTTGTTTAGTTTTTTTATGGCAGATAAATGTTTTCCTTTTATGAACGAGATAGTTTCCTCAGTGTCTGTTTTTCATTTTCAGGGAATAGTCAGCCAACAAACAATCCAACTGGCCAGCACCAATTCCACCCAGCTGGATATATTCTGCAGTATGTGCTATCACATAGACCCCACATGGCAATACTTGTGCAACAACCAAAAAAAGACAGGCAGAGGAGGGCATATGACAGTAAATCCTATCATCTGAAGAGGCCACAGAGACTCTTCAGAGAAAGGAACATTCCTTAGGCTTGTTACACAAAAGCCCAAAAGGTGATGAGTGACATTTCCCACTTTCATTTCTTTGGGAAGATTCAGTGTCATCACACATGTCTCTACTTTGCCACTAGTGTTTGACTATTTCCCCACAGAAAGCAAAGTGCCAGCTCACGCTTTCCCATTCTCTGCCTCTTAATGATCAATTATTTTTAATTGGAAACTCTTGCATTGTGCCAGATCTTGAGAGGCCCCCGTCAAGATCAGGGCTCCAGCAAGATGGGAACAGTACCAACATGTACGTAGGGACAATAGAGAAGTTTTTGTCCCAAAGAGCATGATCCTATTTAAAGAAGGGCCGAGAAAGAAATGGAGGTAAGAACGATTGGAAGAATTTGCACAACAGGGGCAAGTTTGGGGAAAGTACAGCAGTCTCCTGACTCCTAGTCTGGTGTCCTGTCTGCTGGCACACACTGCTGCTCATTTACTAATAAAAATGTCATTGTACAGAATGACATTTAAGGGCAAATAAAATAGGCTGGTATTGGTACTGAGAACTTTACCAGCTAAATAAGATGCAGCCAGGCACTGAGAGGCAGAGCTTATGAAAATAAATGTTGTCATGACACAGTCCTTCATAGGCTTATTTTTAGGTAAATAACTCATTGCTACACCTTTAATGTCTGTGTTCAAGTCTGAGGGCAGTGGTGAGATGCTGATCAGAAGGCACTTCATTAATGAAGCTAGTTTTAGTGAAAATTGATAGCAAAAGGGACGAGTCACTTACGTGAAATTGCTGAGTCTTTTGAGATTGTTTTCTGAGGAAGGTTTCTTTTCAGTTCTCATGTTGAGAGGTTTTGATTAAGATTTGATTCATAATTCAGTGCTGTAAGGTCTTTACTCGAGGAGAATGAGGGACGCAGAGTTAACATGTCAGCTCTGCTAGTTAATGCTGACTCTACTGGTCAAACAGCAAAAACCTTAAGGAATCTGAAAGACAGAGGAGAAGATCCCTGTCTGTGGGATCCCCACCGATTAATTTGTCTTTGTAGGTAAGACATTTCTTACCAGAAAAGACAGTTTCTGGTTCACAGTAACTGCAAAGTATGATCTTTTAAATCTTGTAACCTTCAGATCCAGGACTTCGGTTTAGCTTACCAAAAAATCAGAAAGTTGCTATGGGATTTGGCCTGGGCTCCGGCAACTCAGCCCACCTCCTGCCTCTGGCTTAGAAGAGAAATATGGTTCAGGCACAGGTGCTGTTTAGCCCCTTTGGACATGGGTGCGGTTCTGTCTTTTCCTGTGCTTTCTACAAGCTTGTTTAGAGAGGCCAGATCTTTGCCTTCATCTACTTTGTGCCTGAATTCATTAGCTGTTGTGAGAATTGTTTCTGCAAATCTAAGAGCTGATTTACTATCTTCAGAGAGCAGAATGTGTAAAGAAAAACAGTATGAATAAATCCTCTCTCTAGAAGGGCTTTCTATCCATTCGCATAATCCCGCTTGGTTCCAACCTGGTATGCATAGTTGTGTAAGGGTGTCAAATGACATCCCTTTTACTGGCTATTGGCCCTAATGGAATGCTGCTTTGCACAAGAAATGCTGCCTGAAACTTCTACATTTTGCTGTTAATTAAAAATAATAATAGTAATTGAGAGGCAAGAGCATTACAAATAAGAAATGCTCTTTTCATCATGAATTCAATAAAAAAATGATTCCATCTTTACATTTAGTTTCCTACTCTTTCTAAAGACTGACTTTTGCTTTAGATAATCAAAGATGGCTTTGAACTAGCTCACACCAAAAAATCATTTTTTCTTGAAAAATAGCCCTATAGATATATATACATAACAGAGACTTTCATTCCTTTTATAGATGGTTTCATTTTCTGTGAGAATGTGAAAGTTCTGAGCAATCCAGAGCTCACACAGGCACCACAACAAACACAGAGGAAGGGGGTCCAAGCAAACTATTGCAATTAACATCAGTGTTTAATTAGCAGACAGCTGCATTGGGCAAGGGTCTTTTGATTTTCTCTCTTCACTAGGTTTTTGATGAGAGTTTTACCTATAGCTGTAACTTGTAGTTGTTACACTAGCACACTACAGGTGCACACACATATACCCACAGCCCCTGCATGGAAAATTTGTGGAAGGAAGCCATGTCGGGCAACTGATCTGATTTGTGCTTTAGGTAAATATTTTTGGAAGTAGGTCTGTTTGACTGTCTTCCATAAAAACTCTTTGAGTTATGTTTTTGTTTGTTTGAGGGGGGATTTATAATTTGGAGCATACTTTGATGCATTTAGGACTCATTTTTGATTTGCTGGTTTACTTTATTTAGCAACAAAATCTTGATGTGTAATGAAGGTGAATGAGTGCAGAAGCCTCCCACAGGAAAGGCTGGCACCAGGGCAGCACACAAACATTTATTCCAGTCAGCTTAGATAATACCCCCGTATTTCATTGGTGGAAGAAGTATAGTAGTCTCAAGCTGTTCCCTGTTGTTGAGGCAGGAAAATATCCAAAAGGTCAACAACCAGAAGAATTATTCTACTTAGGCAACTTTAGTAAAGAGAAGAATGTTGGAGGACGTGGTACCAGAAAATAAATGTTCAGGAACTAAGTGATGGAGTGAAAACATGGGAGAAAAGGTGAGCTCTCACTGCTAAGGGCTTCGACGAAACCTTGGACAACTCTGCTTTAGGCCTGCTACTTACTATGATTTAGATCCTGCTTACAGCAAGCTGAACTGTAATGATTTGAAGAGGGACAGCAGAGGTGTCACAGAGTCTGTTGATAATAACCATGTTTATAGCACATACAAAATGAGAGACTGAGAAGTGCTGGAAGAGCTAAGCACAAGACAGCACCAGCACAGATGGCCCCAAATCCTTATCTCTGCCATGTGTAAGCACCAGGATAACACGAGTCCATTTTGTTTGGCTGTAGTCACCAGCTGTTGGTTTTAATCCATGCCCTGTTTAGTGTAATTTTCTAATTACCTAGCTTGCATCTTTATACTGTCTCACACCTTATACTTGAGCCCTGGATACAGTGATACTCCTGTGAAAGCATGTGCTCAGCCTGCTTAGTTTTAGTGAAGATGTTGGAAAACAGTCAAGGAATTTATTCTAGCTGGTAGTCTTATTTTGGCGTTCTCTAGAATGGGACCTACTTGCAAAACATCAGACTATGGGACAAAGATCTGACAGAGGTATTTATATAAACCTTGTTATCACTGTATTTCATTACTTCTGTTCTTGAGAGTATTTATTCTCACAACATTCCTATAATACAGGGAAGTGCCACTGTCCCAATTTTATAGACAAGGAATTACAGACAGAGATCAGATTTTCCAGTCAATTACGAAGATATTCACCTGGGAATTTAAGCACTTATGAAAAGCACTTACCATGTACCTGCCTGCATCTTTAGCTGCTTGCATACTGCCAAAAAGTCTTGCTGTAAGTGCTGTAAGTGCTTGCTTGTCCACTCTCTGTGACAGTGCAGGTAATCAAGCACTTGTCTTCCAAATCCTAGATTAGTGCCTACTTGCTGCAACACCCTTTTGTGTCCATCTGAGCCAGATAACATCTTTTTTTTCTGCTGCAACTCCTGTCAGGATTCCCCATTCACCACAAGATTTTTCTGAAGCCCCTCTGTGTGTTGGCCTGAGGAAAAGGACAGCACGATGGGAGTAATCTTACTCCTACCTTACTCTGAGAAAGGCATTGCCTTCCTGCAAATTGGTTTGAGAACAATGCTGGAATTGCCAATACCTCCAGTAAAGCTGCAGGCAGGAGAGAATTGGGCCTCTCTTTTTCTTTCATTCTAATTGCCATCTTGGCCTTTGGGATCCTATTGTTAATAGTAAGGTTCATGGCTACTCTGGTGGCCACGTGATGGGGTTAATTTCCAGTGCCTGTGCAGCCAAAGTCTACTCATACAGACAACTCTAGGGAGCACACGCTGGTTTTCCGCCTGGAATTTTAAGAGTAACATGCTTAAGCAAAGAGTTGCGTATAACCAGCCCAAGTTATGATGCAGGTGGGACAACCAGAATGAACATGAATTTGTTGCTAGCAGGACTTCTTGACTAATATGGATAAGTGATCCCCCCAATTTACAATTGTTATTTAATAATTGCTCTAGGCCCCGCTTATTCCAGCTGTTTGTCTGTATTCTCATTTATTGCAGTCCCATAGTTTCCTGGCATAGTTAGTCTGGCTGTACAGAGAGAAGCAAGCGATGTAGAGGAGTACACATTCATGATGCTGATTGGGCCTGTTTCTTCTCACTATTTGACTGCAGCCGTGGAAATGCTCTGCTTGTGCCTCGTCTTTACCTGGACTAGGAGAAATTCCTGTGCCCTGCATCTACCGACCTGGTTTTGAGACAAGCGATTCCCAGGTGTATGAAATAGGCAACCTTGGACCTCGAGTTTAAACAGTGTCAAAACCCTGCTTGTCCTCCTCTGACTCCAGTGCAGGCTGCTTGTCTGAGCGATGTTAAACTCTCATACACCTATTTTACTTTAACATTTTGGGTATCATTTTAGACAAGATGTGTCAGTTTTGAGTGGGGCATTTGGGAAGGTGCCATGCACTGTATTCATTCTCCCAGTCTGTGCAGTGTTTTAGCTGTCAAAACCACACACTCATGTTGGCATGAAGCAATTAACTTCGTTTATATAGAACAGGCTTGGCAATAGTCTATTTCAATGAACAGTCATAGTGCTGAAAGATTCAGAGTCGTCTCTTCTTCTCCAACCAACAGACTAAATTTCTTTCAGCTGAATTCAGGATTTAAAAAAATAACAGGAGTAGAAGGCAAGTATGGAGAGCAGGGTATACACATAAGTACCTGTTTGGTCTAGAAGGAAGCAAGAATGAGAGACAGAAAAAAAAAAAGACTATATAAGATACAAGTTAGTAATTGGTTTTCTAAACCCATGTGAAATTATAAATAATGTTTACTGTTGCCAATTGGTGAACACAGAGATGTGTGGTTTTTTTACTTGCATGCAAAGCTTTTGACTGTGGGTGAAGTACTTAGACAAAATATTCCATGGCTGGTGTGGGTATTCCGACAAAAATAAACCCAAACAAACACTGACGCATTACGAAAGCACGGTTTTTTTTGCAGAGACATCCAGTTGCTGCTGATCATGAATCCTTAAACTGTTAAAGCCTCCTGTTTAACTTGCCCGAAATAATAATACATTCTTCTAGAAAGTAACACAAACATCTCTAAAACTTAAGAACCAGTCTTCTAAGTTTTTCATGAAAATGTAGCATGCACCCTAAACTCACAGGGATATTGACCAATAACTATTACTTGCCAAGGTCCTGTGAACCAAAACCACAGCATGGACAAGGGCCAAAGGTGAAGGGTAGGAAACTTTTCTTAAACTTAAAAAAGTGGACTTAAATATTAATCAAAGAAAAACCACTTTGCAGTGATTAGCAAAGGTTGGTGAAGGCTTATTTTGACTCCTGTTTTCCAGGCAGCTTCACAAAAAGATTTTGTAAATAGTACCACATTATGAAAGTACCGGCTACTTTGTTATCAGAATGGTGACAGTGAATTTTATTCCAAAAGGCCAGAGGCTATCAGTACTTGAAATTCTCCACATTGTTTCCACTGTGAGAAAATTTCGGTCTTGATGCAAGTCACATCTGCTTAAGTCAATAGTGGTTTCTTCCACTCTACACCAACATCAAATCTCACCTACAGTCTCAAATTTTAAAAATCAACTTAAATCCCAGAATTTGAATAGTTTTCCATAGGTGACTTCAAATCCAGAAGTTCCTAATAGCTAGTATTGGAATAAAAGCATTCAGCTTTAGTAGTTTCTGGTGGAAACAGTTTTCCTTTCAGATACGAATGTCTTGGTAACTAAATAAACCCGTCTATTTAAATGTTCCATGTGTGGACAAAAAGGTAGCAATCACATCTGAATGCAGTTTCTCATCCAGTTAGCGAGGATGGGTGGTGAGTGGAGAGAAGAGCAGGGTGACAGGCCGCCTGCATGAACTGTGGGCTTAGCTGTCCATGATGTATTATATTTTAACTGCATGTTTATCAATGCAGCTGTGGGTGCCCAGCACAGGGGCGTCAGTCACACCACTGCTCCTGTTGGTTTCCAGTCCTTCAGAGCACGAGCTGCTTTATCCGTTCCATCATGCTGGCCAGCACTGATGGATTAATGGAGGGAATGTTTATAGAAAGGTTCAGGTTTCCTAAGTGAGTGGAATGAAACCCCCCTCGGCAACGATCGGTGAGCTGATCAGTGAGCTCATGTCGCAGAGCAGTTTGAAGCAGCCTGATCTGCAGGAAAGCAAAGGCTTTTTCAGAAGGGAAACTTGACAACTGAGCAATTCTGGGGAGCAGGCTAGAGCTATTTACAAATGGAAGATGTGGCTTTTCTAGAGACACAGCATGAATGAGGCTAGCTCTGAAAAGAACTTTAAATCAGTAGTACATGCACCATAAATGTAAAAGGTTATGTTTGAGAGCACAGTGTCTGAGAAAAAGTGCCCTGGAAATGCAACCGTTGCACACTGTGCTCAGTAAATGAAACAATATTGCAGTGCAACCGCAGCTACCATGATGGCATCCAGCTAAGGCGTTTTAGCTCTCTGTTCTGTAACTTAAATTTTAATATAGCCATAGTTTAAGGCAAAGGAAGGGTGATGAACCCAATAAATAAGACTGAAATCGTTGCAAGGGGAAAGCTGGAAACTATCATCATTTCACAGGTGTAAAATTCTGTTTGCTGGGGCACTTTTCATGATTGTAGAAACACAGCTGGAGATCTAAACATTAATTTCAGTTTAAAAAATGAAATAGACAATTTTATTGAAGCTATCAGCTTTCAGATGACTGTGATAAGAAAGAATGTAGGATTCGGGCTTGCTATGGAGATTAAAGTAAAATTCACCTGAGCAAAACTGGATAGAGCAAAGGTGCTGGATGAGAAAAAAAAGCCAGTTCAAAACACTGCCCTTTGAAAGACTTAGCAAATGACCTAGTCCTTAGCATTTCCCTAAAACACTCCACCCATCAAAGTAAGGATTTAATTTACAGCACTTGTAGCACCCCCCAGTTCCCAGTTTCAAAGTCCTTTGGGAATGGGAAGAGAGCATTATCCTTATTTTCTAGATAAGGAAAATGCTTTATCAGCTTACTCTCAGCGAGAGGCAGAGCCTGGAAGAAAACCTGGCTAAGACACAAGTACCTCACGTGAAGTCAAACATTTGAAACTGTCTCAAAATGTGATCTCTTACTGTGAGGGGTACTCAGAAAGGCCAGTTTCAAGTCATAGATGAGTTTCTGGTGAGTATATTCTCAGTGTATTCACCCAAAATCTATTGCATCTCTCACAACAAAGCACGTGGAAAGATGCCACTCACAGAGCAGCTCCCCCCCCCCCCCCCCCCCCCCCCCCCCCCCCCCCGCAACTTGCCAAATGTTCGAAGACTGAAAGAACTTCATTGGAGTCCTTGTATTAAAAATTATTTATTTAGTGATCTGTTCATGGGATGAAGCAGGGCATCATACAGACCTTTTAAAAAAAAAATCAAGTGAAAACATAAATACGTAGTTTCTTACAAAAATGAGATTTACAAAATATACATACTGCACTTGTCTTACACATTTGATTTTTTCTTTTTCTTCCACTTGTACATTATAAAAGACAAAAACTCAAACCCTGCATGTCTGAAATCAGATCTACTGAAGGATTTGGCTGATGGGCCCATTCCTCTTGCCCAGACTACTGGGATGCCCTCAGACAGCAGCAGTCTGCCCACTCACTCTGAACATTTTTTTCTTTTTAAAGTTTCATTCCAGACACTTTTCCCCCACAAAAATTAAGAGCAGCTATAGGGTGAAGACTTGCTAAAAATCCAGACTTTCCTACATTGTCCATAGGCAAGAATATACACACACACACTTATAAAAACAACCCTTCAGTGACTATAAAGTAGTACACAAAAAAAAAAATATGAACAAGCCAACATGAAAATTTCAGAATAGAAAAATCTGTCACATTTTAAAAAAGAAAACGATGCATTTGATGATTAACTTTTTAATGTCTTTCCTTCCAAGACGTGATCACTGGAAACTTGGCCAGCTGTATTTTAGCTGAAATGAGGGGGCTCCTCACTCGCAGTACCTGCTTGCTCTTAAACCATGGTCCCCACCTACACCATGCAGTTCAGGGAACCTGGGGAGTGGGGTAAGGGGTCCATCCTGAGCCAAAAGGATTCTCCTATCCCCACACCCCGCTGTGTGTTGACTTTACCTGGAGTGAGCTCACTGCAAAACAGAAGAGAAAGCGGGTTTACTGGATGGAAAGAAAAATACCTTATCTTTACGTTACATATTTTAACGGCTCTTGTTTTGGCAGGCGCTCTCAGTTCTACTCTTCTTGCCCTCCAAGTTTTGCTTTTCCTTCAGCAGAGAAAAGCTACCCTTTCAGAACGGCAGGAAAACATCCTGCCTTCTCCTTTTTTCATAAAAAGAATGTTTTATTTCTGTGAGCTCCTCGATCCAAGGGTGGACCTCAACGGCTTCTTTTTGTTAGTCTGCCCATAAAAACCGATCCCATGCTTATATGCCTTTCTACATAGAAAACACTTGTTTCCCTCTTTGTCTCCTAGAACAAAGGCAAGGGGGAAAAGCCTTCTGTTGAAAAGCAACAAGTCATTTCTTTTCAGGGTTTGGAATAGCAACCCCTTCCTTCCCCACAGCAACAAGAAAACCAGACCCAGGGCTGACTTTTCACTTTAAACCAACCAGGTATCACCGAGGTAAAGAGGAGCTTCGGAGTGAAGAAGTCTCAAGCACACCGGGTCTGAGCTATGGCGATGCGATGTGGTACTCACGTGGTGGCTCCGCCGAACCGGGAGGGGGGGGAGGGGGGCGGGCAGCATTCGCTGCGCTCAGTCTGACCCAGTGGCCCAGGGGCAGCTTAACACATCTGGGTTCCCCTCCCTCTCGTCCAAAGCAAGGCAGGATGGTTTCAGATGGATTGTGGTTTTTTTTTCCTACACAGGGGTAGCAGGAGAGAAAGGGTAAGGGGACTTCTTGCAGGTGAAGGTCTCCCCCATCCCACCAGTAGCTTTTTTTTTCTGTGCTTTTCTACTTAGCTGGGCATAAGCACCACTGGACACAGTCCATCTGATCCTTTACACAAGTAATATTTTTCTTTCAAACCCTCTGGGAGGAAGAAGTAGTTTGGAAAAATCTCCCTCCCTCTTCAGGGGGCCATAACCTTCCTCTTCTGCCAAGTATCCCTCTCCTCTTGCGTGTGTGCACGCGTGTGTGTGCCTGCACCAGAGGGAGCAGGGAGGTCTCATACTGCCGTCTCGCCTTTGCTGCCAGTGCTGAGTCTGTGATAAAAGCGTCGCCAGGACTGAAGGGTTTTGCCAGACCAGATCCAGAAGCCAGTCGTGATCCCAACAATCATGGTCATGAGGTACTTGATCATGAAGACCGTGAAGTCTGGGCTCATAGGGGCAAAGTGGCTGGGACAGGGCACAGCATAGGTTTTGCAGGTCTGGAGGAGCCACGTCTTCTCCCAGGTGCCACGGAAGGCCTGCTCGTAGAAGTAACATGCCAGGACAATGGTAGCAGGCACTGTGTAGAGGACACTGAAGACACCAATGCGCACCATCAGCTTCTCAAGTTTCTCCGTCTTGGTGCCATCGTGCTTCATGATGGTGCGGATGCGAAACAAGGACACAAAGCCAGCAAGTAAGAAGGAAGTGCCAATAAAGAGGTACACAAACAAGGGCGCCAGCACAAAGCCCCGCAGCGAGTCCACGCTATAGATACCTACGTAACACACCCCACTGAGTACATCCCCATCCACCTGCCCCATGGCCAAGATGGTGATGGTCTTGACAGCAGGCACAGCCCAGGCAGCCAGGTGGAAATACTGGGAGTTGGCCTCGATGGCCTCGTGGCCCCATTTCATGCCAGCAGCCAGGAACCAGGTGAGAGACAGGATGACCCACCAGATGGAACTGGCCATGCCAAAGAAGTAGAGGATCATGAACAGGATGGTGCAGCCTTCTTTCTTGGTGCCTTGGGCCACAGTGCGGTAGCCGTCCTCAGAGAAGCGCTCCAGACACACCACCCGCTCCTCTAGCAAGAAACCTGCTGCATAGGCCACTGCCACCATGAAGTAGCAGCCTGAGAGGAAGATGATGGGCCGCTCTGGGTAGCTGAAACGGCGCATGTCCACCAGGTAGGTCAGCACGGTGAAGAGGGTAGAGGCACAGCAGAGCACAGACCACACACCCACCCACAGCCGAGCAAATCGCACCTCTGCCTCCTTGAAGTACATGAGCCCATTGGGCCGGGCTGGCTCACAGGGGGCCCCACAGTCCCGCTCCCCCAGGAACCGGTAGCCCAAGTAAGGGGGCACTTTGAGCTGCCGGGGGCAGGAGAAGGAGAAACTGGAGGGGGGCTGCGGTGGGGTGAGGAAGTCAGCGAAGTAGCCAACCGTGGGATGGGCAGTGGCCCCCCGGCCTGCCGCACCACCGGGCCCTGGTGGGGCATCCGACGTGTTCTGGCCCACGCAGATCTCGCCCGCGCCGTGGACGGGGAAATTCTCGCAGCGGAGCCGCTCTGGCCACTGGAAGCCGAACTTGTTCATGAGGGCCTCGCAGCCCTGGCGGGCCCGCTCGCAGAGGGAGCGGCAGGGCGGGATGGCCTGCTCTAGCACGGTGCACACCGGCGCGTACATGGAGCAGAGGAAGAACTTCAGCTCGGCCGAGCATTGCACCTTGACCAGCGGGTAGAACTGGTGCACTTCCAGTCCCGCGTCCTCCTGGTTGGTGTGTCCCAGCAGGTTGGGCAGGATGGTCTGGTTGTAGGCGATGTCGGTGCAGAGGGGGATGGAGATGGGCTGGCAGAAGCCGTGGTCCGGCACAGAGATGCCCTTCTCGCCGTGGTACTGCTGCGCCGCGGCGCGCGCGGGGGTCCCCAGCAGCGCGGCCAGCAGCGCGGCCAGGCCCAGCGCGGGGCCGCCGCCCCCTCCTCCAGCCCGCATCACCGGCGGCCCGGGCAGCCGCGGGGCGTCCTTCAGAGCCGGGCGGCGCGGCGCCCCAAGGGCATCAGCGCCCCGCGGGCGGCGGGGGGAGCGCGGCTCCGCGCCGGATCTTCCCGGCCCCGGCGGGGCGGCGCTCGCGGCGCTTCCCTCGGCCAAAGTTTTCGGAGCCGCTCCCGCCGGAGCAGGCGGCGGTGAGAAAGGAGACGCGCGAGGATCCCGTCGACGGCTCCCGCAGGGTCCCGCGGCGAGGCGGAGGCGCTGCTCCCTGCCCGGCTGCGCGGCCCGGCGCCGGGGATTTAGGTTACGGCTAAACGGATTATTGCCGCGCCCGGCTGAGACGGGTTTTTCCCCTCCGGGGATTAAATAACTTTTAAAATCCAATTACTGCGGGATCCTCCCCGCGGCTCGGCTGGGCTTCGCTCCCGACGGCCGCCGCGGCGGGCTGTGCGTCAGGGGCAGCCGTGCAGCCTCTCGCCTTGCTCCGCTTCGCCTGCGGCCCCGCCGACACCGCCTGCTCCGCGGCTCCCAGCCCGCGTCCGCCCCAGCACAAAAAAAAAAAGACACATATACGGGCGGGCACGCGCGGGGCCCCGCCTCCGCCGCGGGCCCCATTCACAAACCGCGCCGGGGGAGGGCCTCGTCGCGCCTGTCCGCCAATCGCGCCTCAGGAGGCGTGGCCTCACAGCGCCCGTCCGCCAATCGCAGCGCCGGGGGCGGGGCGGGCCCTGGGGGAGGGGCGGGAGCCCTTGTACGAGGAGGGTGGGGGGAAAGTTGGGAACAACTTTTTCCCATCCCCGGCGGGGCGGGGGCGGTGCGGGAGGAGCCGCCCGGGGCCCCCCATACCCCCCTGCGCTGCAGGGCACGGCCGGGAACGGCGGGGGGACGGGGGGGGGGCAGGCAGCTCTCTCAGGGTGGCCCGAGCAAACTAAAATTAACTGGCTGCTCTCTCTGAGCACGCTTTGAAAATGCAACCAGCTGCCTGTGCCCGGAGTTATTAAAAAAAAAGAAAAAAAAATGAGGGGGAGACACAAGCTGATTGCGTTGTTAGGATGTTCGTGTTTGTGCACCATCGCCTCCCCCAGCGAGGGGTGTTTGCTTTGTTATCACAGCATGACCGTTGAGTTTTGTTAGCAGAATAAACGCTTTATTCATGCAGCTCTATGCTTTAGCTGGAGGAAGGCATTTTTTTGGAAACATCTAGTGTTATTTAAGCAAAGAGAAGAAATTTTAAATCCCCATCTGCACTGCTGCAACCCCTTAAGAGAGGAAAGGTTGTAAAAAATCAGAAGTTCCTCTGTGAAAGCATCCAGCCTGCCTGTAAGAGATAAAAAGGCATAGGCTGAGTGAGGGCCGTTACTGACCTGCCAGGCCACGCTGAGTAGATCTAGCACTAGACCAACATAAATTTTTTAATGACAGAAACGTGGGGTTTGCAGCATTACTCTGTATTGGGGTGCACTGCCAAAACACAGGTTGCTGGAACCATCCAGCCTCTGGAACGTGCAGACAGAGCTTATCCTCGGCAGTGCAGAAAGGGTGCGCTTGACAAAAGCCCTGCAACAGTGCCTGCTTATCCTTCACACTGGCCTAGGAGAACCTGTGGTTGAAGACAGGCTAGGGCTAAGTATTATTCAGCCCACCCAGTCCTTCCCTTTGAAGACCTCTGAACTGTAGTATTCAGATTCTTACTGTTACTCCTTTACTCAATATTGTGCTTCCATGCAACTCAGCAAACACACCTAGCTGTGCCGTCCTCTGGGACAGCTGAAGTGAGCAGGGGTTGGCTCAGAAAATTCAACAGCAATTGTTGGACAAATGTTTCCTGTATCCTCTCATACTCCTGAACAATGTGTCCTCATGCCAGTAAGACCACGAAGCTCCGGCTTTCGACTGTTGTGAACTTGCTAAAATAAATTTACTCCTCTAAAAGTGAACGTGTTTTTAAAACTTAATACTGTGCTCTCGAAAATATGTAGGGGCAAGACTCACTACTCATGGCGGCAACGGTTGCTTCTGGAAAAGAAAAGTCTTTTCTTCATTCTCAGTAATATCTGTTCAGGAGTGTCTTAGAGGAACTTCAGTATTTCGGCTCGTTATCTTAATTCCATATTTTTCTACACCTAGTCACTGAGCAGGTTTTTGTGATACTCTTAACATCAATAACCTCCCATGGTACAAACGTACGCAAATTTGTCTACTCTGTTGTTTGTTGTTCTTTGGCTGTTAGTAACTTTTAAAAAGATTATTCTTTCCAGTTGTTTCTTTTTTTTTTCCCCCATTCCATCTTTCTGTAACACTCCATGAGCAGTTGAGTCACTTATCTGTAATAATCATCTTAAAGCCTCTATTTTTCACATTGGCTTATATGACTGACTTTATCTGCAAAGCATTTTGTGATATTCACTTTGAAAAATATTGGATGAAAGGAAATGTTTCACTGGCAGGCAATGACAATACAGAGAAAGTAAAGCAACTGTAAAGCTTTTGCCCCATGCATTGCTCATTCTGATTTCTGTGTGTGAAGAGACAGGTTCAGAGCTAGTAAAATGGTATTGCAAAAAACTATTTTTCAGCAATAGCGAAACAGTGATGGAAACTGAGAATAAGAGGAATGTCAAATCAAGAGGCAAGACTTTAACTGGATGTTTGTTTACAAGGCAGGGCAGTGGTTCCCCCTGTGTTCTATTTGTTAAAATCATTCCTCCAAACCATGGTATGAACAAAAAGATGGCTGGGAGCTCTGGCATGTGCTATAAAAGCTATGTGACTCCATTACCCTTATGCTGAACATCACGTAGAATCAGAGTGAAGCAAAAGGGGGAAAAAAAAATAGAGAAGTGGAAGGACAGGCAGAAAGGAAGAGGGAAGAAAAGCTGTGTCCTCGGTTATTTCTATAGGGAGATAAGAGAGTAAACTTGCTGTGTGGAATGATGCTGCTTAGGCCATCCCAGATGGCAGGAATGTGCAACAGGATTTACTAAGATGGAGGAAGAAAATCTCTCGGGTATGTTACCAAATTCCAAGATTTTTCTCCTATTTAGACTTAGTGGGAGACGGAACACAATCACTGAGAGAGGCAATGGCAGTCTCAAAAAGGCAGATTGCAGCAAATCTCAGGCTGTTGTCAGTCTAGGACATCCTGACAGCTTTCAGGAGGCAATTAAAAAAAAAGAGAGAAAATAAAAAGCAACATGATTCTAGAACACGTTACCCAAAACCTCTACCCAAAACACGTTAACCGGAACCTCTGTAAGTAGCATCAGCCATGTTTCAAAAGGCAGCAAAATTACACTTGTCTCCTGTTTCTACCTAAATCTAAATTCACAAGTGTTAGCCTGCAGAATTACTTAAATTTCCTCACAACAGGAGGGATTCTCATCAGCACGCAAGCACAGGCAGTCACCCTTAGCCAGGTTATCAGCCACAGAGAACAAATGTGCTGTGCAAGACTTCACAGCATCTGAGAAATTTTCTGTTGCAACCACACAGTAGTTCGAAAGATTTTCTCCAAAAATCTCCTGACCAATAGTGTTCTGAGCAGGTCACATGGTCTGTTGGCAATGAACCTTTCACAAACAAAGTCCTGGCAAATCCAAGATACCAGAATAAATTTACACTCTCAGGTCTTGGTACCAGCTCTGGAGCTGTCTGACTAGAGTGCCATGCATAATGAGGAATTGTTAGGAATAAATAATCGTCTGTCTTTTTACATATTAAAAAATAAATCCTGTTCGACTTCCAAACTAAGTTGGAGTCGGAGTGAGGAGCAGCATCCCTACATGATGGCTTTTCCTGCTGTTTTAAAGCCTACTTAAAAGATGCCAATATGATTTTCCTTGTTTCCTATCCCATCTGATAGAGAACTCTTCCCATGGGGGGAGGCAAATCAAAACTAAAAACCCTCTGCCCACTCCGCCACTTATTTTAGGTGCCCCAGGGGTGAACATTTTCAGTTTATCTGTTGCAAGGCTTCCAGTCCTGTTGCCCTGAGAAGAACAAAGGCCACTGCTTCCCCCTCTCCTTCCTCCTGCTCCTAGAAAATCGCTGGGCCTCACCAGCCTTCCTGCTAGCCAAGCACTACCAATGCCCGCAACGCAACCACGTGAACTGTGAGACTTGTCCCAGTTTCATATAGTAAATAACTTCATGACACTTTAACCCCAACATTTTGAAGCATACTCACATGAAGTCTTACATGATCAGGCAGGCTATTGAGCTAAGAACATAAAAATTTGCACTCCCTAAAGCTTAGTGGGGAAATGCCAGGAGCCTGGGGGGAAATTATGCATTTACCTATTTTACATAATGATTTGCATAATTAGAAATAAAATAAGTTCACAGTATTATATCTGCTTGCATTTCTATCATTCTAATAGATTACTCTAAATTGCGTCTTGTCTGAGCTCACCAAAGAAATCTAGTCTTTCCATAATGAGGCAGGAGAGTGTGGTATCTCACAGGCAGGGAGTGGGAGAGGCGAGACCCTGCCCCCCACCATGAAGTCTTAAGTAGAAATTAGATTGAAGACATAAGAAACTGATTGAAAAAAGTGCATGACAAGGGCACAGGTGACAAAAGGAAGGGAATGCTGCTGGAGGGGATGTGGTTTCCCACTGTGAGAAAGGTAAAAGCTAATCCATTCTGGATTTATAAGCTAATTGTTAGCTTATGAAGTAGTATCCCAAAGGATACGGGGAAGCAGCACTGCCTTCCACATTGCAATCAAATTGGGGAAAACATTAGGAAACATTCACAAAGATGGGCTATCAGGCATATGATTGCTTTCATCTCCCAGATCCCTGAATAAGAAAACAAAACTTGAAGTTTATCTGCTCATCCCCAGTCAGCAGTTTGGTGAGGACATCAGTTACATTTTAACCCTTGCATAACCCTTCTCTGAGATGCTGTAGCATTCTCAGCCTCATAGGTGCTCCAGCTTATCCTGAACTTCTTCCAGTGCGTATGAAAATAACTCAGAAGTCTGCAAAGGTTTCCAGCAGAGACATTCTTTATGTTACAACCCTCAAAGTATTACAGATCCAAGCAAAAATTAACATACCCTTTCCTGCTTGCTCTCACCACCATAGAATTTGGAATTTCAGAAATTTCAGGAACAGAAAGTTCAGGAATTTGGCTAGTGTCTTTTTGTGGTTCAAGCTCCCCTTCACAGAACTATATTCCTCCAGACCTCTCTTCCACACCACGGATCCTTGACCTAGTCTGGATTGTCTGTCAGACATCCCTTTCCCCTCCAAAACCCAGTGTTTTTGTGATTCAACCCTTCAGTTTCTGAAGCCAAAGACAAGTGCTTAACATCTGATCTCTAGGTCCTTCCAGAATGAACTGCACAATTACAAAGCCCATCTGTCTGCAGAAAAGCTAGAGAACACCAGTTCTCCTTCCTTCAGGCAGCCAGTTCTGTGTAGTCATTTGCATAACTGCCATTAAAGTGACTTCAGTCTCTTGTCCAGGAGTATTTCTGCATGTAATTCTAGCAAGGTAAGCCAGACTGAGGTATGCAACAATTTAATGAAAAACATCCAAGTTTCTCAAGTTTATGCGTAGACTTCCCACTTAATTGTAGATGGTGCCAAAATATTTGTAAACACTGAATTATGTTTTGCTACCAACACTGGGGCTGGTGTGGACATAGTGACTGGATGCTTTGATCATTCTCCTGTTGATAACCTTTGATTGTGAGGCATGTGGTGGTCAAATACATTGTGCTATGTATTTTGTCGTTCATACCCAGCCTTGTTTTAATTTTGTCTTTCTATAGACTCGTCTATTTGAGATTATATCTTAAATCCTCTTTAATGCACAGGCTTGCACTTGTCCTGTTTGAGTCACTGTGTAAGGTTTCACTCATTTCAATAGAAACAGAGCAGGGTACTCATCAAAACTTCAAACTCTATGTAGGAAGAAGAACAGGATTTAGCCCAAAATAAGAGATGGGAAATACACATTATATCGTTTAGCCCCTGCTGTTACATATGCTAGTGGTATAATTAGTTTAATTTTAAATGCCTTGAATAATGGGACTGTTGCTATCTCTCTTGAGACATGATTCTGTCGTCTAACAATCATATTGGCAGGAAGCCACTGCCTGATGTTCAAACAAATGGCTTATCTTTGCTTGATTAAGACTCACTAAAGATGAGTACAGCCTCCAGAAATATGTTGTTTCCAAAGCTTAGAAAACAAGGGAAGAAGAGCTGTTATTCAATACAGAATTTGCCAGATGTCTAAAGAGGCTAAGGAATTCCTAAGCCTCTGTTTACAAAACCCTCTCTCTCCTCCTTCCATGAATGTTTAAATTACCAATCACTGCTACCATC
The DNA here is from genome assembly GCA_033558185.1 of Dromococcyx pavoninus. Classification (NCBI taxonomy): domain Eukaryota; kingdom Metazoa; phylum Chordata; class Aves; order Cuculiformes; family Neomorphidae; genus Dromococcyx; species Dromococcyx pavoninus. The sequence continues at coordinate 1,549,182 of JAUMJL010000119.1, read as the reverse complement.
CTATGTTTAGGGTGAAATTTCCTTAACCAACTCCACTTCCAAAATCGGATTGGTAAGAGAAACAAACATTTTACTTTTATTTTCCCCTCTTCCTGATGGGCTTGCACAAATTAACCCTTCCCCTCAACAGTTACAATTACACTTTTAAACAGAATTGTTTCTTCCTTTGGTCCCAGTCATACTCTGGAGACCCACTTGCCAAAGCGGTTCCCTGCTTCGATGCCACACGAAGGCTTACTGTGTAGGGCTACTGTCTCCTGCATCCTGTGAGCCCTGGAGATGGATGAATCTGCTGCATGGAGAATTTCCCTTTCCACAAGACTCCCTGGGCAGTGGTGACCCAAAGTGCATTTTAGTGAAGCAATGCTGTTACAGAAAAGGGACAGAGGGCTAATGCTGGTTCCTACAGACAGCTCTGCTGAGAAACTGGGGCTGTGAAGGTTGTGGACCAGCATCACACACTCTCCTTTACCTTTTTTCAGCCAGTCATTTCTAACCATATAATTTCTACCTTGATGCTGGCCTGCGTTGACTGGACTCTCTCAGTGCTAGGACCGATGGCACTCTGAATGGCACTGGAGATATTAAGCTGATTTCCTTCCATGGATGGAAGGGAACCAGAAAGCAGCACTTCAAATAAGCTCCCTCCTCATGGAGTCTCTGAAGGGCATGAGGGCCCATTTTCTCAATTACATGTTCATCAGTATGTTTAGTGCTCTCCTCCCTCTCTTCCACCAGCTTGGCCACCTGGGAGTTCCTACTATGTTACTGGAAAGCCACAGAGGTTTATTTAAATACCACATAGTCAGATTGGAATGAAAAGCTATGAAGCTTCCCCTCTCTAATACTTTTTGAAATTATTTATGGGCTATGCTTCTTGCGTGCATAGAAGGTGCCTTCTGAGATTCCTGCAAGTCAATGCAGAAATAGCTGTTTGAATTGAGCAATAATTAGAAGCATGTGGAGCAAAGCAAAGCATCAGAGAAATCCCATTCTGCTAAAGAAACACTGCTGTCTGAAATAGATTTCTGCTGCATGTAACATTTTCTCATATGGGCTAAAAAGAAGTAACATCACATCTGCTTTGCACCTACCAAAGCTGGGAAATTCAAAGTAATATCTGTAATTCTTCTCTGAATTCAGTCTAATACTGCATGGCATCTGCAGCCCCTACATTTGCTTGGACCACGGTTACAATTTCTTTTATTTGTTAGACCTCAGAACAATGGGGATTCAGCTTCTTTTCATGAATATATGTATATTTGTGGTTTACATTTTTACTCAATCTTTGGTGTGTTTTTTTCTTTATTCTTTTTTTTAAGGATTTAAAATGTTGAGGAAGTGTCTGTGACTGAAGGAATGATGAGAATCTTTTGCAATCACAGGTTCAGTCTGAGGAAGGTGCTTGGAGCTCTCAAATCCTAATTTGCTGCCAAATTCTTATGTGCTTGATGTGGTAGATTGTTTCACTTCTGACTTCTAAAAACAGCAGGTCCTGCTCTCTTTGCTCTGGCAGATCATCCCTTTGAGTTTAAAGATTACTGACCCAAGCTCAAATTTTAGCTCTCTGATTCTCATTCGCTTTGCTCACACAAGTGCAACTGGATCTACTTTGCTGTGGGGCTTCTGTAGAACCTTGTTGTTCGGGTGAGATGATTTTCTTTTGATGATTGTAACTTATTGACCTGGTAGCTTGCCATATTTCGGTCAGCTGCCTCACTACAATAAAGCTGTGATTTTAATGATGAACTTGCTCATATTTATGCTGCATTATTCAAGAGGCAGGAGTCCATACTGCAATGTAATGAAGTATCCACTAGTCATTTTAAAAAGCAATGGTATTTTAAAATTACAAGGAAACAAAATACCTCTGAAAACATAAATATTGTAGGGTTCTAAAGTCTTCAAAGCTTGTGCTACTGAAGATTGTTTACAAACGGGTTGAGGGTTTCACCTGGAGCAGAAGTTACTCCTAGAAAAAAAAAATACTATTTTGAGGGAAATCATGAGATTTCTGCTGTGAGTGAGCAGGCATGTGCTGGTAAGACCATGGCGTGTGCCTGCCTTGCAGTGCTGTTTCTGACCGCATTCAGGGAAGTTGGGCAAGTTGGGCAGTGCCTGGTCTCGCTGGAGTGAGTGTCATGGCAAGACCTGTGGTGTAGGAAGTGATGCTGGGAATGCAATAGGTGGCATTCTTCTGTGTGACCCTGCCTCCCAGCCCTGTGCTGCTGTAGGTACAGGGTTTTGCCTGGGGTGTGAAAACTGAAATTCCAGCTGCTGATAGCTATTAAAGTGCAATTGCAGAAGTGGAAACATTAATGCTGGTGTCATTGCCAAACTCCTACTCGTTTATTTTCATAAAGGCTGATGCGGAAGATGGAGGATAATGCAGAAAAACAAGGTCTGATATTAAAACAACGACTTTCAGGGCAAAGCAAACAAGTCCTCCAGTAGCATCCTAGAAGCTGCCCCACATGGTGCATTGCCAGTGGTAGAGGAGTGCTAATCCTACAAGATATGTATGGACATTGATTGTGTTTTGTTAAGGTTGGTGATCTGTGGGCATTTGTGAAGTGCTTTAAATTGTTCTTTACTGAATTTGAATAAGAACCCTGTCTTTGAGTGAAGCCAGCATAGCACCAGTGGCTCCTGGTTAGGAAGGCAGTAGGCCTTCGAAATACGCTGCTGTTATCATTGTTATTATCCAAGTGCAGTCTGATTCTTGGTGCTTTCCTAGACATAACAGTAAAGGCATTTTCTGTCCAGTGAGATCTTATTCATGCAAATTCTCATTGTGGTATAGAAGCGTGTTGACTCATGAAACAGCCCTTGGGAAGTGGGACAGCTCAAGTGGTGCCTGCGTCCAGCTGGTCTCCTGCCCTCTGCCAGGGATTGCTTCCTCCAGGGCAAGGACATCTGTGCTCTGCTCAAAGCCTTTCTAGGAGTGCCACAACTGGTGGCCTGCTGTGTTAGGGCAGTTGACTTTTGGCACTGGCTCACTTCCCTCCTTCGGGCTGCAAACTGAGGTGGTTCCTGGAGCCATGTAACTCTTTTAGCCCTGAGATCCCTATGTGAGGGGCAGCTGCTTGTGGGAGAGCAGCAGGGCAGGACAAGGGGGTGGGAGCCACAGCAACCATCTGTTTTTTTGTCTCTGTGACTCAATGCTCTCCCTGACCACAAGGGTCAGCTTTTTGTGACTAAAGTCTATAGGCATTGGTCCTTGGATATTACCCAGATATGGTGAGTTTGGGCTCTCTGAAACAACGTCAGCAGCTGAATAATAGCTACTCACCAGCTTCCAAATTTGCTCAACAGTTTTCCAGAGAAAACCTCTGTTTTCCAGGTATTTTTAAAGCAGCTATACTTAAAGCATCGAAGATCTAAAAATCAGTTTTGTTTCCAAAGCATACCTGCATATCTTAAAGCTGCTTTCTTTTTTTTTAAAGTAAGACTGGCTGTTCCTTTAAGATACTCTTGGATTCTGGGTGCCCACCACCAGGGCCATGTGAGGGGAGCAGAGCCAGGCTGCTTCTGAGATTCTTTAGAGGTGCTGATCCACCCCAGGGAAGCTGCTTCTGAGCTGCAACTGAAGCCAGGCAGCTGAGAGCCAGCACAAGCAGTATTTTGCTAGATGAATTCCCTAGGGTCTGAGGGATTGTTTCCTAACAGTGCCAGCTAAAAAAATCCCAGAGCTGGCATGGGGGTTGTATAAAACTTTGTTATTGCTTTTGTCCATCTTAAAAAGTATTGATTTGAAAGTAAATATTTCTTTCATTAAGTTTTTATCAAAGTCACTTTTGAAAATAATTGTTGAGAACTTGTTGAAGAAAATTCAATGTACTGGTAGCATGTGAAGTCATCTCTTTAAAAACATGATTTAAAAAAATGACAATTGGCATAGGAACGCATGTGGGAACTCCACGAGGGAAAACCCAAAATGTAAATGATCCAAATTTTTTTTTTTCTGAAAAATACCTGAAAAAAGACTGTATGAGAGAGACTTTTTCTATTCCCGAGCATACAGTTAAAAGAAAAATCAGGTTCAGTTTTAATGCAAAAATGCCAAGTGTTTATCTCTATAAACAGAAGTAAAAACAAAAGCTGGGTAAACCCAAATTGTATAGGGCTGAGCCCAGGCACCCGCTTGGCTGAAGGAGGAATTAGTGTTTTGCATAATCAAGCCTGGGGAGCTCATTTTGTCATGCTCAAAGGGCCACAGTGGTGCAACAGTAGGGGTGGAGGGATCAGCAAGCACCAACAATGAATTCCCTTCAATTTTCCAATTTGAGTAGAGGAAATGCAAAGCTCTTCTTTTCTTGCTCTCTCCTTCTCCCTCTCTCCCCTGCTTTTTTTTAAGGGTAGATGAAAAGAGTCAGGCAGTAAAGGAGCCAGGTTGACACCTGTATCTGTGACAGCTCAAGCAAGAGAAATAGTGGGAAAGAAACTGGTGGCAGCAATTTGAAACTGTCCCCCTTCCTGGCTTGGAGGCTTTGACTGATGGTGCAGCTTGTGTGGCCATATGGTCGAACATCTTGAAGGGCCAGCAAAGAGGTGCTGGTGCCAGCGCTAGGAAGGGAAACCAACTCATTATCAGAAACTGGATCTCCAAGAGAGAGGAGCCATTAATACAAAATATTGCTTCATGCTTCACTGTCCTCTGCGCTGGGGAAAGGCGAGACCTGGCCTGGCCTCTGGGGACAGCTGTGCCAAGCTGTGATTAAAATGAAGGGCTTCTTCCTCTGCGCTTCGTGCACAGTAAGATGTCTTCACAGGGCAGCATTTCTCCCTTTACACACAGTCACACACTCACTCTTTTACTTCACCCAAAACCCAAATTTGTCTTCATTATAAACTGCCACATTGGTTCTCCCTGCTGAAGAGCACCAGGAGGACAAGGTTTGTTCAGCCTGGGCTACAGCTGAGACCAGAGGAGAGCAGAGCTCCCCAGCTAGGGCCCCAGCAGTGCTACTGCCCCTTAATGTAAAGCAGCACCAGGACCAGCAAGATAAGAGTTGTAATGACCACTGTGGGTTCCCACTTTCGCTTTTATTACTTGGTACATTACATTTGTTTCCAGCAGAGAAGAGTTTATGTGTGAGTGGCTGTGCTGGTTGTGTTGGACCGAGCTCCCTACATGGTTATGTGGATGGACTCCAGGGACAGAGCTGCACTTCCCCTTAATAAGCTCCTCGCACCACATTAAAGATAAAAGGGGAAGGGAAATATTTATATTCTGACAAAGCATCTCTTCCCTTCAGGCTCTTGTTTTATTTATTAGCTTGCTCTGTCCCTCTTTTTCAGTTTTTTTCTTTATGTTTCTGTGTCTGTACTCTCTTTTTCTCCTTTATTCACTAATTTCATCCCTGGGAGACAGTGACAGCAAAACTTAAGAGTTGCTGCCCAGGACATCAGCTTCAAATTGTGTAATTCCCAGTTGATAACTACAACTCTCGCCCCATCTGTGTTTTTAGCACAAGTAATGATTTATAGTGCTTAAACAATTGAATGTATTACATCTGGTTTACTCCAGTTGCTTTAGATGAAACTGTAGAAAAAGGGTGTGTTGGGGTTTTGATGGTTGTTGTTGTTGTTTGTTTTTTATACATTGCAACACAGATGCTGAATATCCTCCCTTGTTTGTGTAGGCAATGGATACCAGTATCATTCTTGTCTGGAAAAGTCCTTACCGAGGCATGACACAGCTACACCGAGACCTTTCTAACCTCATTCATCAAACACTTCCTTTCCTCTGAGGCCTTATCCCGGGGGACTATTCATTTCCTTCAACTAATATGCCACACGAAAGGAATCTTGGGTAGATTCCTGTGTGTGGGTCTAACTCCGAGTTTGTATAAAGGTTCAAGAAGACAGAGGAATGATACAAATACAGGCAATATGTGGTGTTATTGTCCGTTCTGCTTCTTTTGGTCCTTGTCACGCATTGCAGAAAATCTTGTGCTAACTTACGTCTAGGGACACATGTGTCCACATAGTAATTATTTTTAGAGCTGTATTTTCTTGCTATAATCAGGTAGCTTTCTGCTAAGAGCGAAGCATCAAAATTCAAGAGAATTGCTGCCCAGAAGCTTCACCTCACAGGCATTGTTACATTTCTGCTTGTTGTCACAGAATTGCAAAATGCCTGCAAAGTACAGCCTTTACACCACCACGGTGGTGTAAACTGCAAACTGCTGCATGAATGAAATGCAGCTGGCTGTGGGAGCAAGCTTTTTTTTACCATTCACAGCCCTCCCCACCCCCCTCACCCGCGCAAAACAAAACCCACCACTGCTCTGTTCCCAGACTGATCAAGAAGGCAAAGGAATTTGTTAATTGATTTTTTCTCCTTCCCATATCAATTAATGAAGCCCATCTAGGGAGATGTGTGTTCTTCGCTCTTAGTTAATTAATCCTTTTCCTTTATCTTCACAAATAACGGCAATAAAGCAATTAGCAAAGGATTTACAGGGTGTGGAACAGTGAGAGATCCCTCTGGCCCCTCTGCAACTCAAGGTGTTCAGTACTGATGCAATTCAGGCTCTCTCTAAAGGGATTTGTGTCCCCCACCCTCTGCAGCGTGGCTGCTGAAAGCCAGGCCCTCTCAAGATGCCAAATCTCCAGCTTGCTTCCCCTAAGGGAGGGTTAACAACTTCGGTGCCAGTCCTTGGCAAATGCCTCTGCTGGGACAATGGCACCAGCCTTCAGGAGGGACAGGCACTGGCTGCCGGTGACACTACCATCACTTTGGTCCTGGAGCCTGTGGCTCCCAAGGAGGGTGTGCTGAGCCACCCCAGCGCCTCAGTCCTGCTGGAACAGCAGCCCTTCTGCCTCTGTCCCCTCTCCTGGCCTGCTCCTTCCATCCCAACCTATACACAGACTGCCTTCCCCAAAGCCCTTGGTGGGCAGTTCAGCTCTCTCAGCCGGTACGTCTGAGCTGTGAAAGCTGAAGGAGAGGAACTACAGGAGGAGGGAGTTACCCTCTCCTCTCTGCGGCAGTGAGGTGTTGGATGGGTTTTGTCGTTCTCCCCAGATGTTAAGGCTCATCTGAACAGCTGTCTCCAAACTGCCTGACACAGCTGTCCTGATGGTGGATACAACGCAGCAGAGGGAGCAGCACCTCTGTAAGGGGGTATTCTCACCCTGACAATGTAACTATCTCTGTGCTTGGCTGCTCAAGTTAGTCTTTGTCAGTGTCTTCCCTAGGTAGTTTGGTTCCCTTCTGTTTGAGTAAGCAGCATGTCCTGAAGTGCTGCAGCAAGAACCATCCATGTGCTCGATCTCCTCCTTTTTACACACAGCTTCCCCTCTGCCTTCTCATTAGCAGCAGTGGTGTGTTGCTGGAAGGCACAACTCCACCCTTCTTCTGGAGGCACAAAGAGCTGGAGATGGAAATCTGCCTCTTCCATGCTCCTAGCTATGAAAATTCTGAGCCCTTATATTTTCCAGAATGACACCGTGACCTGAGAAGGACAAGCAGATCCCAGTGGCCCTGTGTAGAGTGGTCGGTGAAGTGGTCCTTTCTGTGCTGGAACCCTTGGAGGGAACAAGCGGATGGATCTGAATGCTCACAGCCCTTGTTAGTCCTCAGGCTTTGGAGAGGAAAAAGGTACCATATTCTTGTGTGAATTATCAACAGTGGTAGCTCTGCAGCTATACTGTCACCCAGGCTCCCCAACAGAGCTTAGGCTACACAGTGGAAAATGAAGCAGCTGACTGGAACAATGCAAAGAAAGTGTCTGAATATGAAGGAATGTTCAGGCAGGAAGGTGTCCAGCTGTCCTTCAGCCAAGGTGTTTTACCCCAGTGAAAAGGCACATTTTGGTTGCCCCTCAGCCTCCTGTGACCATCCCAGCCTGCTGTTGTGTGACCTGCAGGCTTTGTGAGCTGCCCAAAATCAGTGAAGGGAGGAGCTGGTGAGCTCTAGTAAGCATTGTTCTGCTCTTATAGCACCGGGCTGCTTCATCAGACCAAACTCCTATCTCCTAATGTAGGCTTCTCAAGAATAATTTTTTGATACAATGCACATAATTTTCACTGCGCAGCCACTCAATACGTCTGCCTTGGGTCAGTCCTTCTGTCATTGTGGGGAAGTGCGTCACTTGCTCACCGTTGCCATGCCTATCTCTATTTTCAAAGGTAAACTTGGTATGCCACTGTTGATTGAGTGACAGTGAAGAGATGTGGATGTTCTACATGACAGCATGTATATACTAGATGCATATTTGTCCTTAAGGCGAGATGCCACGTTTCATCCCAAGGGAAAGAAGAATGACCTTTAGTCTGTCTGGATATTTTACAATCTGTCCTTCATTTTCTGTTTCCTGTGAGGTTAAAGACCTGCTGGTGATGATTAAAAGAATTGCAGTTTCTTCTCTCTCTAAATAGTTTTTTCAGTTATTTCAGAAGCAAGAAGGAGGCTACAAAGGTTTAGTTGCATCTTCGTTTTCACCCTGATGTCCACCAAATATCAGATTCTGCTGCATTTTGCTTTCTAACAGAAATAAAACTTAGCAGCCTTTTCTTTCTGTTGTTCTGAACAACCCCTACCACTCCAAAACAGATTCCCAGAAGGACAGTTTTTGCAACCTTCATACCAACAGCTCACATGTGGCAGCATGAGATCTCTAGAATGAAGCTCCTAGCACTTCTGGGCCCACATTTTACCAGCATCGTAGCTGTTAGGAGGCAAGTTCAAAAGTTTATTCCTCATTACAGCAGAGATGATGGTCAGGGTTTGTATCCGATGTTTTCCATTGGGCTCCTTTTCTAGCCCTGAGCTGCTGTAATTCTTTCTGCAGAACCCTGGCAAAGACATTGTCAAGAAAAAACAACAAAGTGGTGCCAGAAGATCTCTGTGCACTGCACAGATGATCTGCATGTACACCACAAATCCAGTGCTTTGGGAAATGTCGAATTTACTCTGCCCTGGCTTCACAGCTGATTCCAACATGTACCACAAACCCCTTTGTCGCTTCTGGGAAATGTTGACTCACTTACAGACTGTCTGCAGCTGATCTGTGGAAACATCTGGGGTTTCTGGATGTTTATTAACCTGGGTTTGCTACTGCATAGTACTTCCAGCTGGACCATTGGACTCCCAGAAATCCCACATAAAGGTAAAGAAAGTCCTCAGATTCTCCCTTCCTTCCAGACAAAATGTGGGGGCAGAAGAGGCATGTCCAAATAAACCCAGACGTGTTAGCCTTGCTCTGATCTGTGTGCTGGATGTCTGCAAGATGCAGAGAGATCAGGCAGAAGATGAATGGCATGGCAGTGTAAAACCACACTTCAATGTGAGTAATGTTAATGTATTGATGCAGCCTTTCATTCTCAGCGTTACTCAAAAATAATTAGTGTAAAGTTCTCCACAGGATCAATGTTTAAAGTACTTTTTCCACTCCATGTTCTCTTCTTTCCTATCTTATAATACCCTCTTGAGTCACTGTGTTTGTTTAGTGGATGATCTGTGTGTTGCAGTTTCATTTATTTGCATTCATTCTAGCTACGTGGGACTATCTGAATTCTGTTACGGAATATGATAGATCCCAAGTATCCAGGAGATGGGGTCAGCCCGACCCTGCTCTTGAGCTTCCCCAAATGACAGGGTGTTTGGGGCTCCAGGGTAGGGCTGAGGGCTGCTCCAGCTGAGGCACTGAAGGAGGTCTGATTGTGCTACACAGTGACTGCTGAAACTGCAAATTGAAGAAAAGAAAACAACAACAAAATGTAACATTTCCAGTTCACTTTCTCTGTGTGCAGCCTGCACCCCTGCACAGCACCTCAGCTGTCTGGAGACAGGGCATTACTACAGGTTCCCCAAAGCTTTAGCTCCTAACCAGGAGGGGTAAACGCATTCCCAGGACTGGAATGCTGTGCGAGTGGTCTGTGTACCCTCAGATAAGCAGCAACTTTACAAACCCACCCAAATTTTATAAAACTACCAGGAAATGTGCCAAAGAAGAATTTTCTCTTTTAAATGGCTGTGGAAGTCACTGGTCTCCCACATTAGAAATACAGATTGCAGATGGGGCTTTGAATAAAAACTGTAACTTGAATGAGGACCTATGGGTCTGCCACCCAGAAGGGGCAGGCTTGGCTTTTTGGCTGCTGCCCAGAGCTGGAGTGGGGAGAGCTGGGGTGTCCTGGCTCCCCACCACCAGAGTGCTGCAAAAGGGGATCCTGACCTGCATACTTCAATGGCTGGGGGCAGCACAGCACAGAGATGCACAGCACCTTAGTATCTCAAAGACAGGCAAAAGTCAGATTTCAAGACTTAGATTTGGGAATGACCAGGCTGGAAAAGGATTCTGCCTTTTCTGTTTTGCTTCCTCTGCCTGCACAGCTCTGTTCAGGTTTAAACATCACTTTCTGGTGGACTTTTGGCTGGCCTCATTCTGTACCTGCCTCATCCGCTCACCCTCTCTTTTTTTTCCCTGGTGGATGGCTCCTCTTGGATCACGAACCTGCTACTTAGTAATTGCATTGCATTAAGGCAATGGAAACAGGGTCTTTTGTCTCTCATCTTTTCCTCCGTGTAAGCAAGGTGGAGACAACTGTACACAAGAAGAAATGGAAGAGCAGTTCACTGGAGGTTGATTGCCTTCCAATTAGAAAATCAGAAACTGTTTAGCCAGATCCCCACCATCTTAGAGAAACATAAGGAGCTGGAACAAGACAAGATCTGAATTCTTCTCTCATCTCTGCATAAAACTGATATTAAGAATTGACCTGCCTAGCTACATTTGGTGTGGGCATCAGCTCTGTTCACATGGCTGAACTGTATGAACACACAAAATAGTGAATGTATGATAAAAAGCTCCATATTAGCTGAAGAAATATTTGCAATATTTTGTATTAAATGTCATTGATCCCTGAAGTGATCTGAATTTTCCAGGATGTCTTTGTTATCCCATATATGTAATAGTAGTTGAAAATAAGTTCTCTACCTTGTAGAAGAACAGGTCTAACTCTGTTGAAGGTTTTAGTTTTTGTCTGTAAAACTTCACATTGACAAGTGACTTTTTTAGTCTAAAGAGTGACGGGGAGGAAAATCAACCCCTTTGTCTGAGTGTGGACCTTAATGAACTAATCATCTGTCTGAATTACTTCTGATACCACACCAGTACCCATGAAAGAGTTCTCCATGGGTGATTTGGAAATTAACTTTTGAAAACACTTTGAATTTCACCTTTTCCTTCTTGTTCTATGGCAAGATAATAATGTTCAAGTATTATTAAAAAAGAAGATAAACAGGGAAACTGTAATTTTAATAACATTATTCAGGATTAGCTAAACATGAAAAGCCACTCAGAATGCATTAGCTGTTGTCTTAGTATGACCAGAACCTGTGGGTTTGTGTAAGTGAAAACTTTTTTATCACATATGTTCTTTCTTCTGTTCAGAGCTTGGAAATTATTCTCTAAAGAATGTGTAATTTGTTGAACTTTTCCCTGTGTCTTGTCATAACCACTGATTTATTTACTATGGTTTGACTGTAATAATTTGCAGTGAGCTGGAATCACAGCTCTGCAGCTCTTCATTATGGAACGGTAAACACTTGGGATCTTTTGAGTCAGGCTGTGTCTAAGGCAATTTACTACAATATGGGTGGATCAATACAATGAAGCTACTTGGTGCTGAGGCCCCTACGTCTGACCTTTTTGGTGACTTGAGAGTTTTTCTTTGGACCAGGTGGTCTTGTTGCTCAAACCAAGTATTCTCACCAAAGATGTATTTTGAAGCTCCCCAAAGGACCATGCATTGACTCAAGACTCTCAGGTCTCCTTAATGGGCTGGAGCTCATTAGGTTGCATACAAACCAGTTCTGGCTTAGCAACCTCTAGGAGGAATCAAGCTGATGCGCACCAAAACTACACTGCAAAGCAAACCACTCACTACTAAGTGGGGATGCTCAGGCAGTTTGCATTTGCTTCAAGAGTTTACTGCTACTCTGGACCACCATACTGACATAGACACACCCACTGAAAAATAAATAAAATAAAGAAAAAGATTTATTCATTTATCTGTTACCCTAAAGTAGTTTTGGTTTATTTGTTGGTTGGGGGGTTTTGACACACCATTGCAGGTTTTTCTATTTCTGAAACCAGTTCCTTAATGATAGGATTTCCCAGTTAGTGTTGAAAATGCAAATTCTTACACTCCCATGGCCAGAGTCATGAAAAAGCTTGAGGTCTAACTTTTAAATTCAGCATTTCTAGCTAGATCCAGATGCCCAACCATTCTGATTTTACTTACAGCCATGCACCCAAGAGAGCCCTGTTGTGCCCATTGCACTAAATTCTTTCACCTTGCTGCAGCTCACACTCCATGCTTGCATATAGCTTGAAAAGGTCCTTGTCTGGCCACAAATTCTATGTAAGTACACATTTTTGCTTGTGTATTTATATTGTTGGTAAGAGTTGAGTCTGCTTTGATGGTGGTCAGCAAGAGATTTTTCCACCACAATATACTTTGAATCAGATTTTCATGCCTTAGTTCCTGTGTCTTCTTGTTTTATCAGCTTGCTTATGTCAGCCTTGGCTGGGTTAACCTTATCTCTCTTCCTTATCTAGAGGCTGGACCATCACCTGTCAGGGTGGCTTCAGTAACCTGCTCAAGCTGTATTGTCTATGATAACATATAAAGTCCTAAACAATGGTCTATTGTCTCCTTGTCTTGTCTTTTGAGTCTTTGCTATTCTTTGTTGGTGACAATTCTTGCAGAACACCACAGCTTTTTCACCTGGACAGAGTCTTCCATGGCAGCATCCTCTTTACCAGCAGGAGTTGTGTACTCGAAGGCAGCCTGAACACATGACAGATGACAGCATTCCTGGGAATTTGTTGGAAATTTCCAAGGTTTCTGTTCTGAAGAAGCACAAGGACTTAACATTTCTCCTGAGACTTCTCTCATGTGTGGTCCCCAAAATGATCATCCTTTGGCCATAGGAGGGAGTTTTCCTTTATGCCCAAGAAGCATGGCAGGTAAACAAAAGCTGCAGCTCTTGTTCACACAACTCTGGCAGAAGTTAGCCTCTCCAGCCCTCTCCAACCAAGAGTTCCATCTCTCTCACTTTCAGAAAGGCAGAAGTGTGTCGTGATTGTGTTGTGTTCAGAAATACTGGTATAAGGTGACGTTTCTTCCCAGAATTTTTTTGTATCCGGTTAAAGTTGTAAGGGAAAGATCTTTACTTCCCCAGGAAAAGGGGAAAAATCCTTTCACTATTTCTGTGTAATAAAAAAGCCAGATACTTGATAAGCCTAAAAAAAAAGTTTGTGGCAGATACCCATACACAGACACTGCTGAGCAGTTTCTTTTGTTCATGCAAGCAGCTGGGTCGCTGTTACACCTGAAGACATAATTAGAAAGATAAGTTAGAACATGAATTTGCAACATTTAGTCCTTCCCTGGGAAGGTATTGCCATGACAAAAGAAAATAAAGGAACTTGAAGTCAAGAACAGGGGCACTATCCACCATTTTTCACTCTTACTGGCAGCTCTAGGTAACCTTTAACCTCTTCCCACCAGCCTCCTCAAAGAAGCTACAAGATGCAGGAGAGTAAAGGAAAAGGGTCTGGTCTCCTAACACAAAATGCCCTGTGCATTTATACTTAGAACAAACGTCTTTTATTCTGATTCCTTTGTGCTCTATTGCTCTCAGGTACTCCAACATCTAAAAAAGAAAAGCAAAAAACCTGAAAATGCCACAAATGGCAAGAGGGTGTTGCTTTATAAGGACATTAGTGGACGAATTTGAAATTTGATTACTAGCAATCAAGAATATGTTGTTTGTTTTATTCATTACTGTGGATAGCACAGTACTTTGCTCTGAATCTGCTTTACACAGATTAATTAAATTAGTTTTGTAGCACTGTACAGTGGACTTGACAACATTGCCTTTCAGTGCAAATGCAGCTCGCGCGGAGAGGTACAGTGTAGTGTCACCCATACAAATACATCTGTGAGAAGTTACACACTCAGAGGCTGAGTTACACACTCCCATTAGGAAACAGGATGCTTCTGCCCATCTTCTCATTTCTGTGAGCAAAGGAAGCCTGGCTTGTGCGTTCTGAGACCCTGTACTGCTCGCACTGAGGCTGATCACTTTAGCAAGAAGATGACTGAACCATAGGAAGGGAAGTTCTATCAGTAACCTGGAATCAACCAGTATAAAATTTCTCTTTATCTGGAACTCTGTTCTTGGAGGAAATATTATCAGTAGCTGTGTGTTAATTGGCAGGAAATAGCTGGGTTCCTCTGGCTGAGGCCTCCCCCTTCCCTCTCCTCTTCCCGAACTCTGCTTTCTCTCACTGCACCACACTCAACATTTGACGACACTGAAGGGAGAGAAATTCTGTGAACAGTAAAAACACAACTTTCCACTTCGTCACAAGGAGCTGGATGATGGATACTATTTTCAAAGACTTCTTTGTCCATAAGATGGCGTTTGAATTAGGAACTTGTTTAGCCAGATTCTCTTGTTACAATTTACTGATTCATTGGGTGGAGAATGGGAGGGCAGGATTACAGAGCCAGACAGCTTCAATTAATGATTTTTTTAAAAGATCTCATTGAAACACAAATGCATCTTAAAATATTTACATAATTAGACAGCAAGAAGAATTATCAGTTTTAATCTGCTTGTGCCTTTAAATGATCTACTGAAGGGTAATAACCTGTTTTATGAGTATTTTTCAGAGAAAAATTGTAAAGTTGTAACAGATGAAATCCGTGGTGTTTTTATTAAAAAACAGAGGTGGTGAAGAGAGGGGATTTTTAAGGAAAAAAAGATTTCCCAGTCTCTTGGGCTCTCTCTGAGAGACCGTAACAGGAGTTAAATATCATTAGGATTAGTAACATGGAAATTAATTTCTGTTTCAGCAACAGATGAGGCAAAGAGAAGGATCAAATTCAGGTCTTTCACCTGTTCTGACAGATGTAGTTCTTTTGACAGTTATCTCTGGATCACATCAGAATGGATAAATCTGGAATTAGATCTAAGGAGATACTTATGCCTTATTCCCCACTTTCTGTTTTCCCGAGCCTGACCCAAGCCTGTTTGACAGCAGGTCCCACCTGCACTGGGAGAGTGCCCAAGGTCTAACAGTGCCAGTGCTGCCCCTCTTCTTCCTCCATGCTCCTTCAGCCAGGCCCAAGCCATTCATAACTTGGCCTTGTGAAATCCTGTGGTCCTTCTCTGAGCTTCTGAACACTGGTGATTTTCACAGCTTCAACTTCAACCTGTAAAGTTTCTTGGAAATCTTCGCCCTTTTGGGGGAAGGGGAAAGGTCTGGATTGGTCTTGTGTGACCTCAGCCATTTAATTTGTTTGTCGTTACTTCATGGATATAGATTACCAAGAATGTAACTCTCAAGTTTCTTATTCAGAAAAAAGGGCAATGATCTCGGTTTTCTTTTATTTCTTTGCTTGACAAAAAGAAAAAATATTGTCTGCACTAGACTTGTTCTTATTCTCTTCAGTCTATTTCCTTCTGTAAATAGGCACACACACGTATATGTGCATGTGGTCATTAGAAACACCATGCATACACAAACCCAATTTCTCCCAGAATTTAAATATCAAGAAATATTAGACTGTGTTAGTGATATAAATAATATGTACTTTTTATGAAGTCCATTTTCACATCACAGGTTTCTTTAGATAAATTTTTCAACTTTCAAGTTCCTTTCTTTTTTCCTCCTGTTTGCCTCTCTCAAGACAGCATTCAGAATAAGTATTTGAATGTGGGGGAAGGGAGATTTCAGAATGAACTTTAACCAATTTAATAAAACTAGAACAAATCAATAAGCCACCCAGGCATCTAATGCTCTCAGTATTCCCACTGACCGTTCCACAACATCAAACAGTACGGAAAACATTTTTGAGGTAAAAGTCCTCTGTATTCTGAAACATGTCCCTGAAGGCAGAAAGATGGAGATTTTTTTGGCCTACCTGTTTAAAACGGGTCATGCTATGCATTCACAATCAACTGAGTCAGGCACAGTTCTTCAAAGCAAGGGCTCCAGTAAAGCATGCTCTGCTCGGGCTGGGAGCATGATGCAACCAAGGTCAGGGAGAGGGTGTGAGGGGCACAGTACCCTTTTCTCCCTGGCCATGTTCAGAAAGATCCTTTCTTCTTTGCCTTGGCTGGCGTGGTAATAAAAACTGCTCGTATCTCCACGCAATGTCTACTCATACTTCAGGCCATCCTTAAACCAATCCTAACCTCACTTCTCTGGTTCCAGAGAGAAACCCTGGGCCCCATCGTCTACTTTATCTGCCTTACTAGAGCAGCTTTCCTACCTGAGCAGTGAAAATGAGTCTTCTCGTGGTAGCAGGTGTCCTTTGCCAATGTGACATGTTTCAGTTCCCAGGGAGCAGACAGTCTACAAGCAAAACTACTTCAGTTGATATGGTTTCCTCATGGTTTTGTCTCTGTAAAGTGCAAATCCAGGATGCTTCCATTGGCTAAAGTTTCTAGCTGGATCTTGAAGGAATAGAGAGCTATTGCACTGGTGCCAGATCTTTGGGCAGTGACGGTTGCTGTGGTTGAAAGCAGTCATTTCTCTTTGTTCCTTCCATCCTGTCATCCTCCAGGTGAAATTGGCTGTATCAAACCATTTAACTGCACTTAGTTTAAGGATGTCTGTAAAAACAATGAGGCTGTTGTGGGATTACACGCCATCCAGGCCCAGCCTGACCTCAGGCTCTGCAGCAGCTGGCAGCAGAGCTAACCTGGGTCTCAGAGCATAGCCCTTGTTGCCCCCCCATGGGAGGTGTCTCTCTACACAAGCCGTGGGCTTTTCAACTTTTTGTCCACTAAAGTTCTTTTCTTCTACGGAGGTGAGAAGAAAAGGTGACAGGGTGATCTTCTCCTGGCATGTAGATGTAGTCTCAGTTGTGTACTGCAGTAGTCTGCTCGTGATCAGCTCAGATCAACATTTTCAAGTGTATGAGCTCACAGGTGATATCAGTGGGAGTGTGGTTGTGCCAGCAGAGTTTGTTTCACTCAGTGCAGGAGAAGATGTAAAATGGTAATTGTTTTATATTGCCTTCCCACCCAGGTACTTTTCTTTTGCCTTGCTACTATAGGGTCAGGAGCATAGACATAAATTTGTCATCAGAGAGGTCTCTCAGCTCCTCCCTGAATCCACTTCTGATGTCAGAGATGGAGGTGTATCACAGCTCTTACAATCTCTTGCCTCTAGGGAGTTATTAAATAATAGCTGATTTCTTTGACAAATGAGCTGGTGTATTTTACCAGTGATTGCACAGAAATAAAGGAATCCTTTTTCATACTCACAGGAGAAACTTTGAACCCTTCACTATAATTTTCAGAAACTATTCCTGGTTCTGGGATCTTTGAACTCAGATGTGGATGGGGATGTGGATGCTGGGTCTGAAGAGTCAAAGGGGACCACCATGCTCTGTGCTTTTGTACATGAGAGGCTGGGCATTATGAGCCTAATGCCCACAAATCAAAGGCATCCCAAATCAACACCTCTATGTGAAAAACATTACCTCATTCACACTATTTTGATATGCAAGCTTTAGACTTGTATGAGAATTGTGGATTTCAGCTGGGTTATCCCTGAAATTTTCTGGCATAAGTGCAAGGGAACCAGCCCTGCTCTTCTTTGTGTCCAAGTGAGCAGAAGTCTCATTTCCCACTAGAGAAGGACTAACTTTAAAAAACAACCAAACAGGGAAATACATTCAGTTGTGTTAGTGGTGGAAGGGATTTATAACATGTTGTGAACTATCCACTTAGGCCCAGAATTTAAGCAGGGGACAGGGATGGGAGCAGAGAGCTCAGGAAAACACAGTTCCCTTGTTAAAATGAAAGAATGAGTTTAATATATAGAGGCAGAAAGAGGAGACAAGTCCTTTCCCTGTTAAATATTTACCATATGAGCTCTGCTTAGGCTCCTGATTTTCTGTGTCTCTAAAGGTGGTGGTATTTGTGACAGTAGGATATGTTACTTAATGTATTCCTCCCTCTCAACCCACCTTGCATGGGAAACTGCTGCGGTAACAAAAAGCAGACTGTTCCCTTCTCATGAATATTAATCAGTAAACTCCCCCTGCTATTTTAAATCGAAGGCTGGTGCTAAAGCCCTTTTTTCCCCCACTCAGGCATCCCCCAAGGAAAATCCTGAAAGTCCTGGGAAAGCCATGCACAGAGGCTGCCGTGACTAGAGGCCTTCTAGGCAGTGACATATAAAACTCTGAGGTCAGGGGGCACAGCAAGAGAAGGAATCAGCTTTGTTTCCACTATGTGTTGCTGAAAGCTAAACCTTTATGGAACTTTTCTAGCTGCATTTTTGGCTATTTAGCTTTGAAAACAAAAGATTTATTTATTGTTTCCTATTCATCGCAGTTTTTGTCCTAAGTTGACAGCAGTGACATAAGAAGGACCCTCCCTGTTCTGAGTTGGAGCTGTGTGTGCTCCTTCAGCCATCACTGCTTTAGTTCAAATATTATATGACCTTTAAGCAAAAAAAAATATTCTTGCACAGAGCCAATGTAAACACTCATTACATCAATTCATTCTTCTAAATAAGAAAATTAAAACCCCTCCTGGCAAGTACATTGATTAGAGCATGTATACTACTAAATGATGGCTAGAAATCCAGCTGTGTGTCTTCATGATGCACTCAGCTTCAGATCAAACCAGAGGAATATTCCCAAGGACACAGGGTGATACAGCTGGAGATTGGCTTGCCTCCTAGATAACCCTGCAAAGTGCTGAATAATTCTCTGAACTCACAGCAATTTGCAGTTATGTTTAGAAACAACACACTAACTAGCCAAAATCGAAGAATATATCAGCAATCAATGTGTATTTTTCCAGTGTCTGTAATCCAGCTGATGCAAAGTTTTGTTGTTTTCTCTTTGAGGCAGTGTTAACACTCGTGGTATGCTGGAGGAGTTCCCATGCTGAGGACACAGTTCATATCCTGAAGAGTTTGCAGTCAAGAATAATGTTTTAAAATCTTTGTTCTTTATCAAAGGATCTGGATAGGCTTCAGAGAACATTATTATCCATATCTTACAGCTGGAAAAATTCAGGTGAGGAGGGATGACATGGCTTCCCCTAGTTAATCTGATGAGTTGGTATCAGATCAGGATAAGACACTGTGGTTCCTGTCTGCTGTGCGGGTGCTGTATCTCATCATACTGAGAAGGTCAGTGCCAGGTGCCATGTGGACCAGATCTGTACTAATTGAAGGCTTTGAGTGAGACATGCTGCACACTGTTAGCAAATAGTGGTCTTGAGGTGGGGGATGGAACAAGCTGATCAGCCCAAACAGACCTATGTTTGTTGGTTTCTTGTGAGCAATAGTTAAAGGCACAAAGCCTGTTGTAGAATGGCAGTAAAGTTGACATGACAAGGCTCTGGGTGGACACGGACAATAACCACATCTCAGTCTTTGGGAACCTGAGGACATTGCTAGGGAGGAGGGTGGGAATAAGGTGTTTTTTGCTGCTGCTGGTTTGCCCTCTCTGTACTTAAGTATACACAACTTATCCAGATCAGCTGTGCCACCCAACTGAGCTGATGATATTTTTATCCTGATTTACTCTGACTGTAAAAGGAGAGATGACACCTGATTCATGTAAAGAGAGTGTCATGAATCAAAAGTACTTGATCCAGCATAAAGCTTGCTAATGTGAAGAGAAGCCTTCACAGTTCTGTGAACAATTTAGAGCTTCAAGAGTAAAGCCACATGACATTAGCATCTTAGGTTAGGGGACTGCAGTGATTTTGGTCCAGAGTCCTGAAACCACATGTACTTCCATATTCTGGGAGTAATTTTGAAGTAGGTATCCAACTGCACTCAGGAAGAGATTTTCAGGCAGAACCTGTCCTTTGTACTTGCAAGATTTGAATGGAGTGAATGGTCAATGCTAGTGCAGAGCGATGTGTATGTTCTGCAGCAAGGTCTCAAGGAAAACTTGGTAGGTCGCAGAAGGATTAAGAGGGTTTGTCAAGCTACAGTTGTCCTGCTCAAGACTTCTCCGAGGTGATGGCAGCAGGACAGTTCTTCTAGGACACAAGAACGAGAAGCAGCTGTAACTAATAGCTGCAGGTATAAACACATATCAGTATTTAGAGTTAATAGTTTTCTGGCTCCATAAAGTGCTTACAACCAATATTTACTCTTGCTTTTCACCCTTCTTTGGAGGAACTGAACTACAGGTGACTAATCCAGTTGGTGGTGAACAAGATGGCAGTAGTATCAGTCAGCTTTAATGGAGTGCCTTAGATGTATGGAGTGCGTAATTGCAAGTATTTGTTAAAAAACTGGTTACTCCTTTCTAAAGGAAGTGTTTGGCTATTGATATGTTTTGAAGACTGTGCCTCATGATGACAAAAAAACCCCCAAACAACCAAAAAGAAGAGATAAGAATTGTAGTAAGTTTGAAAAAGTTTACTCTAACTGTATTTGAAAACAATGCAACAACTGTCCGTTCAGGCAACTACCCTCACAACAGTGTTATAAAAAGATATAAAATTAAGCAGTTAAACGTTAAATGGGAGGCCCAAGTTCAAACTGAGAAATGTGTTTTGAAATGTAATTGGCCCTGGCAGAATTTATGAGAGATCAGAAGTACATCTTGAGAACTAATAATTTCCTCTCAGCTGAAGAATTCTCAGGAATCCTTCTCCCTTCAGGCCAAGAGGCCTTATTTTTCTACTAGCAGATGCAGATATTCACCACTGTGTAGCCTATGGTATACTGACAATAATGGAAATTTTTCAACTAGAAGGTATGGCACCCTGGAGATCATGCAAAGGTGACTCCTGATCTCAAACATCTATTTTTTCTGAAAGTGTTGCCTATCCTGCTTAAGCCAATGGTGCTTGTCTGCCACACTTAGCCTCCCAGTCCTTCAGAAGAGGGTGGGAGAGATGTTGAGACATCAGCTGTCAATACTGACATCATTCAGCTACGACTATAGATGCCAGAGCCAAGGCTGGCTGTGTTTTGGAGAGAGGGTCTGCCTCTGGGCTGCTACACCCACAGGCTGTACTGGCACTTCATGGATGAGTAGTATCCTGTGGGGCATGCAGGAGCAGTAACCTTATTTCTACTTTTCCTCCACTGGCCCCTCATCTGCCCTGTTGGCATTCTCTCTATACTTATCAAGGGATTTGAATACCTCCCAGTTAGTAATGTCTGGCAGAAAAATGTATGCCATTGATAGTACTGTCTATAGCAGAAGTTTCAAACTCACAGCTCCCACTGTTCTCCTGCTCCTGCAGCGTAAGGCACCTCACGCTGCACATGTGACCA
Organism: Dromococcyx pavoninus; assembly: GCA_033558185.1. Classification (NCBI taxonomy): domain Eukaryota; kingdom Metazoa; phylum Chordata; class Aves; order Cuculiformes; family Neomorphidae; genus Dromococcyx; species Dromococcyx pavoninus. The sequence goes on along the minus strand of JAUMJL010000119.1, from coordinate 1,527,880 downwards.
GCGCTGGCAGGAGCTCAGGGGCAAGGAGCTCAGCGCTGCTGCTGGGCTGGATAAAACAAGGTGGAAGGCTTGATTCAGCCTGTGGGCCTTGAGTTTGACACCCCTGGTCTATAGCCAGCTTGCCTTTCATGTTCCTGTTTGACCTTTTTAACTTTGTTATTGCAGAAACATTCGGTCTTGAAATTTTAAATGCTTAAGGCACCTAAAAGAAAATTCTCCACTGGTAAAATTGTCTAAACAAAGTAGCCAAACCTTGAAAAGATATAATTTCCCTTGAAAGCACATCCTCACAGATAATTGATAGCATAGCCATCTTTCAAACCAGATGGTTTCCTTTTGGATGCTTATGCAGAATAAAGTATGTGGAGCAAAGTAGCCCTTATACCCTCAGAACAGAGCCTGCCATTGCTTCTTAGGCTAAAATCCACATTCCAGAAGGGTATAAGCTTATAGAAAGAAGCCTTGTATTTCACCTGAGGATAATGAGCCTAATTGCAAGAGAAAAGTGATTTCTATATATTGGTTGGTTCTTTTAAATGATATTAAATATGTATGTATGTGTACTTATCTATTAGGCAATGAAAATGTAAAGATATATTGCAATTTATACTTACATTTATTCCATGCTTTTCTTCATAGAGATTTGCAAAGGGTAAAATATGTAATGTCTTCCATGGAAATGAAGCCACTCCTGTTGTGGAATTAACACGGTGTTTCCAGTGCTTTATAATCATGTCTAATAGCTGAGCTTTGGCTATTAGATCCAGCCTTCCCTTTTGGGACCATTGTGCAGGTTGTAATAGTATAATAGTACTTTACTTCTGTATTGATTGTAGGAAGAAACATGGCACCAGCCTCTTCTTCGTCCCTTATGGAAAAGTTATTAGTGCTGAGCTGTTCACAGGCACAGTGAACACTGATGCTTTACTCCTGCAAAATGTATTATACACTGCTTAAGCAGTGGTTTCTGCTTCCTCCTCTGGAAAGGCGGCAGAACAGATGGGACCATCTTGGAGGATGGATGGACTACAGGGTGGATTGTGCAGGTCAGGATAGAGGTGGAGAAAGAAAGCATCAATTTAAGATAGCAGGGGGATTTCAGGGAGGTGGAGAGGAATCACCCATATTGGCATAAGAATTTTAACAGGGTGTTTTGACAGGTCTTCAAAAATCCCCCACCTTCTGAGGTTATCTGTGTATTGTGGAGGGAAAATATCATTTACTGAATCAGTGGCAGCCGCAGTTGGTAAGTGTCTCAGAAATTGCTTGTTTGTGCTTTGGTATGGGCAACCACAGGACTGAACTCACTCTCCTAAAATGATAACAGGGAATCGTGAGAAGAAGGAGAGGATATTTGGGCAGAATAGGAAGGAAAACACATGCCTTCTAAGGAGATAACACTTGGGCATCCATCACTGGGAATCATGATGACTATACAATTCTCGTGCTTTTTGTCTCTCTTCTATGTGAATATATGACAAAAGGAATGGCAGAACTGCTAGGAGAGTTCTGCAGAGGCGATAAGAATGATAAAATTTAAAGTCTGTGAAAGCAAAGCAGTGTAAGATGGATTGATCTACCGTTCTTCTGGCAAGACTGGCACTAATACTAAATTCAGGGAGTGATATACCTAAGGACCATACTAGATTTGCCTTATTGAAATTCTTCCTGATGGTTCTGTATTCTTTAATTATTTTTTAACTTTTACTACTATTTTTGCTTCTAAGAAATTGCCTCACCAGAACTAGGCAGCTGGACAAGTGATTCATGTAACACTGATCGGTATGTCCAGCCTGAGTAACATTATCCGATTCCTGGAAGCTTTATCCTTTCCATCTCCGCTTTTTATTCTACTCTTCTCTTACATTGTGGTCATGTTTTTGCAGTGTTTGTGCAAGAGGGCCCTGATCCTAATTTTCTAGCCTTTGGGGAACAGCATTGGTCAATGTAATTGTAACCCAGAGCCTGCTTGTGGAAGATGAGAAAGGTTTGTCCTTTGATGGAGAGTGTGTGATGGCTCCTGCATGGCACTGTGTTTGTGGAGGGGCTGGGCTCTTCCCAGGGAGCCTGGCTGCGCCTGCAGTTCGCTCTCCTGCTTCCGGACCAAATGTTTCCCCTAAGTACCAACTGCACTGGAAGGGCTCAGGCTGGGAGAGCACATGATGTGCCTTTGGAAAGGTTCAGCTGCCCCTTCATGTGCCCTTTTGGGCCTTAGGGTAGCCAGGCTTCAGAAAGGGCAGAGGGAGAAGGGCAGAAGATGAAAGGGTCTTTAGAGTAGAATGACTTTGCCACTCAATCAGACTGGACTTTCAAAGCACAGAATGAAGTGTCTGACATGGCGATGCAGCCCTCATCAGCAGAGTGTGTGGGAGGCAGCCCGGCAGAGAGGAGGGAGGTGAAGAGGGTTTGTTCAGCAGCTGGCACAGCAGCTGGGCCCTGCCAGCTTGCATATGAGCTGCTTCGTGCCTGTCAGTGACTGGCTTCTTCTCTGGCTGTGGCGCTTGGCTCTTGGCGGAGTCTGCTTTTCCCTGGCGCGATGCTCAGCAGCAGACATGTGCTCTGAGAAACCAAAGAGCCCAGATTCAGCACAGAGCTTTTTATGCAAAGGGTTTTAAGGCCTGCTCATATTAAGAGATTAACAAACAAGAGTTAGTGGCTTCTAAACCTCATAGTGGCAAGACTGTTTCAAAAGCAAACTAGCCTTAAATTATATGATTGAATCCCTATTAACTACTGTCCTTATTGGCTTGAAGGCTGATCCATTTCATGCACCCTTCTTTCAAAATCGGTGAGCACCAGATGAACACTACTCATGAACTGTGAACCTGAGAGACTTGTGAGAGGAAATAGCTCCCTCATGACATTCAAAGGCCTCTGTAACTGTGCAGAATGGATGTAAATAGTTGTGAGGGTCTTCAGAGGCCTTTCTAACCCAGACTTCCCAGTCCTCCTGGCTGAAACATAAAATATGATTTGTATGTGTAACTAGGTTGTCTGCATAATTTGTACTTTTCAGTGCTGTATGAACATTGCAAATTTGCATGGTGGTTGAGCTTTTCAAAAGTCACCAGAATTAAGACACTATGACAGAGCTGGTACCTAAATCCCTGAGAATGTGTGGAAAGGCAGTCACAAAAGCTATTACAAGGATCACAATTAGAATGCCTTGGGGTAGGAGCTCAGCATTGTCCTAATTGGAAGCTGAGAAATTTCACAGGCAGGGCTTCTGTTTGCAGCATTTTCCTGAATCCTAGTGTTATTTAACAGTGTCAGGATGACTCTATAAACCACTCCTTATCATGGTCAGGTCCAAAAAACTGTACTGGAAAGCCAGGGATGGTTGGATTTTACAGAGGTGATTTAGCCTGGTTCCTTCTACCCCAGATATGTTTCTTTCTCCTCACCCCTGCAGCACCATTTGCCAGTATCAAATGCTGTATTAGAGCCACTGCTGCAGTGCACCATCTTAAAGATTTCTCCCCAAAGAGTGGAGATCTGACTGCATTTTGAGCTCTCTGTGCCACAAGGGAGCTGGAGTGTAGTTGATCATCTATCCCTGTGTTTCTGCAGGTTGAGGAAAGGACATATTTTTAACCTCCAGCCTCTCAACCCCCAAAAGGCACATTTCATATGCATTGTTTGAACCCAGACTCTGGTACCAGGTATTTCTCTCGGCAGGGAAGTCAGAGTGTTTGATTTAGAAGCTCTGCACCATCCAGACAGCCTGCCTGCCCTATTTAGCAAGGACGAGGACCACTCCATGGCATGTATAACAAAGACAGAAGAGACGAAGTGTCTTGGAAAGGATGCTCAAAATCAACCAGTTTTGGTTGGACAACTTACTGATACCACCCTTCTCATCTTCCTTGATACTACTCTAAGTGCCGTCACATGGCAGAGGGAGTTGCATCCACTGTAGCTTCTTGAAAGCTGAGCACCAAGGTGAGTTGCTGCAAGTCCTGAGTCTCAGCAACTCACTCGTGAGTAATCAGTGTAGAAAGCAAGGGTTTCCTATTTTGTCTCTTGTTAGGTTTGCCTATAGACCAGATGCCATCACAATACTGCAATCAGCGTGACATCCATCAGAAAGTGAGAACCTGTATTGTTAGAACAGAAAAAAAGCATCAGCTGCATTCAGGAAGGGAGAACTGGTACCAATTTATGGTTTGCTCTCAAAGGGCCCGACAAGCATCTTATTGAAACTGATGGAACAGCTGGTATTGATTATATCTAGCTCAGCTCCAACACAAAACTCTGAGAGCACTTGCAGTGTCTATTGATGGCTTCCTAAAGAACCGCCTTGGAAACCTGATCTGCTTTCCTTCCAGACCCATTCCAGTCCATGTTAGCTTGTGTTTCTTTGTTCACTAAAACTCTTGTTGACTAAATCTTCTGGGACAAACACGTAACTGGTGCTTAAATCCCCAGACAAAAGCAAGCACAGATGCCTTTTCTGCTTTGAAATATCCAAGGTCTTTCTCTGCATAGCAAGAATCCATGCACTGAATGGACTCAGGGAGGGCAGAAAGGGACTTGCTGCCTATGAGGCCTGGTTAATATGCCTCTGACTGGCTGGCTTTGTGCCTTCTCTTTAGGGCCTTGTGAATAAGAATTGCCTGCTGGCAGGTAGCCTGAGGGCTAGCTATGGCTAGCTGCGAAAGGATGAGCTGGGAAACAGGAGCAAGAATAAAGAATACAGAGTAGCAGATGAGAAGAGGGGAATCCGTTCACATTGATGAACACTTTACTACTTGGTCTACTTCTGTGTGTACTGTAGCCTCTTATCATCCGCAGCAGATCCCTATAGCACCCATCATCCATCTGACTGATTCACATTCTTGCAAATTGCTCAGAGGGATATTAGGGAGCCAGCCTTGCCTTGCCTATTATTTTCTTAGCTCCCTGAACACTTCATGGCTGAACCACAGGTTCTGTATCTGAAAACAAAGGGGTTTAGATGCCATGTGACAGTGGCATTGGCATTGGCAGGACCTCCATCCTTCGTACATATTGCTGATGTATTTTCTAGTTTGGGGAGCTCCCAGTGATTTCATTTGCATGACACACACTGTAGGAAGACTTTTCTACTCTTTCTGCCAAGCTGTTTGCTGCCAGACTTGGGTTTCTCAGATACAAGCCACAATTTTTAGAGACTAAAATTTGTTGCAGTGTTAAAGGTAAATGTTATAAATCAGAAATGGTGTCCTAAATGGGTACATACTCTACTTCAGCTCAACAAGTAGCTTGCTTCTACCTTTTGGAATTTGCTTTGTAAGCCCAGCCACCACTGCTAATTCTTTTATTTTTTTTTATATTTTTAGTGGGAATGCAGAAGCCTATAGACTTGAAGAAGTTAAGACTGGTTTGCAAAATAGCTAGTTAGTTTTCTAGGTGGCTTCTATATCCATATTTAGCAGCTTCTCTCCTGTCTAACTCTGTAGCCATTAATCAAGTGAAGTATATTCAGCAACTGACAATTATACTGACATATGGAAGTAATAAGGGTAGAAGAAATAATCCACAAAGGTGGTGTAGCTAATATCGAGGTAACAGGGAGAAACACCAATGGTAATTCAGTGTTAAGTGTGAAGTCTGCCATGAGTTCAGGCTGATTTAAAAAGAGAGAAAAGAAAAGAAAAGAAAAGAAAAGAAAAGAAAAGAAAAGAAAAGAAAAGAAAAGAAAAGAAAAGAAAAGAAAAGAAAAGAAAAGAAAAGAAAAGAAAAGAAAAGAAAAGAAAAGAAAAGAAAAGAAAAGAAAAGAAAAGAAAAGAAAAGAAAAGAAAAGAAAAGAAAAGAAAAGAAAAGAAAAAGTTGTTCACTGAAAAGAATAAAATCAGAGACAGGAACTAGGTACCACCCAGTGCCCTATGTACACTGTGAGTGGAAACAAAGTGAGCTGTGCCTGTGCTGGGCTGTCAGAGCCAGGGGCAGTGGAAAGCAAGGAGCTAAGCCTGTTGTTGGTGTTGAATTATCTGATTGATGGAAAATCAGCATGGCATTTATAGCATGCGTGGGAGCTTGGTAGGTACTGCATTTCCCTCAGCAAAATCAAAGGGGTCTTGGTCCCTTGGTAGTTCACAGGAGACTTGTTCTCCTCTGCCTGGGGCACAGAGCAATGCAAAGGGTTTCTGTGGCAGGGCCTCGGCACTCTTCTTCCAGCTCCCATGTCTTTAGGGAAAGGGCTGTGCAGAGAGGGTGAGAAAGTGTCATTGGAAAGTCCTTGGTTCTACTTGGCTATTGCTGTTACGTTTTTTTCATTCTGAGGAAAGGTCCCAGGTATTTAATTTAGAAGACGTATTTCAGGAAGGATTTTCTGCGCTAATTGCCATGCTGTTTACTGCCAGAGAGATGCAGGGTTTATTACTTCATGCACTTTAAAACTGGCAGAAGGTGACAGGGTTTATGATTTAATCTCTAGCAAGTTTCTCTTTTGCGGGAGGTAGGTGAAATGTTACTATCTTCTGTTCAAAAGTGGAGTGACAGTTTTGTACTAGAACCCAACTAACTGCATCTCAGAAAAATGCTGATACAATCACACATGAGAACTGGATGAGACGAGACACTTTTCTCCCCATTTCTGCAGCACGCAGTGGAAGCTGCTGATATTTGATGAGCGGTAACAAGCTGCCCTACTGTGATACCCCAGCAATGCCAATTGTTTATGCCAAGTGTGCTGAGCAACCAACGTGCTGAAGAGGCAGAGTCATGTTTAGCACAATGAGATCCGGGGACTTGGATATGTTGCAGCATTAATTCCTGATATCATTGTTGCTGATGAGAATTTACCAACAGTTCAGAGAGGCATAAAAGCTCACTCCTAAAAAGAGGAGAGTTACAGAAAGCAATTGTTTCTGCATGAGCTGATCCCATTAGTCACCACATGCATCAGGTGAGCAGATCCAGGATGCAAATTACACTCAAATCCCCCTTGTCCTCAGTAGCTTTATTGTTGATAACTGCTTCTGGAGAGTGCCTTCAAGATATATTACCTTAATTCATGGTTTGCCTTGCTTCCCTCAACTTCTGTCTCCTATGTGCTCTGAGAACCTCCCAGTTCTCTGCTGCACTCCAGCCTTGCTTGGTCATGGTGTGGTCCCTGTACCCCAGCACCTCTCTGCCTAGCCAGTGGCACAAGGGCCCCTGGAGAGTCAGGTTTGAGGTCAGGGGCTTTGTCCTGGCACAGCTTCACACTTAGCACTGCTTGCTTCTTGCAAAGGTTGGTTGTACCTGCACAGAGACACAGCACAGGGATTGCAGATGATTCACAAAAATACAATCAGGGTGTTTTTCTGCTGTTGTATGGGAACTCATTACAAAGTTCCTAATGTTTTTCCATTTGGCAATTTAAGATCATAGGTTCCTTGCACTATGCTGAAAAAGCCCCTCTGGCATTTGCGAAGTGCCTGTAAAACTCTTAACTTTTTATTATCACCTTCAGAAAATGGCACACCTCTTTGTTTTCCTGTCAGTGGCCTTAGACATATCTGCTCCAGAATTGTCTTTCCTAGGACATGTATAATTTAAGGGATGATCAAACAATCTCCAGATTGCCCAATCTGTGCAGTACATAAACTTTTAACAGTACCGGTACAAAGAATATATTTTACTCTATGAGCTTTTTGTGTCATGAACAATATTAGAAAGGTTTGTTCTAATGCTATTCTGAGCACTTATGCAACCAGCCCTGTCCTCAGCATACTCTCTTGCCTTAGGCTTTCTCAAGGGGAAGTGGAGTACTCCTCCTCTGTTTCTTTTTGATCCTCTTCTGACCAACAGTTCTCTGTCCTTCAGTTCTGATGTGGCTTTACCTTTCCCTAAATTGCAGGTGACCTTGTTTTAGTGTTTATATAGAGCCTCTACCGCCCCAACCCACTCATACTCTGGGGTTTTCTTCACAGCATCTCAGATTTGTGCTGTTCCTCACTCACGGGCTGAGTCTGTATGGGGAAGAGCAGCTCTGTCTGCCGTGCACTTGCCATCCAGCCCGTGGCTCCTGTCTGAACGGAATCCCACACCCTATTGTAAGCAATCACCTAGTACAAAACCTCAGAACATCTGCCTGACACTGGGTGCAGCCCTGGCATTCTCTGGTTTTTAGTTTGTGCAATGAAAACCATCACCATTAGGGTCCCCAGGAGCTTAAGCTTGAAGCTTTTCATTTCTTCTATCATTTCAAAGCACTATCAATTTGTAGCAGGTTTGGGTGATATTGAGATGGTTATCCAAGACTGGGAATCCAGCTCTGGAGTCGTTAAATAGACTCTCACTGACTGTGTAGCTGGCATTTTCTGATAGCCTACCTGTCCCGCCCACTCTCTAGATACAAGAACAATTTCAAATAAATTGGTGGATTTTTTATTTTTAGTTTGGCATTGTGGCAAACTAACAATAGTGTAGGGAAACTGTATTATCGCAAAGGAAAAAAGTCACTTTCATCTTCATTTCACACACACTTCATTCTGGAAAAATAACTTCAGGGGAAAAAAATGTTACACATTTTAGAGAAAGACTCTGGAGACTGAAGAAGAAAGAGTATATATACACACATACATGTATAAGAGGGAGTAGAGAAGGCCCTAGCAAGGGAGCAAGCCTCTTTTACCCCAGTAGAAGTTACTGCAGTATGGAGTGAGATGCAGAAGCCCATGGAAAAAATGCCCAGCATCAGCACTGTCAGTGCTATTTGCCCTCTGTGCTGTAGTCCCACACCTCAGTCAGAGTCCCCGTGTCTCCCTTCATGTGGGCAGACTCAGTGAAAGGAAGAGGGTGGCTGTAGTGAAGAGTTTATGTTTTATGAGTAGGTGTAATTTTGCTTTTTCTCCCCTAAAATGGAATTCACACTTAACTTCAGTATGAGCAGTCTTCCCAGCACCAGAAACATCCACTAGCTTTTTCTCCCCTCTTTCTTCCCTGCCTCCCTTATTCATCATTTTCCCTTCAGAGTCTGTATCCCCCCATTAAAAAAGGAATAAAAATTCATTACCGCAGCTGTCTCACTCCTGCTCTGCTGATACATGCTTAATATTCAAGCTGGGAAGCCAGTGATTTTAACTTAGAAACAAGAGAAGAATGACTTACTCTGCAGATTTTTCAAGCTTCTCTCTGCCTGTGCTGCTCTCCTCCAGTTATGTGTGTGAAAACTCTCTCAGATTTCACAGTGGTAATTTCTGCTCCTAATAACAAATCCTGAAGGGCTCAGTTCCTGAAGTTATTGCCGAGTCATCAAATGCCCATGGGAGATTTGGCTGAGATTAGGTCCAGTGGGTGAAAGAGAAAGAGGGGAGAGTGACTGTGGAAGTAAATAACATCCTGAGTGTGAGAACTCAGGTAATTTTCCTTTGCTACCCATCAAATAATACCTGTGTTGGCAGTAGAGGCTGTCTCTGGCACTGTCTTGTTTTACTGAGCCTTTTTGTGCCCAAATAGCATTGAAACTGGGAACACAGGGCAGATAATTTGAATCACAATCTCAACATCACACCCCAGTTCCACCACATAACTACCATTACACTTATGTGGTGTTTTCTCTGCAGCAGACAGACATCCAAAGATGTACCAGTGGGCAGGAAGATCGTGTTGTGGCTGTGTCCACCACGGTATATGGATTGGATTCCTAGGTCAGCCACAACTTTGTTACCTTCAAACAGGGATTACATTCCTGTGTCACAGGACATTGAACATAAGCCCCTGTAATAATTTTTTGTTGCTTATGTAATGATTTTTGGTTCAAAACTCCAAGGAGGAGAAGTGTTTAAGCCATAGCACGTTGCTATATGTGCAAGGAGTCCCTTAAATTGCATAGAGGAGCCCATGCTAGGATGTTGTCCTGGCAGAGTGGGGTGAGGATAGCTGTGTTTGTTCTACAGGGCAAAAAGAACACGGCAACCCCGACACAGCTCACAGGTATCCCACTGTGATGCCACTTGCTCTGCAGCAAATGATGCTGGAACAATGGGGAGTTGTGTCTTTTAAAATAATGCAGAAAACTTGGGGGGATTGTTCAGTGAAGACCTGTATTAGTCTCTCCCACTGGTGCCCTGCAGCTTTTAATTAATCAGGCCCAATTATTCAGCCTATATCCATTTGAATAGTGGATAATACTGGAAGGAATTAACTTTCAATGGGGTTTATGGTCCCCTTCCCTTAAGTCATTTTCAGATAAGAGATTGTAAGTGTTGTGAAGTCTGCATAGATCAGCGTGATTGAGCAGCAGTAATTCATTGCTGTTAATGATACTGTGTATTTATTCAGGGGAAAAAATGGAAATCAGGAGGAGAGGAGACAATCTTTTAATTTGCAGGAAAACAATAATTTATAATTATTTTTCCTTTAATTCAGAGAACAAACACAGCTGTTGTTTGAGGCTCTTAATCTCATTATTGAAGTGTTAGCCTTTCAGTCCAGAGAGAAGCAAGGGAACAGACACTGCCCTGAACCAACAGAGAGCAGCTCTCTTTCACAAAAGAGACTCAGGTGAGGAAAGGGCTGGACCTGCTTGCAAGTTGTGATTAGACCCACGTGCTTCAGCTTGTTTTAAACGTACTTACTTTCCACCTTCTATTTAATGTATTCCTCACTTGGCTAATGCAGCCAAGGTGAACTGGGAACCAGTCAACTGGGGGTTTGTGCTGCTGGAGGACTGTTTTCTCGTGTGCTGGGAAAGTTCCCAAAGTATTTTCTCACCTTGCCTCCTCTTGCCTCCTCTGTCAACTGCAAAACCATCACACTTGCTAGTGACAGCAAAGGACTCGAGGTAGTGTCCCATTTTACACAACTGATAGCCGTGTCTGGAAGCTCCTGGCAGGCTCGGGATGTGGAAGGCTGCAAGAACCAGCCCTGCTCAAGTACTTTGTTCGGAGTCAAGGTGCTCTGGGAGGCCGCAAACATTGCTGTCCCACCTTGCCCCAAATCTCACCTTCCATCCTGTCCTCCCTGCACAGATGAGCGCATAAAAAGCTTTGACACTCCCACAGGAAACTGGGGCAGTACTTTCTTTTCTGGCTCTTAGAAACACAAGAGCTACTAAGGAATAATTTAAAAACTGTAACTGCCTTTCTGAAAAGGGGTGGTATTATATTACCTTTTATTCTACTAATGGGAACATTGGTGACTGATTGGTTCAAATGAATTTCGATGTATAATCTGTTAAGGTAGTTATATCCTGGGGCAGCTGTTGGTTTGGAGAGGATGGAAATACCCTGGGTTTCATTCATCCGTTTAGGGAAGTTTGCTGGGATTGCGTTATTTTCTACTCTCCCCTGTCCTCTGTAGTAGAACAAATGTCCTTGAGTGCTGGTGATAACTTGCAAGGAACAGAGGTGATGAGCAGAAAATAGCATAATGAAAAGAGACTACAGGGGACAAATAATGATGTCCTATTTTGCTGCAGGGGCCTTCAGTTTAAAGCAAACTCTAGAGTTTGGTTGCAGAAGTGTTCTACCTATGCAGTCAGCTTTTTTCCTCTGTGCTTAGTCTTCAACAGCAGAGATGTCTCAGGTTTCAGAGTCTCTCTGTAATTAGAAAGAACAGCTTAAATCCTGACTTCAAACGAGAAGCCACCACTCTGTTGTGTAAACAGAGAATGAGTGAGCTCCCGGGAGGGTCTTTAAAATACGTTCTCCTAAACCCCTGGGGGGCAGGAGCCAGATTGTGAAGGGGATGAAGCCAGTCATTGCTACCAAGCAACCACACAATTGGGAATATTAGGGAGCACAGGAAGGAAGCTGCCCAGTGCAGCTGCACAGCATGTAGGTGCTTAGTTTAAGAGTGTGGCTGTGCCTTCTTTAATGCCAGATCTCTACTCTCCTACCCCCTCCTGAGGCTGCACAACTTTCGTCTGCGCCAGGAGGGAGCTGAAATGGTTTTCTTCTGCCTAGGTAGTTACATTGCATAGCGCATGGTGCTGGCCTCTGTCAGCTGCAGGGGAGGAGAAGGAGGTTTGGAAAATAACGTGATACCTGATCCAGCATCCACTCTGCAAGGACAAAGGTCCCTCTTCATAATTTTTTGAGCAAATTCAAGCTGGCAAGTGACATCTATGGTGTCTGAGGTGTATAGTGCTTCATATTGTACTGGCACTGATCTCCCTCCAGCTGGACCTGCCTTCCTGTAGAGCCACAGTCTGAGCGGGTTCAATGTGATGTGTCTGGACCCTGAAACAGCTTCGTGGCAAAGGCTGCAGCGGCCTTCCCCCAGCTACTGAAAATGGAGCAGTCACCCTGTGTGCTCTCTGGATATTGAGAACAGGCTCGGGAGGTAGGCTGAGGTGTGAAAATCTACCAGACCTTTTGCAGACGATAAAGAAAACCTGTGGAGGAAATCTATTGTCCCAGCTGCCTGCCTTATGTGTGCTAATGGCTGTAAAGGGGATTTTAATGTTGCTGTAAACAGAATTCACTTGTATGGAGGTACAGCTGACTTGCTCTTGAAACAGCAAGTATAGCTGAAGTGCTGTTTAGTTTACAAGAGCTCATAGAGACTTTGGCAGGCCAAGAATGAATGAGATCAATTCCTACTGGCCTTAACTTTCAGGAAAATCCAACAAGGCTCTTGAGAGCTTAAGAACCCATCAGGGAGCGCATGACTGGATAAAGGCACCTTTATCCACACTTGTGCTGTGTAATTCTGGCTAAAATTTTTCATGAAGATCCAGACTTAGCATTGCAAATGCATCTGTATGGACTTCTTTTAAGCGTAGCTGGTCTGAAAACCAAGAGTAGGCCTTGAGAATTAAATTTTGCCTGTTGTAGGTCTTCCATTGCAAAGCCAGTTGACATTCTCCCCAGAAACCATGCAAGTGGTGACTATGGTACGTTTGACCCTCCTTTTCAGGGGGCAGAGCCTGCAGGCACCCTGCCAACGCCTTCAGCCCTGCCCTGCTATCCCCAAAGGTTGCTGATTCTTCTAATTCCTCTGACTGTCCAGCACTTCCAGAACCCACGTGATTTGTTAAATCCGCACAGGCTGTTTTGCGACATAGACCTAAAGTTTTGGAGCTCGTGGGAACAAGATGGGGTGTTTCTTTAATACAGAGGAGGAAGCACATCTTTGGCTATTACAGAACACATACCAGGTATGTGTACCTATTCCGGGTTAGATGAGATGACCCATCCATCCCAGATACAGGCTGAGGAGGACTTTGGTTTTGCTTCTCAGGGCCAGCATGGTGAGAAGCTGGCTAGATACGTGTGCTCTCTGTCTTCCCCCCTTCTTTCATACAGCTGTCAGCTCTGCATCTGATTATTCTATTGTGTGGCTAGGAGGCTCTACCAAACTTTTCCCTGCAGCTGTGAATGCCAGTACTCCAAAGAGCAAGTAAAAGACCCTCATAACATCCCATCTTTTGTGGGCTGAATGGCATCAAAGAGGCAGTCAGCAGCACAATGAGACAAGTGTTCCACTTCCCTGAAGCCTCCCATTCCTGGTACGGACATGGAGGCCAAAATCAGTCTTGTTTTCTTGGTCTAAATCCTGACAGCTCTTGTGCAACATTTTGGGCAGTTGGCAAAAAGACATGTGCACTGTAGGAGCTAGTTCTGGAAGGGCTTTGTAAGAGCTAACCCTGCTGTATAGGACTGGATGAAATTTGAAACCCGGAAAGCCTGTGACGAAGGCAGCCACAGGCTGCTGAGCAGCTCTCACAGACCTTGCTGTCACAGTCTTCGCCTCTGCCCACAGACTGGCGTGGCTGCCACTGAAAACATAAGTAGAGAAATGGAAAATGAGGCAGAACTTTGTTTGAGCTACACATTTCCAGTCATTCTGGACTGGAATTCTCATACCTGGACTCATGGCTGGCAGCATACCATATATAGACCACTTATAAACAGTTGGAAATGAAATGCTGTATTCTAGGGGGGGAGGTATCTAAAGGTGCACAGTACTCAGTCATCTTCTGGGCTGTACGGGTGGAATTGCACAAGTGATACAGAGAAGAAAGACTTATGACTGTTCTCTCGAAGAAAAATCCCCCAGAAACTGCAAAGATTAGCAATACAAGCAAGAAATGATGAGAGATTTGACCTGGATTAAAGAAGGCTGCTTAGCCTAAAGAGTATTTATGCCAAACAAAAGGCCAGATCTTTAATTGGTGCAAATCAGCATACTCCAGTTAGGTCAGCTGGATCACAGTGATTTGGTGGAAGGGGAACTTGAAAAGCTGTTATGCTAAAGGAGATGGGAGTGTGATAGTAGACAACAAATTGAATATCATCTGTGGCTACAGTGTGTTATGGTGGCAAGAGAAAGTAGCTAATGAGATTCTTATCTATGTATGGAAAGGCATCAAATAATGGCTGAGGGAGGCACCAGTTCCTCTCAGTGCCTCTGATGAGATTCCAATCAAATTACACTGCATTCGGGTCTGGGCTATACCACAGCAGAAAGGTACAGATAAATCCGGGAGGGTTCAGGGAGAGGCATTGAGAAGCGCTGTAGGACTAGAGAGGGTGATTGGTGAGGAAAGAAAACAACACAGATAACAAGGAGTCTGAGAAAATGAGATTACTTTTGTCCATGTGCTTGCTGGATGTGAGTTCTACAAGGGAGGAGAATAATTTAAGTGGCTGTAACAGGCTATAACCAGTAATAATGAGATAAAATTATGAAATAGGATTGACACTAATATTAGGTCATTCATCCCTGGGGTCTCCTCGGGGGAGAGGGGGAGGGAAGTGCTTTTCCATACCCAGCTGGAGAAAACATCCTGGGCCATGATCCCTTCCGTGGTAATGGGTCCAAGTAACTGCTGCAGTAAGGTTTTGGGTTTCCCTGCTCTATTTTTACCTCTCTGTTGGGATAGATTATTGATAGCCTTTCCTGGAGCATTTTCCTTCTCTTTGCTCTACTTGGATCCTTGGTGCACAAGTTCAGGCTGTGCTGGGAAGAGTCTTGTTTCAGCTGATTTCTCCCCCTCTATTGATAAGAAGTGGTGTTGGGAAAGGTAGCATTGGAGGGGAATGTGGGTAGGTGACTGCCATTAGCAGTCTGTTGGGAGAAAGTTGCCAGCAGTGGGGAAATAATGGTGTGTTGTGCATGTGATCCTTTGCCCTTTTGGCTGAAGAAGGAGCCTCAATCAGTCCTGCTCCTCTGGGTAGGGGATGGGAGTGCACAGTGGGCCCTCTGTTAATAGCTGGGAAGAAATTCAAGCAGTCAGCACCACCTCCAACACAGGCAGCCCCTCAGTCAGTGGAATAAGGCGTGAGTTTTTCGACTGTAATGAGCTTGTTTTTCCATGAGACTGCTGTAATAAGCTGTAATGAACAAAGAGCTGCAGGATACAAAGTGAGTGGGTGATAGAGTGGCAGATGAAATTCCATGTTGATAAACGTAGAAGTAACGTGGGGAAAAACAATTATAAGTGGATGTGTTCCTACATTAGCTATTACCACCCAGAAGGGAGATCTGGAGCCATCGTGGGGAGGAAAACTGCAGCATCAGTCAGACTGGAGGTGGGGAGAGGGAATGGTTGGGAAAGGAGCCGGCAGCAAAACAGAAAACATCATTATACGTCTTGTGTAAATCCATGGCGCATTTGTGTCTTGAATGCTGTGTGCAGTCTTGGTCCCCCAGAGAGGATGTAATGGAATGAGAAAAAGTGTGGCAGTGCTGGCACGAGTTCTGCAGAGTGACAGGGAGCTCTGACTGGGAGCGAGAGGCAGGGACTGAGCTAGGAACAGCTACAGGCTGGAATTTTGAAGAGCTGTGAGTCAGGAGTGGCAAACATAGAGAAAAAAGGTATGAAATGACTCTTACGAATGGAGACAGACCAGGCTCTTTATCTTGGAAAGGTGACAGCTGAGGAGGCTACACTAGAGATCCATCAGGTCATGAGGTGCATCAAGACATGCATAAGGAATGATCATTCCCTATTTATCACAGCATGAGAGCTAAGAGGCAGGAAACAATGATATTAGGCAAAACTTTTACTGGAAAATGATTCTTTTTCATCAATGTATGGCCAAACCTGGAGCTCATCACCACAAGACACAAGCTAGTGACGTGATCATAGATGAGTTCAAAGGGTTTGGAAAACTCGTGAAATTAAAGTCTAAAAAGGGATGCAAAACTCAGGGATGCAGATGTAACCTCCAGCTCAGGAAGTTTCTGTGCTCTGGATTGCAATAAATTGGAAGAATCTCCATTCTGTTCTCCTCCTGTGTTTTGCTCTAAGCTGCCATATTGGCTACTGGCAGATAGGACGTGGAAGAAGATGGACTTCAAGTCCAAGGCAGGTATGGCAGAGGCAGTGTTACTAGATCAACACAGACTCCACGTCCTCCAGGAAGCGAGATGACACTTAGCAATTAATGTACTCATTCTTGTGACTGATGCTCTTTCATTGTAGTTCTACTCCAGGGAAGGGTTAGCTGCTCAGGAGCATGTGAGATTAATTCCTAACAAAAAATTGTCCAACTGTTTCCTTTTGGGGAGCAGTCGGAAGAAGACAAAATTTTCTTCTGCATCACTGACTGCTTTAGATCATCCCCAGAGATGGATTTAAAGCAAAACCTCTTGAACCCTCTTGAACTTTAAGGAAACTCATTGCTGGATTTTCCATCTGGCTCAAAAGCTTGGCAAGGGGCTGAGATTCAAACACCTCTGAACTGAGGGGAAGTCTGGAGCCAGATCCACGGCTGTAGCTTGAGGCCATTCGGAGCTTTTCATGTCAGCTTTCTTTGAGATCACCAGCTCTGTTCCGTTCTGCACGGTGCAGCTGGGCCACAGGCCATGTTACAGGTAGAGCAAGAGGATTTCCTCTCACACACCACTCGCACAGAAAATTTACGTTCAGGTGAACTACATTAAAGAAGGCTTCATTATATCAGACAGCTGTTTACTCTGCTGAAGAGTGTGAGGAGGCCTTCTTTTCTGCTTTACCAGGACTTTCATCTCCCTTCTCTTTCAGGAAGAGTAGGTGTAATAAGATTTAAAGCTCTGCTATGTAATTGTCATGAAGTTTATATCCCATGATTCCTATTTGTGAGCAGAAATAAATTAAGCACCTGGATAAGCCATCTCTCTCCCTTCTCCTCAGCACTCAAGATGATGAGAAAACTGCTGAGAAACAACCACAATTAACGATGGGGTCACATTTAGTTCAGCATCATCATCTGGTTAATTGGCTGATTCCATTACAGTTCCCCTTATCTGCGTGCCAACATAGCTTCTAACAGCCACTTGCTGGGTAATTAATCCTGTCCAGGGTTTAGATCCTGAAGCCGGGTTTGCTTTAAGGGACTGTGCCATTATGAAGTGCTTCCTTTGCTACCAGGGCTCCTTCACTCAGAGCTCCTTGCAGACCCCGATTGTGGGTCCAGCTGGCAGAGGGGACACTGCTTTCCTGGAGGAAAACGGGCCTTTGATTTAGTGAAAAGAACCTAGACCCTGTATTCAGTTTCCTCCTTGTGCTTGATGCTGCGTGACAGATCAGCAGCAAAGACAGTGCCTTAAGACAATAACATCCCCTATGCAAATGCACATCATTTGAATGAACAAAGACATAAAGAGATGTAATGGTCTCTGCTAAAAAATGTCCTTCTCCAGCTGGACACTGGCTTGGTGGGAAGGACTGACTTGAGGGTTCATGAACAGGGAAGAGCAGACAGTGGCAGAGACAGCAAACGGGCAGCTTGTAGACAGGGAGGTCTGCCACTTCTATCACTGTTGTGCCTTCTGCCACAGGCTGCCAGGTGGGCATTTGGGAGTGAGTTGTGCCCTTGTTTGTACTGGTGATTGGACAGAACAGAAGTGCAGATTTTATCTTCCTTCACCTAAAAAAGTCCCTTCTGGGTTCTCAGATTATTTAAGTTGTAACTGAGGAAGCATTCACCTCGACCCTCCCCAGGCTGTGATGTGCCAGGGTGTGTGCCAAACAGCCAACAGGAGATATGCACAAAGTGATTATGGCAAGAAAAGCATGGTGGGGGTGAATGACTGGAAACAGTCATTTGTGTAGCCTCTACCTACTGATTTCTCATGTAAATACTTCTAAAATTGAGTGCATGGAAAGTAGGTCACTTTGGAATAACATCCTTGGAAGCAGGAATGCTGGAGATGCAGATGGAGAAGGCATAATGCCAGCACTAGCAGGGACGCAGCAGCGATGTAGTCAACTGGATACTCTGAGCTGTGGGTAAGCGGAGAGGCGCTTGTATTATTATCACCCATTCTCCAGCTGTTCTTATTTTTAGTAGATTGGTTACCTCCAGCTTTATTAATGGAAAATTTTCCTGTATCAGGTGCTCTTAGTCCTCACTTTTAACTTGCATCTAACCCAGCAGATTTTAACAAAGTCACCCAAATTGTTTTTACTTCTGAAAGTTTGAAAAGAAAGGAGATAGTGTCAGAGATAGCAACATCTAAATCAAATAGGACTTAACGAGATTAGTCTCAAGGTATTACTCTAAGCCCATTTGCAGCTTGGTCAGTGGAGAGGAACACCATGTTCCTCATGAGCTCAGAGGCCTGTTTCAGCCAACAACCTAGTGGTACTCCATCTGAAGCAGGCTTCAGGAGAGAAAGAAAAGTTATCTACTTCCTGTCCAAACAGAATGGGAAAGGCTTTGTTAGCTGGTTACCTGGACCACCGGGAGACAGTGAGAACCTGACACAGCTTTGCCATTGTGAAGGTCTGTTGAAGAATACATCCATGCCAAGAACACCTCATTATCAATCATTTCATAAATCAGATTTGCGCATTGGTCTGCAAACTTGTCTGTACTTATCAGTTCAGGCAGGTGAAACACACAAAGGTTGCATATGATGAGAGATACTGATGATGAGAAGGGCTTACTTTAAAAAATGGTGTCTCTGGAATTGCTGGGGAAGGCTTTGTGGCTTGAAAATGGGTGACTGCTGGGGAGGGGAGATCAGCAGGATAAAGAGGAAAGAGCTGAAACGACACAAAGGGAGCTAGAGAGGGGGAAGGGGAAGGCACAGAATGGGGCATGGGGTCAGCAGTTGAAGTCTTGAAGAGGAAGGACAGATGGAGAGGAGAGAGGAAAGATGTGACACTTGTAATGAAGCAGAGGAAGGCAACTTTACTAATGAGGTTTGGGTGAACTAGAAAGTGGGGAGAGATGAGATCACATGGCAGTACTGGAAGGAAGAGGTGGACGTGACCATTCAGTTCACTCTGCTCACAATCAATAGCTGAGAAATCACTATTCCTGAACAGCATAAGCAATCTTCGATTAAGAGAACAACGGAGGAAATGAAGGAAAGAGGATGCCCTCAGACACTTGTGACATCCTTTCTTCCTGTGTGGGGCTACTAGGAGGCAGGACAGTTGATAAAAGAGTTAGATGTTTTTTCCTCTGTGATCACTGGTGTCAGAAAGGAAAGGTATTAGAAATTTCATAGCCCATGCTCTGCCAGCGTAGTTTATAATTTTGTTTCTGGTTCCTGACTAACAAGCAGAAATGCTGGAATGTGATACACTGTCTATCTTTGAAACGTGTGCCTGTTTGACAAGTCTCCTTTTGGCCTGGAGAGCTGCTCCCCAATTTTCCTGTCCTGCTGTGGCTTAGCTAACCAGCTCTCTCAGCATATCTGATCCTTTTGGGGACAGAGAGCTTTGGACAGCAGTAATTCTCTGATGCATCCCAATCCCTGAGCTTGGGCTGCTGGATCCACAGCAAGGAGGGGCTACTCCGTAAGAACTTTGCCAGGTTGTTGCTACTTTCATTTTTTGGTTGGCTAATAGTGCCTGCATACTGATTTTCACCAGCATTAGTGCTTTAGGGGGATTCTTGCATTTCTTGCTATGTAGCTATGCCGCTTCACAGCTTCATTTATGGCTACATTGGGAATATTTCCATTTCATACAGTTTTGGAGTTCAGAATTTGTGGTGGCTGAACACATTTGAAGAAAATTATCTGAGGAAGACAAGAGGCATTCCAATATGTCAAAGAATTACGTGGACTATTGATGTATTTGGTGCCATGTTTTCAAACTGCTGCCTGCTGGGAGCCATATCCATCTGTCTTTTGTTTTTTCTTCCTCCAGAACTATGTACTAAGTACCATCTGATTTACTTAGAAAAAATGAAACAATCACTGTTCAAGGGAAAATCTAATGCAATTCTGGTCATCCTAACTTTAATGGATAATAACACCTGAAGGCTTTGATATTATTACTGAGAATATTAGAATTGGTAAAGCTTTAAACACAGCATTTAGTACCTTGGTAAGTTGTTCAGCCAGAATGGTAAAAGGATTGATGCAGGAAAATCCTGAGAGTATTATTAAGACAGAAGTTAGGAGTTGGATATTACTACTACTACTACTACTATTAACTACCATGAGTATTATTATGACTATTATTATTTAGAGGCTACCTTTACGAAGGTACCAATGAGGAATCATGTTGGTTTTCCTGTACAACTGCATTGTTACAAGCATCCTGAATATCAAATGTGTTGAAATCTATAGTACTGATGTTCTGCCAGAAGGGAATTTATGTATATTGTACATATTATTTTTTAATTTTTCTTCAATAGCTCAGTGTTAGCCAATGTAATTCTCCTTGAGAGGCAAGAATTTTTAAAGGGCCAGGCCCTCATATTTCTGATACCATCCATGAAAACCTGCATTTCTAACAGGCCAGTGCTCAGATCTATTATTTGCATCTGTGAATGTGTTGTTGCTTCTGTTTGGTCATTGTTGTTTGGGGTGATAGTGTTTGTTTTCTAGGGAACTTAGTTAAGATGTAGTTTCCCTTGAACTGCTTCTGCTGTGAAAAGCCTGAATTCTGTGGTGTTGCCTGTACATTATATAATGGGCACAAAGTTTAACCAGATATTGTGCAGCCTTGTGAGTGTTGAAGGAGTCCCTGACTATCTCATTTGTGTTCTGTGGAGTCCAGCACATAAGTCCTGCCAGGAGGAAGATGCATCAGACCTCTTCTTCTTCCCTTTTTCCATAGATTTGCTTTATGCATCCCTTCTGAGACAGCCTAATTATGCTCTTTATGGGTGGAATTTTTTGCTACCAAAATAGTAATGTTTTATCACTAGTCCTACTTAGATGTGCTGATACTAATAAGCTTTGTATTGGTAAAAACATGCTTTCCTCCAATAAAGAAGGTTTTGTCAAAATAAGGGTGCTTTTTAACTGTTTTCACACAAGGAAGGAGAAAAGGATGGAAGAGGGGAGAGATGTGTTGCTTTAGTTACACTACTCCAGTTTAAGTAGCACCGTTTTTCTATGCAGACAAGAGCTTAGGAAATGTGGAGGTCTTAGTCTAGGGGACTGGACTTTAAAGCAGTCATTGAAATCTAGTGTCAGTTTTCAAGGCTGAAGAATATTATTTTATTTAGGCTTCCAGACCAGACTTGCTCCAGGAATGCACTTAGGTTGTTTTTAAAGCAAACATGAAATCAATAGCCTGGTGTTCTGCTCTGCAATTTCTTGCCAGGGCCTAAGGACCACACATGGGTTTTCCCTTCTCTGCGTCACACTGTCAGACATGCTCTTGGATAACAGCGGGCAGTTCTTGCGGATGAATGCAGAGAGGTTCCAAACGGCCAAACACACATTGGACATCTGGGCAGTTTTTGCTGCAAAGTATTTTCAATCAGGCTTCCCTCCAGTTATGGCTGTGAAAGAACCAACTCACAGCACCTTGTCACAGATTTTATCCAGCCTCGGACTTCAGTGGGAATTTTATCTGAGTAGAGCTTACATAGGAGCCTATCGGCTTACCTCACCATTTATAATATTCCTGGTGGAACCAAGGGCTGTGGTTCTCATCTCATCCCTGGCAAATACCAGCCCAGAGAGCAACGGGGCACTGTGCCTTCCTGCACATCACTCCGGTGGTGGGCCTCAGCTCACGTGTGCCTGGATGCTCAGTAGGTGCAAGAAAATAACTTACTTGCCTGCAGTGTGTTTCGGTAACAGGGGCTTCTCCTAGAACAGGGGTGTCAAACTCGGGGCCCGTGGGATGAATACGGCCCTCCACTGGCCCAGCACCTTGTTTCTCCCTGGCGGCAGCGCCGAGCTCCTTGCCCCTGCGCTCCTGCCAGCGCTGATCACGTGTGCAGCATGGGGCGCCTTACGCTGCGGGAGCAGGAGAGCAGCAGGAGCCGTGAGTGAGCCGTGAGTTTGACACCCCTGACCTAGAGTATCAGATTCTGAAAGCTCATCCATGAAAGATCGACTTGCAGCTGGTTACCCCTCCTGACTCCAAGGTAAATAACCACTTCTGGCCAGCTACTGACCTCTCTTGAACCAGTGACCTCCTTGGTCAATGCTCCTTGGGCTCTCAGCAGCTCCCTCCAGCCAGGCCAGCTCCTCTCCTCTTGCAGGGCTTGAAGCTGAAGGTACCAAGGCAGCCTCCAGTGAAAATGAAAACACACGTTTGCAAAGAGGAGAAAAATGGGCTGAAATTAGAAGTGACCATTTCCTGTTTGAAGTTATTCAGAGGAGCCTGTTCTTCATTTAGGACATTAATAGTTGTAACAGAAGCTGTAATATTTCAACAACAGTGGTGATTAGGAGCAAAGAGGCAGCTAATCTCCATCTTAAAAGAGCTAACTAGCCCGTCCTTTAGCCCCCACTGCACTGTCACATTTAAATACCATGAATATTCACTGCTTGGCACCCAGCTGGCAGCTGAGCTGTTTTGACACAAAAACCTTCAAACTCAAAGAGTTTTTAATCAGTCTGCAAGAGAGAGAAGAAAGTAAGAAATAGGAACAGCGAAAAGGAATCAACGAGTTCAAGGGAGAGGGGGGTACCCGAATCCAGTTAACCCCTTCCCTGCTCTGAAGCCACAAGCACTACCTCTCTGCAACCCTCTATCAGGCTGCAGGGGATGGACAAGGGGGGATTCCATCCCTCTTGGGTGCCCCATTCCTTTTGGGTACTCCATCGCACCCTGGAGCCCCATATCCTCAGGCATCCCACCCTACCTGAGTGCTCATTCTCCTTGGCTGCCCCATCCTACCCTGATGCTTTTTGCCCCAGGCACCCTATCACACCTGCCTTCCTATAGTTAGAACGCATCCACTCCTGCTGCCTTTGCGTATTTCCTTGTGCAAGGCTGTTTTTACTCTCCCTCTTGGCTGTCTTGTGACTGGTTACCAATATGTTTCTATTACAGGGAGTACGGTTTCACTTGCAATATGGGATGTGCTTTAGAGCAACCAGTCTTTGCCTGCAAAGAGTTTTTAACTCAAGAAAGAGGTTAACAGCTGCCCTCTCCAATATCCTTATTGAAGTCTCAGGGTCGTCTACAGGCCACATAAGACCTTTTGCTTCAGTTTTTGCAGCAGGACAAATCACGCAGCTGCAAACAGAAAATCTTGCCTTCTGCTGGAAGAAAGAACCCAAAATACTCTAAAGGCCCAAGTTTCACCAGCACTGTGAATCTGGGCACTCACGGATCACCCAGCAGTCCCCATTTAAACTGATCAGTCCTGTACACGCAACTGCATTACTGTCAAACTCACTGGAGCACACAACACAGAGTTTATGCAACTTCGTGGTGTTCTGTCAGCTTTGAGCTGGTTATGATGGACAGTGTATACCTGATTTGGCACGAAAACAGGATGGCATATGCAGATTGTACCCAGCCTACTGCAATGCCTTGCCATGTAAAACTGACTTATCCAAATTTTTTAAATGCATTTAAATTGGCGGAGTGAGTTTGTGCTGGATCCGTACTTCATGTCATATGGCTGTTGCATTTCTGATCTAATACTGGGAACCCCAAAGTCAGATTTATTTTATAATCAAACCACAGCCTAAGTCTCGAAGCTTTGTGGCCTGGACTGCAGACCTCAATCACGTTTAGGAAGTCTATACTTGTACCTCAGCTGGTGGTGCCTTCAGGGCACAGTGTTTCAAACCTACTGTGTTTCAGTGAGTCTATCATATGCTTAGATTACATATAAAGTTCTCTCACCCACCTTCAGGGTCTTTAACACTGAGATACACCTCAAAAGCCAATGTTCTCATTCCCTTAGGGAAAACCCATGGAGAAGTGAAGTTCAGAAGCCTGTGACTAATTTAGGCAGATTATCATGGCCACTGCAAAGGGTACTACTATCCAGAAGCAGTCTAAATGAGGTGTTACTGTGCAGGACTTCAGAGGCAGGGCAGTGCTGAGGGAAGGTGTTGCAGATGGAAACAAGAAGGGAGTTGCTGGAAATGCAGGCCAGTGAGGAAAATAAGCAGCTAGCATTGGAGGAACGAAGTGGGTAGTTGCATCCCATTGGCAGTGTAACTGATGAGAAGATCTGGTGGGTGAATAGAAGAGTTATTTAGGGTTAGAGAGGGTTAGAGAGAAGCTTGAAGCCCTGCTGCATGGTGTGATGGAAAGGGTACGACAGTGAATGGACTGAGAGAGAGCAATGTGGTAGCAATACTGCATGAGTTAGATCTGCACTACTCTGATCTGTCTGAACTGGAGGTGGAGCATTATGGATGTCAAGGAAAGACCACAATGAATGAATGTAACCAAGATGGGAGATGAGAGTTTGGGAGCAGGCTTTTCCTGTGTGGGTTCCCCAAATCTGAAGCTAGTGTAAGATTTATTAGAAGTTATTGAAGCTGTGGTGACTTTTACCGAATACAGTCTGTGACTCTTTTGGGAGGAAAAAGCAGAAAGATTTGGGTTCCACGTTTCATTAGTGCTCTCAAGATCCTCTGATGCTCTGCAGACTCATACACCTCATCCAGCTCTTCAAAATTTACAAGCATGCACACAATAGCCAAATATGCTTTGTAATCTATTTCCAGGCAGCAAAGTGGCTTTTGTATAGATTGGTACTTACTCTATTCAAATTGATAATTATTTTGAATAGAATACTCCCCATGAAGCATGCCTGGAATGGCATCAAACCCCTTGGGCTGTGGGAGGCACATCTATCATCTGTAGTCCAGGATGTATTCTGGAAAGGCTCACAGCTGGATAGGAGGATCCATTTTCTTATACACTTAAATGAGTAAATAGCATGTGCTTTTCTTCAGTTTCTTCTTGCCAATATCTGGCCACTACTTAAAATGAATTTTCACAGCTGCTATGAACTATATCTGGACATGCTTCCTTTGCCTGTGGAAAAATGCGGGAATCTAACCATCCAGTACAAAAACAAGGTGTTCCACTTAATATATCTCTCAAAGACCCTGAGGACATGAATTTGGAATGTTTTAGAGGAGGTGCATCAAAAGTATTTTACTCAACATTCACCTATAGCTTTCTGTTGCCTGACTCCATCATATTTACATGTAGTTAACACATTCTGTGTTAGGTAAGGAAAATCCAGGCTAGGAAGCAGGTAACAGAGGTGTAGAAAACACATCACTCACTAACCTGAGCTCGCCCTCTCTCCAGCCTGTCAGGAGGGGAGCACGGTGCTGTTGTGGTGGTGTTTGGGGAAGGCTCAGAGTAGACATGAAACAGAAGTTGTGGCCATCTGTGATCATTAAAATTCCATTACACCTTTTGGTACTGAAGTAGTCGGTGCTAAAACCAGCCCACTTGCAATGTGGCAGACAAGTGTTGTGCAGCCCAGAGAGAGGCTGCCTCATGTGGTTTGTTGCCTGTGTTTTCAGCCTGTGGTGGAGCGTGAGGCAGAGCCCCACACCGCCTGCCCAAAAGTCACTAATCCCAGAGCCAGCAGCAGAGTTGCTACATCCCTGTGACCAGAAGACCTGCTGAGAAGGAAAAAGCTAAGTATACAGTGTGCAGCATGCTAATAACAGCTCTGTTGTTCCTGTAACTGGATTTGCTCTCACTTGGTGGTGCTGGATGGTGCCACGTACACAGAGAAGTCTATTTGCAGGAGATCCTGAGGATCCTTGCAGCAAGCTGCGCTTTGAAATGTAGCCTGACACTCCAAGGCTATTCCGTGAAACAGGAAGGATCTCAAGCTCTTGTTATACGTTGGATCACATCTCTGCAAAGAAATCTAAACTTGGGGTGAAAGTAAAGGCTTTACAGAAAATGACGTCTAAACCCATCACATAAAGGGGTAGAAAGGGATGGTGGTGGCAGGCACCTTTACTGCTTGACAGCTTACAGACCCCATCTCCAGCATTTGCTCTCATCTCTGAGTTGCCCTGCTGTGCAGTGACCCAGAGCAGGAACCAATCCAGCTGAAAAATAAACATTTTTTTTCCCCCTCAGGTTGCATTTTATCTGGATCAGTTCTCTGGTCTCATTTGCCATGTGCTGCACAGACAGCATGCTGTCATAGCTGAAGGTGCGTGGTACGGGCGAGGAAGCAATGGGGAGGGGAAGGAAAGCAGGATTGCTTAAACTGATATAGGCAGCCCTGTTGTCAAAAATGCAACCATAGCCTGAAAGCAGAGCCTGCCTGGAGTGCTCTCCTTGGCATCAGTGCTGGCCTGCAGTTTGCACTGAAGGAGTGAGTGCGACAAATGCCTCTGTCAAAAAGGCAGCAGAAATTCTCAAGTGATCAGGGCAAATCATCCCAAAATGCTGCAGATCAGGGCTCTGCAGTTGCTGCATAAGGATGCTGCAACCTTTTGAAACTTTCTGGTGCAGGATCCAGATTCTGAAAAACAACAGCAGTATTTTATCTCTCGGTTCCTTCCTGTCTATCCCATCTCTCTTGTAGAATTGTTTCTTCTCTTTCCTTCTCGAGGAGAGGAGAAAAATCTGCTAATTCCCTTCACTTCTTCCTTGGCACATCTGTATCCCAGAGAGCCTTCTCAACGCTCCTGGTATTTCCCTCTCTGTGCCTGCACCCCAAGGGAAGAGCTGCTTTGGGGTGGCATCACTGGTGAAATCCCCACAGCACCGTCCCATGCCAGTTACTGCCCAGGGGGCAAGAACAGCTGCCCTGGATGCTGCACGCCCTTTCTGTCAATGGCTGCTGTATTTCATCTCTCTATGCTGCTGCTTCCCAGGCAGCATGTGATCCTCTGCGGTACACTCTAGCTTGTATAGGGAATGCTGTAAAATGGTCTTTTTATTGAACCTCTTGGCAACACAGAATACTTTCCTACTGCCAGGGTGTTCTTTTTATTCAACAATTTGTTCCCAGAAAGTGACCAACGTAACCAGATTTTCTCTGTTAAGGGGCTTCAGCTGCATTTAGTGTTTTTGTAGTTTATTCGATGTGCTGTGAACTGCAAAACAGTGTTCCACAATAGATTTGTCTGAGGGAACTGAAATGTGTACTGCTGTGATTCTGCCTGCTGTGGGAGTTCCTTGAAAGCCAGATGTCACATTCAAAGAGTAGTCTGTGTTTACAAACACATGACCACACATACTCAACACTTTCAGCAGCCACCAAACTAAAATTCGATTCCTGCAGGTTTTCTTTTCTACCCATCTGGCCTGCATCCAGCCAGAGCAAGAGAAGAAAGTTTCCAGAACTTGGTCAGCATCGTCTCTTTTATTTAGATGAGGAAAAATCCATTACTGTTTGCAGAGGCCTGGATTTAACTTCCCAACTAGGGCCTCTCATCTGTAAGTTCTTGCAGAAAGAAAAACACCAACTCCTAGCAAGATAATCCAATTTCCCTTCTCTCGCCCTCTTGAGGAAGGCTGCCTACCCCCCACGCCATGCTGGGTTTCAGTCTGTCAAGAACTCCCCGACCACTTATACCCCCGGCAAGATCCATATCAAAGCTTCAGCCCCCCAGGGTTCATTAGAAGGCATTTATTTCTGCATATTCCAGGGGGTGGAGAAGGCAGATAACTTTATTCACAATGCAAATAGGCTGCCCATACTTTCAACCCTTCCTTCAAACCGGGAGACATTAAAAAAACATGAGCTCTTCTAAAATAATAAATACATTAATTCTGCTGGATGTTACATTGCTGGTGCCTCCAGGAAAGTGCCCTGGCACCATTTGATGGGAAAAGCCAGTGAAATTTGTTAACTCTGCTCTTGTCCTTGCTCCCTGAAATGCTGTTAACAGTTCAGTCAAGTGGGTTGAACCCGTTATTAGAGCACTTGGTTCATTTAAGAAAGATCGTTAGCAGGTAGTTTTGCACAACAGAACTAAGATGCTTCAAGGGATGAGGGAAAGTCAGCCCAATTCTCTCTGCAAATTTGAAGTGCTAGTCTGTGATTTACTAATGGGGAGCAGTGAGTTATTAAGCTCATCACAACGCAGCATCCTGCGCCCCTAGTCCAGAGGGAGCCAGCTATTAATAAATCAGAACCCAGTGCTAAGCTACAGGGATAAAAGGATCTATATTAATATGAAAATATTAATATCTGGAAGATATTAATCTAAATGGGTTAGAATGAGATAGCTCCATTGTTTAGAAGAAATGGCTTGCTTCAAATCTCATTAGTATGTAATCATCCTAGCAATGGAAGTTATCTTCAGACTCTAGAAAGCGCTTTGGATGCTTGGTAAATGCGTTGATCATGCTTAGGGGTTCAAACTTCTGCCCAAGGCTTGTCTTCCCTCTCAGCATCAGCTGGAGGATCCACCCGAAGGAAGCAGAGACCCTGGGAACAACTGAAAGGGATGATACAGCTATTCCTTCTGGAGAGTGTGCGGCTCACAGAAGTGCTGCACTCTTCACTGAAATGGGCATTGCCCAGACACCCAGAACTGGGGATGAGCTTCTCTGCTCCACGTCCCTACAAAACCTTATCCAGAGCCACAAGAGAAGTGGGTGGCAATCTATGAGATGAGGCTGCATTCTCCTTCCCTCACTTGTGCAAACCAAAGGGAACTTCACAGAGCAATGTGGGCTTGGAAGGGAAGGGGCAAAACAAGAACAGATTATATTCACGGACTGTTTCCTCCCAGGCCAGGGCCCCAGAGCAGCCCCTCCAGGGACATTTCCTCCTTAGTTGCCTCGGGCACTGTCTGGGAAGGAGTATCCAGCCCTCTCTGCTCACAGCATGCTTCTGTCCAGGCCTGGCCATTTTTTCCCATCCTAAGTCAAGCAGAATCTACTCCAGCAGGGGCTGCCAAGGATGACCAGTGACCTGTCTGCCTTCATTCATCACACCCACACAGTAATGGCCCCTTCTCTGCCAGCTGGGTCGCTGTTTTCCTGGATTTCTCTCTTATCATCTTCAAAGAGTTTATGGTTCTCAGGTCACTTCCTCTCTCAGCCTCTAAGGCAGCCTCATCGTTCTGCTCACAGGAGCCTCAAACATGGTCACAAGCTTGGGGGCCTCACAGCTATCTGCAAACTTGTCTCCTGACTCTTTCTGTAGAGGATCCAAAGTGGGATGGTCAGCATCTCTGCTCCCAGGTCTCCAGCAGTCTTTCAACTGAATTAAATCTTTCAGGTCCGTGTCCAGCTGAATGGCTTCTGAGAGGGTTTTGTATAGAGCAGACATCTGATCAGCTAAGAAGTCTACAGCACCTACCCAGTGAAGCATGGTGCAAACTGTCTTGCAGCTTTGCAGTGTTTGCAGGATGAGGGTTTGTGCAGCTTGACCCCTGGTTTACCAGCATCAGCATGGGGACTACTTGCCCAGGAGAAGACCTACGCAACAACAGTTGTGTTCAGCTCACAAGAATTGTTCCCAGACTTCACCGTGGGGATAGTTGGCTTTGGTAGTACCGACACATGGTGATAAACTCAGGAGTCCCGTTCAGTGGTGTAGAATATTTTTATCCTTTTTATCTTAAATCCTGTCAAAATGTCAAGAGGCCTGAGATTTCATTAGCAGAGAAGGTTCTGCAAAGAAAATGCAACCACCATTCCTGATGAGAAGGTCGAAGCCAAAGTCAGACTGTGTTGCTCAGAGTGGCGCCTGTGGCGATTCCAGCCTTAGTCACCAAACTAAACTTTCCAGCACATTCTTCAGGGAAATGCCCAATTAGGCCAGCTGTCTAGCTCTTGCTTGCTTCATCACAAACCCAGAAAGACCTGTATATGGTAAATAGAGATGTTACAAACTGTGCCCCAACTGCCTAGGGCAGCCTGGTGAGTAGAGTTTAATCTACTCAAGATATGAAGGACCTTTCGTAACACATGGTTTCGATTTTCACAAATATTGAGACTGTTCTTTACATTAATGATAAAGTGGATTAAACGTGCCCTGTTTCCTAGATAATGCCCCTCTGGATTTTCATTTGGACCACAGCAGATCTGGCATTTAAACTAAAGAAATCCCTGTTTAGAGTGTGGGAGTCTCTGGAGAGGCCACAGATCTGCATTGCAGCTGTGAAATACAGCATCTCTTCTGTTGCTTGTATGAGATCTATGCTTCTCCTGGGAAAATTCTGCCCAAAGGATTCAGTCCTTGCCAAATTTTCAGTTGGATTTTGTTTATTTTAAATTTCTTTTTAAACATCTGAAAGCAACAAACTTAAAAATGTTCAAATCTATCAGCTTGAGTTGATAGATTAAATGAATCCCTTAAAATAAAATAATTAAAAAAATAATTCCTCCAGGCTGCCAACTTGTATTTCAAATCTTAATCTAAAATGGATTTAAATGACTGACATTCTAAATTGTGAAAAATGGAGTCTAATTGAAAAGAGTCAATGTTTTTCTTTTCTTCTGTGGTAGTGCACCTGTTCATGGCATCTGATTCACCTGAATTTTAAAATGGTTGATATCAATTATGCATGTGTGCATAAAATGTGTCTCTTCTGACCTTGGTACCCACTTTGCATTGATAGGGTCTCAGGTACCTGAGGAGCAACTCACCCAGAGCCTGCTCTGCTTCATCTCCTCTTCATTCAGTCCAGGCCTCCAGGAGAGCTTTACCCATGTCTGTGGTCTCCACCTTCTTCATATCTATATTCATTTATCATGTAAAAAAATCAGTGCAGGGATGAAGCCAGATATTTGGGGCCTAAACAACCTTTAATTACTTCCAACATTTCTGCTATGCTGAAAGGCAGAATTTTAATATGATGCTACATGGACATAGTGTCTGACTATGAATGCAGCTACATCTCCCTCAGCTTCAAGGGTACTCCAAGCAAGTGAGTGGGTTAGGCTCTATAAATAGAGTACTAATTCATACTCTGGTTTATGGAGAGGGATGGCAGAAAACACACAGCTACAGTCTACTAAGGGAATTTGTTAGTATTAGAACCTCAGGGAGCATCTCTGCTTACTTCATAGACATCTGTTTGTTGGAAATATCGGTTCAATAGACAATTTTCTCAGCCTAAGTATCTTAGCAGCACAGGCCTTGCAAATGAGAATGACATTACTGGCATTTCCAGACCTAATGCAGGATTGTTCTCCATGGCACAGAGGTGTTGGTTCACAGTTTTTCTCACAGCTGCATAATGCATAGACATCTGCAGCACACGGAGCACTTGGGTGTCATCAATCATAATGTAGCACCCTAAGTGAAACCTCAAAAAAGTATACTCCCCAAGGACCCCCAGTCCTCTGGGTGAGACTCATTGAACTCTAGAGGTGATGGATGGAAGTCTTTCAGTATGTCTCAGCAACAGATATGTTTGTCCTGGAAATAATTTCAACTGCATATTTTGAATGAAATCTCTTTGCTTTGAAGAGAGCTAACAGTCAAATATCTGTAGGTATTGGTCCCATGTCATCTGAGATCCTGCTGAATGGTGGTTAACATACAAACCTATCCTATGTAATGTATAGCTAAGACTGGAGAATCTCAAGTTTCTGCCTGTTTCCAGTGGTTATCTGGGGAATATGGTATTCACCAAGGAGGGCAGTGAAGGGAAACAACCCTCTGACTTAAAGTGGATTCTGATGTTTGTATCTGTATCCAGGTGTTGCAGAGTATAAAATGGCTATTGTCTTTGAAGAGCTTTGCTACCTGTCTCATTACCCTGGAAAAGACTTTGGGATATTAAATAGAGAACAATCAGTTCCACTATCAGCAAATAACCCTCTAGGAAATAAACACAGTAAAAGAGTTATACTTGTCTTAGCAGATGTTGCTTGTTGATATAATCTCAAATTCAGAGGTTATTGCATTTGAAGAGCTTTTCTGGAACTATTCAGAGGATATGCATGTGATGAGGTAAATGGGTGGAGCACGGTTTAGCTTTAAAAGGTCTGGCTTTGTAACAGTACATATCTCTAAAAATATATTTCATCTTATGACCAGCTGGATGAATGTCTTGCTATGATACAACAGCATCACGGTACCGTATATCTTGAAGGCAATGCTAAATTGAGACTCTGGCTCAGGCTGTAATGACATGTTATTCAGGGCCAGCTTGGTGTAGAGCAAAGCAAAATTCAGATCCAGATCCAGAGTTCCCATTCTCCCACTGTTAGGAGCACTAGTTTGGCCCTACTTATTTGACTAGGAATGTATGGGACTGGTTTGGTTTTCTTGCAGCCCAGTTGTACTTTGCCTCATTATAAATTCCACCAAGTACTGTCCTTTCCCCTGCCTTACCTCCCTGACTTCTTCAAGGGCAACACTGGAATGCAAGTGGGATGATTTTGCTGGGAGCTGTCCTGAGCTGAGAAGACAGGCAAAAATGACCCTTTCTCCTGCTCGGTGTTTCAAACAACTTCCACATGCTGGGAGGGAATGTGTTGAGAACGTGTGAGAGAAAACACTGAAAAGGGAGAAAAGGCACAAAAAGAGAAGGGAAAAAAACAGTGCAGCAAGGAAGCTAGAGACAAACTTCAAGTTGTGGATGATTTCTCACCTAGGCTCTAATTAGGAAGCCTCTTGTGGGACTGTGAAGCTGTCAGGCTGCCAAATGTCAGCGCGCTTATCGGAGATCAGGCGAGTCTCCCATCTGCAGCAGTTACAGTTTGGTGCCAAGATCCTCCTGGGTCCTTCCAGTCTGTGTGACTCAGGCTTGGCACTGATACCCAGTGCCTCTGGATATCAAAGGTATCATCGAGGCACGATGGAGGGCTTTTCCTTCTCCCTTAGGAATCAAAAAATTAACCTTTTCCTAGGATCTGGACTCTTCATCCAAATTCTGTGTGGAGAGGGTTAACCAGAGTCGCTTTGTCAGTATGTGACTCAGATTCCCAGGGAAATCCCCAGCTTATCTGATGGAGCCTGTTAGTCTGCTAATTGAATAAGCTCCTATTAAAAAGTGCAATGTTTTTTAATGACTGCTAACAAAGGGCCAGATTCTGATCTGATCTCTTTGCTTGGGATTATTTTTGCTGATGATCGGCCATGCCCCTGATTGCAGCCATGGAGGGGCTCTTGCAGCTCCACTGGCCTTGCTTTGGAATGGGGCTGAGCTAAAGCACCAGCTCCAGGGTTTTCCTGGTGCAAGCAAGGTACCAACTGGGCATCGAAACTTCAGTTTTAATGAGCCAAGACTTCATGAGGTGTAATAGGGAGGAAGCTTTTAATGGGCATCTTTAGGAAGAGGAAGAAGGCTGCAGTGCAGCCAGCAGAGGCAAGCAT
Organism: Dromococcyx pavoninus; assembly: GCA_033558185.1. NCBI lineage: Eukaryota > Metazoa > Chordata > Aves > Cuculiformes > Neomorphidae > Dromococcyx > Dromococcyx pavoninus. The sequence continues at coordinate 1,494,584 of JAUMJL010000119.1, read as the reverse complement.
TTGTTGGGAGGCTCCCAAGGACTCCATGTAACATAATTGCTGCAGATATCTAATATGTGATCCAAGCCATGCTCTGGGTAATTAACTTTCCCAGTGTTGAAATCACTTTGATTTGTTGATTCTATATATAAGATATTGTTTATGTCTGCATAGGAAAAATGCTGTGTGTGCCTCTGCATATGCACGTTCAAACCTTAATTTTAATTAAAATTATGTGCATTATATCTGTAGCTCTTGTTCTCTATATGAATTGATTTTAAGAAATGCATTTGCCTAATAGGAAAAGAAAAAAATGTGGTTAGCATTTAAAGTGAACTTACTTGGGTTCCAGGGTACTTCTGAAGGAGAGCGTAACAGCTCTGATTTCAGCCAGGCCTTGGCCACCTGGTGATAGAGTTGAGCTCACTGGCATGACCCTGTGACCACATTTGCCTTCCTTGTCTCACCTGAAACTCCCAGTAGGTTCCCCAGGCCTGTGTGACGTCTGAGCCATGAAACAGTCTGTAATATAATTATAAGAAGAACTTGTTTTGCGTTTTCTTGCTAGCCAGGAAGGAGATCTGGCCACCTTCGCGCCCCATGTGTCTGCACACCCTCTCAGTTCCTTTGTGTGTCCTGTTTGTTTTTTTTCTACGAAAGTTTCTATTAAAACACAGGAGCTTCTTTTAGAAGGTTCCACATATTCACACTGACACTGAGCGCTGCTTTTAAAGTTTCATAAGCAATCCGTAAGTGGTGGTTTTTTTCCCCACAATAACAATAGCAAAGTGTCAAAAATCTCAAGCTTCTGTTATCAGAGGCAGACTCTAAAACCCATTTCTCGGCTTGTTTTCTATTCCCCACTCCCGAGTTGTCACATGCTGTGACACGGCTCCATCACGCCACGACAAGCAGTCCCAACAAACAGAAAATGATTTCCAACTGGCAAACATGCTGTTTACTTTCCAGAAAAAATGCACTTTCCCATCTGACAGCTGATCAAGGGATCTCCTGCTGCTGTCAGCATGAAGAAGTGTTTAAACACAGGGATGGAAGTTTAAACATTTTCTCATTATCACAGAAAAAAAATAATAAAAAATCACAGGCATTGAGGCTCTCAGACCACCCGCTGTGCCGGTAATGAAGCAGCGTCACGTGAGTGGCTGGCGAGGGCTTTTATCTCTGCCCGCTATCATTACTGCGGTGACACCTGCCACATGACCCGCACCAGCGCTTTCATCTGGGCTCCCCAAATGCGGGTCTGGTTTCGGAGGGGGGGTTTCCTGGCGCTTCTTTTCCACCTTTAAAGAGCATTGCCCACTTGTGCCATGACAGACAGGGGTTTGCAGGTATTAAGGCCTTTGTAATTTTTCTTGGGGGTATGTAATTTGGCTGAAAAACTTCCTTCGGGCTGAAGTGAAACGGAGAATCTTGGCCTGGGAGAGAAGTTACTTCATTTACTCCAAGATGTTTTTAAAGCAAATATTTAAGTCCACTGTTAAACTCCCTTTACCTAAAAGAGGATATTAAAGGATTCCTCCAAAATCTCAGATTTTTTTTTAAATTTTTTATTTGGTAGTGAGAAGAAACAGTTTGATGAGAAGAAACAGTACTGATGCACAATAATCTCCATTTACATGCACTTCATAAACTTTGCCAAGGCATCTTACCCTTGCCAAGAGAAAATCTTTTCTGGAAAAAAAAGGGAAGTTCTGTCCTGCACTTCTCTGCCAATGTCTGGGGTTTTTTGTGAGGTCTTCAACAGTACATACATAGATTTGAGATGGCCTCATATAAATGATAGCAGTACTGAGCACTTAACTCACCAGAACCTGTTCAGTTATTACGTCAAAACAGAACATCAAACATCCAGACGTGACAGGGGATGAATACCCACATGAACTGGATGTGAGCAGGCTGGAGAAAAGAGAGTCTGAACATCATGGCTTTTTTCTGCTTCTCCTTTCCCGCTCCTCACTAAGCCGTGCATGACCTTGGTACTTCATAATCTGATTTCAGCTCACTAAAACCATGAAATATTAACCCAGCAAAAGAATTAATAGTTTTCCACCTGTTTAGTGAGGTAAATCAGCTCATCAAGGGCTTAGAAAAGTGCCAGAGAGCAAAAGATAGAAAGACTGTGAAGCCCAGACCAGGGAGGGAAACAAGGAAGCAGGACTGCCTTTTCAGGTGGCACTAACTGGGTACATGAATTCAGATGTGTTTCTTGTTACCTGCTCTTCTTGACTGATTATGCAGGCCAGAGGGTCTACTGAGATCTGTACTCCTGATGTAAACAGTACTCCCATTAGTTTGGGGACCTCCAGTGTTGAGTTAATGAAAAGAAGAGTGCTGGGTTGCAGCTCATCCTTTTGCCAGGATCTTCCTGGCTTTCCACCCCTCCAGATACAGAGTTAGAAGGTATCATTCATCCTTTTGGCAATTTAGCATAGAAGCTTTGGCCGCTATGGGGTATCGACTATATAAAAGAGCATTTAGTGGCTCCCAATTAGAAGCAAACATCCAGCCATAACAATCCCATGGCAGGCATTAGAGATCCTGCTTCTTCACTGCTCTTAGTCCATCTAGCCATCTCCAAGAATGCAAAAAGGAATGCAGAACCCCCCCATCCCCACTTGTGCATCATTTACAGTCACTCTGAACATGCATATGACAATGCAGCATAACTCAGAAGTAGAAAGCTATCTTCCACCTATGCAGCCAGCCAGCCACTTTAGAAAAGTGTATTTGTACCAGTTCTGAGAAGCTTTTGCAATGCAACAGCCAGTGCCAGTGTGCTTAAGAATTATTGTTTTGCTTCTAAAACAGATCTGAATGCCTTGCTCTCCACAAATAAACCTGCACGTGGGAAGCTGACACAGAGATACATGCCTAAGTAGAACTCTATGGGATACTCTAGTCTGATCATGCTTATACTGCTGTGAGGTCACTGAAATATTAGTCCAGATTCATTGCAGAGCAAATGAAAGGCAAAAGGTCCTAATATTGAGACAAATTTCTGTTCGGTATTGCAAAGGGAGGTCAGGCGTTCACACTCACTTTGAGAGTGGCTGGTGTTTGGGAGGTCTGGGTCCATGAAATCTAAAGGTGTAAAGGCATAGCTTGCATTTTCATCAAGGCAGAGAATTTTAAGGACTGTCCTGTAACATAAGGGACAACTCTTATCCTTTTAACTGAACAGTGCCTGCAGATAGTCTGTGCACTCTTTTTATGTAGCTAATCTATATGTTCCTGCAATTACATCTATAGCAAAGGCAAAGGGACACTGAAATAGCTATGCTGCTTCCTGCCCAGATATTCAGTGTTTGATTAGCGAACAATGGACTAGGGTGGGATTTGAGAGGTAGCTCTCCTACACTAAAATGTCACCTTCCAGACCTTTCTGCATCTGCCACACATTTCTTTTGTGTTTCTTTATAGCTCCATGGCTGGTTTTGTTCCAATGCCTCAATGTTCTGCATAATTCTTGCCCAGAGAAGTTCTCCCAGTCATGCCAGGGACACTACTCATGAATAAGAAGTATTCAAGAATGTTTGCATACCTGCACCTTAATGATTTATCTTTATCTTCCCTTTCTTCCCCGATCTGCTATGAGGTTACACTGTGGCTTCTGGTTTCTGATGTTCCAGTGCTGATAATAAGTATCCCAGATAAATGAAACCAAACGGACTGGTACGTCAACACTGTAAGTTACTTGCTTTCTTATTTCTTCCAGGAAGAATTCTATGAGAAATTTCGTAGTAATTGTAGTTGGGAAATAGCTCTCCAATTTCCCCACGTATCGTGATCAGCACTCACCTCAGATTAGCTTTCCTTCTCATAGCCTGTCAGCAGCCCTGAGATCAAGGAGATTAAAACACCCTGGTAACTCATTAATGAGCCAGGACTGTCTGCAACAGCTGGACCAAAAATGGCTCATTTTTGGCTGCATCTTAATTCTTTGCCATCTCCCCTCTGCTCAACAACACCTGCACACATTTGGGACCCAAAATAAGAAGATCTCTGAATTTAGCTCTAAGCAACCACTCTGCAATGCACACGTCTAATGCTCTGTTGGTGTGGAACCAGTATGCTGGTAATCCTGTTAGCAATGGCAGAAGCTCCCTCTAGGAAATTATAACAAATAGTCTTAAACAATTCCTTTTGTTGACAACTTTATCCAAGAAACCATCTTCCCTGGAGACTTCACTCAACTTTTCACTAATCCCCTCCTTCCCTCAGGAGCTCTTTTGTTGAAGGAGATTGTAGGCAAACCCCAGGAATGACAGGTCTCTGTAAGCCTTGGATCAGCCTCTACATTCTTTCAATTGTCAGTCTCCATCTGTCCTGTTTGTACATCGATCTTCTGGTCCAGGGATCTCTCTATTAACTGACACATGGCTGAGTTTATTTTGCAAGTCCAGTGTCCAGACTGTGCTGTTACATCTTCGTTGCCAAGTCAATCTTTCTGACATTGCTTTCTGAAAAACAAAAGGCAGGACATCTGCACAATTTCATTGTTTTCTACTGAAAGACGACCTTTAAAAATACACACACGCACTCGACCAAACTCTGCCCTTGTTTTATACTCTCAGAGATTTTGCTTCATTTTGTCAATATCAAGAATTATTTCAAAGGTCCTTGGTGTAATGGAGGGTAGAATCTGCACCCGTTGCAAAGGAATTCTGTTAGGAAAAAAATCCATGGCCTAAGTCTCAAATCAAAAGGAAAAATAAACCCTAATTCCAAATATTCTGCAGGGCTAGTGACTTCAGATACTTTTTTTTGTTAACACTTGGTTTAAGATGAGCTTTAACCTTCCTGTAGATTCAGCTACACTTAGCTAGTACAGTAGCACATACGTGTAAGAGGCACTGTATGATTTATCTCCATTTTGAGAGGTAGCATGAGAATGGAAGAAGATTCCCATGATCCATATGTTCCTGATCAGTAGATAGGCAGAAGGAGGTGGAAAAAGGGTAGAAAATGGATGGAGTGTTGGCATGGAGTGTATATCACCGTGGGAGAGATGTGGCACTATCTTTTCCCATCTTGAAACCAGAAGGAGAGCAAGGAGGAGACTGTGATGATGATTTGTCCCTTGGTGTGTCACTCAGAGCCCATGGATTCATGATTCAGCCTGGTATGTTTAGTTTTTTGGTTTCGTCTATTTTTGCAACTTAACTCAGGTTGGCTGATGAAGGAAGGCTGGCCAGTTTCATTATATTCCCAGGAAATTCCATTCTCTCATGTTCCAGCATTGAGGTTGTTTTTCTTTAGATGCCTATCTACCTCTGATTAGATTTGAAAAAGCATACATAACTCCCTGCTTTCCATTGGTAGCCTGTTGTAATGACACAAAAAATATTGTTTAATTTATAACCTTGCTTGCATGTCTGAATCCCAATGCCTTTTTAAAAAGAGAATTAATAATATAAACACCATCACTTACAGAATGTTCTCCTGTAATTTTGTGCAAAAGAAAACTTGAGTTGACATTTGAGCTTGTTTAGTATGTTTTGTAAGCAGCTTTTAAAAAGGGACACAATCGCTTTGAGACCAGGTTAATAGTAAAAAAAAAAAGTTTAAGAATACCTCCTACTATTTCATCATTTCATTATTTTATATATTTGTGAAATAATACTCTCAAAATCAGTTAAAACTGGCCAAGTCTAAGTTCACTGAACACTGATGCATGAGTGCCTTCCTCAAGTGAGTTGTCCCAGAAGCTTTAGTGGAACTGACAAACAACATTTTTGGCAGCCCTGTCCACACTTAGCTGAGCAGGTGAGCAGGGAATGTACTCAGGCTGCCTCCAAAACCCAATCTGGCCATGGGGCTGGCAATGTGAGGTCCTTCTTGGAAGGACTCAAGGCTGTCCTGTCTGCCTGCTGTTGTCTGCATGATGAGGGCAGATGGGGCAGAGAGAGGCTGTGAGACCAGACACTGAGTGCTGGGACTGATCCTATAGCAGGTACCTGCCACGCATTTGAAAGCACAGACAGGTAGATGAGGTTTTCCCTGCTATCATAGCTAGGTTGCCTCTTGGCTTGGAAGACAATAAGACAGTCAAACTAATTTGGCCTCAAGATATTTTTCCAGTCCGCTTTGCAAGCACAGACTCAGACTGGACACATGCTGTTAACAAATGCACAAAGTAAACAAAGAGACAGGGTATAAAAAAGGATGTTTCCAATAATTTCTTTCAATAACAGTAATTTTAAGTGATCTTTTGGTCACTTAAAGGAGACAAAACAAAAAGGAGATTAACATGTTGATGCTGAACATCATTTTGAGGTGTGTCACATTAAAATACTGATTAATTAAACCCAGGGATATTACAAGCTAAGAAGATTTTGCCTCTCTCTGCTCAGGTTCCATTACATGTGAAACCAAAACAAATAAGCAATTTAATGTGAACTCAATAGACAAGGACAAAGTTGAGCAGAGTAATTTGGTCAGTTTAAGCAATAGGGAAATGAAGCCATATTTTGAATGGTGAGGCATCAGAGGAAAGGGCACTGCTCTGAAACTTGGGGATATGATGAAACAAACCCAAATCTCCCATGATACCTCTGAGCATTGTGCATTGGGGCCATTGGCTTTCTGATCTCTTCTCTCTGAATGTGAGGTTTCCCACTTTGTCCTTAACCTGGGTATCCAACCCTGGATATCGATTCTATTTTCCCACATTTAATACACAAAGGAATTCACGTACTAAGGATGATGGCAGCTATGTGCTTGCCCAGGAATTAGTCAATCATCCCTGCTTTCTACTAAAACTTGCTTGAACCTCCTGAGAGATGGCCTATTTGGTAAGAAGCAAACAGGTCACAGATTTCAGGTTGGAGTCTCACTCCTGGAACTATGAGCACTGATTGTCCTATGGAAAAATCAGGTTAAAGAAAAAGCTGCAAAATGGTCATTTTCCTTCACTGTGCTACTTTCCTAATGTGCTTCTGTGACATTAGCCACAATATAAGTTAATTCAGGATCCTATTTCTCACAGCTCTGGTCCTTCTGAAATTTTTGGAAGATGATTTCTTTAATCTGGGCACCATTTTCTAGAAATCTCATCTACGGTTTCTTTTTTTCATCTTTTTCTTTTTCTTGGAGCAACCAGCAAAATATTATTTGGTAGAACAGTGGTGGGAATGCTACCCACTAATCAAAAGGATTCAAATGGATCTATGCACTGCCAAGCTCTCTCCTTCCCACCCAGCAGAGGGGGGGAAAAAAGGAAAAGAAAAAAAGAGATAGAGCGAAGGCACGGAGCTTCTCTCCTTCAGCAATCTCACAAATGCAAAACCTTCCACTTCAGTGACTCCTCATTAACTTACCAAATCTGACAGTCTAATTATCGTAGCTGCTTCACGCTTAGAATAAATAAATACTAAAGTGGGTGTTTAAAGAAATTGAGCAGTGAAATTCAGTCATCTAGACAGTCAATAGATAAAGAGTTTATTTTAAATTTTTATATTCTTACGTATTTATTTCATTTTAGGAAAGATAATGAGATAGTTGTCTTTCAGGCTAATTGAGTTCCTAGGCTCATGGCTGCTTGCTGTCACAATTTCAAACTTAGCTTTAACTTTCGTACCTTAGAAATATGATCACTGCATCCCTATTTGCTCTTTTCTGCTGATAACTGGGTGAAGGCAGAAGTGCACCTGAGGATGGGAAACAATTACATAGGAGTTTCAGCCCAGATGTCTTTCACAGCAAACATCTGATTTGCATTCAAGAGTATTAAAGGGAAAGTGGAAGTTAACAAAACCTCAGATAAAACTTACAATTAGACAAAATACAGAAAAACATCTGCTAACCTCTGATGCAATAGCGTCTGCCTCCATGAAGGGTATTAACAGCACTCCCCACCAACAGCAGTTCATCTTCCTGAACAATAAGACCTTTATAGAGATTCTCTGGCTGGAGATCAATGGGATTCAGAGCATTTGATCCATGTCTGTAGGACTTTGTTTCCACAAGTCATGTGGGCCAAAATTTACGCCAGTTGTGCTTTTGCACGAGCATGAACTGGAGAGTGAGCAAAGGAAACTTTCCTTCTTTTCCCATCTTCCCTTTTCCCCTGTGCCCCTAAGCAGGGTCCAGCACCTGCCAGCCTGATGTTTGTTCCAGGACGGCACCCAGGGAAGAGATTAAGTAGGGCAACATCTCCAGAGACTTGTGCCCTTGGCATGCATCTGCGGTGAGGTTGCAATCGCTCTTTCCATTGCTCTTTCTTAGGGTAGTAGCTTAATGATAGAATACAAAACCTCAATGTTCTGTCAGTATTTACACAAGCAGATCTTCCACCACTGTGGAGATCAGGCCAGCCGAAACTCAGTTTTCCCTCAGTTTTCTTTATCAACTATCAGAAAATGTTCAGGAGCGACAGCTGATTTGCTGCTCAACACCAACTTTGGTTTATTCCCTGATTAAGACACATTATAACCTAGTTTCCTACACCTGGTGGAAACTTCGCTTTCTAGGTGTGATCTGCAGTGAAGGATATCCATTTGCAGTATACAGAGGTGGCAAAGGACAGAGGTAAAAAATATAACTGACTATGTAAATCCTTCAGCTGTGTAGGAGAACCTAGGGAAACCAGCCAACCTAAACAAGATGTCCATGAAAGCCAGGCTAATCCCAACAGTAATGGGATTTTTTGGTAGGCAGCGGCTTTCCGCCTTAACCTCCTCATTGCCTGTGCTTGTTTTGCGTTAGTTTAGATGCAAGAGGCATTAAAATGACAGTGCTCTGTCAACATTAAGCCTCCTTCCTCCTCCTCGTCTCTGAAAAGCTGAATAACACGCTGTTTTAGGAGAAACCATGCAGTGCCTTCACCACCTAGTGCACTGGTTTTAAATTTCTGGGGGAAGGTACATGCAATCCTCATGGAGAACAAACTGGATTGAATGACTAACTGATATGCTGATGGTATGCCCTGGGTCGAACATCTTTTCAACTGTGAGAAAGGTCTGTGCTGAGCCTGGACGTTGGTTTGGTGTGCAAAGGATCTGATGTGCCAGCTCAGGGCTCCCTGGCCTGTGTGCCTGTGTTGTTTGGCCAGAGCTCTTCTTGCAGTATATTTGCTTGGGAGCGCGTTGGTTACCCTCCCCACTCGCGACCTGCTCTAAAGCATTCATGGGCAAAAGAGAGGGAAACAAACCAGATCTATAACTAAGAATAATAAGCTGCAATTGTTACTGTGTCTGACCTGTCTGACAGCAGAGTGAGATACCTTTTCATAAGGCCCTTTGCACTTCAGGGCTGACACTGAGTTGAGAGAGCAGCTCATGCTTTCTTGATTCAAGGACCTCATCTTTCTTATAAGAGTGACTAATTGGACAGAAAACATTCTGCTTTAGTAGGTGGCAAAGGGTTAGACTGAAGTTTTATCAGAGCTGCTGTAGTGCAGGGCTGAACTGCACAAAGTTAATTGTCTCAGGATTGGCTTACGCCAGAAAAAGGACAGCAAATGCTCTGATTTTACAAAAGGTCATCACTGCCACCCCTTAGGCTACCAGCCACAGTGGAAGGAAGCTGGAGAATCCCCTGTGTCTCTCCTCTGTTGCTGTATCCAGAGGTGCCGGTGGCATGTGTAGAATTAAGGCCACCAAGAGGATGAGTTGGGTTTGAATCCGGGCCTTGGCAGCCTCTTCTAGGGCCAGAAGCACAGGAGTGAGCAGCTGGAGGAGAGGCCAGCCCCACCCAGGGAGAGTATTACAGCCCGAGCTACTCCCTTTTTCTAGCACTTTGCATCCAGATGACATAAGCAACAGCAACCTGTTCTCCTCTTCGGGAGCTGACCACCAGGAAGCAAAGAGCAGTGCTCCCTTTCACCCTTCCCAGCAGTAACCAGCCTCCAGCCATTGGCATTCCTCTCTTCCCATCAGAAATGTGCCATTTGGCGGGGTGCTTATCTTTGAAACACCGATTTCTCCAATTATTTTTTTCCCAGGAACTGACCTTTGAAAAACATCCTCTAGTTTTCAGCTTGTCATAGCCATATATAAAAGGACAGTTATGGATACAATTATTTCATAAAAATAGAAAATAATTTCTTATGGGAACCTTTTATTTTTTTGAATGTTGTTTCCCTCTTACTCTCTCACTCACCTTGAGATCAACCACCTCCTCCTTTCACCTTTTATCTCCAGCTCTTTCTTTGCCCTTCTGCTTTAACTTTCTCCTTCAGAGGACAAGGACTAATAGCCAGCATCCTCCAGAACAAAGCGGGAACAGAATATATTTAAAATCTGCACTGTGTTATCATAGCAACAAGAATTTTAAAATTATATAGATTTCAAAATAGTGTGATGCCAAAGTGACAGAAGAGAACAAATGTCTTACACGATTATGGCAACAGGGATGGCTACATGGGGAATTACTCAGAATTGCCTAATTTTTACAGGCTTAATGAGCCACTCATGAATATGGTCTTGCATGATCATGCTGTACTTTTTTCAGCCCTGTGCACTTTGATTCTGTTCCCAACACATTGGTTACTATGATAACGCCATGCAGTTTCCTGTCCACAAGGTACTTCTCACTGCAATTTGGGGGATAATAAATATGGGATGGTGCATAAACCCAGGTGAAATGAATCTATCCCCTCTCAGACAGCGTGTCGGAGAGATTGACGTATTATGCCAATCTGTTTTCTCATTCCTTCTATTTCTCCTCACTCTCTCCCTTTCTCTCACACTGTCTGTCTTTGTACCTGTTTTTTTGCACACTCTCTCTCTCTCTTGGCACTGACACTTTCATCTTCTCCCTTGGGGATTTGAGATGTCACTGCGGGAAGTGCTTGTCCGCCTCTCCGGCAGCAGCAGAGCCCTGTGGCTTTGACAAACCTCATTTAATTGGGAGGAAGCCAGGAGGGTTTGAAAGAACTGAAACATCCACGAAACTCCTTTTATCAGGCATAATTTAAACTCTGCATGGAAAAAACCCTATATGTATAAAGAAAAGTCAACTTCCCTCCTGCTGTGCGTGCTCCCCTCCTCCCCCCACCGGCACAGGCAGGCTCCTGCGAGATTCCATCTTTTCATTTTTCTAAAAGTGTCAAAGTAGATTTGTGCTCTGTGGCTGGGTGAACAGAAAAGGAATGCAGATGTCTCTCAGTCATGCACATACACACACAGAGCACCTTCTGAAGGGCAGCAGTTTGGGAGAGACGTTAGCTGGCTGCTCCTTCACTTGGGATGTGTTACAGGAGCCAGAAATTAGGTTTTCAAATAGCTTGACAGCACAGTCTAAGAAGGCTTCTTCTTAATTGCCCCTATCTTAAAAGAACCACCAATCCAAATAATGTAGCGGGTGCCCAGGAGGCAACAGGGAATGTGAGGGCTCTCCGGCCAGTTGCCCAATAGGAGGGAGCTTTTCCTAGCGAGGAACAGAACCTATAGCTTGAGACACCCTGTATGTATTGTCAGCTCGGGGCAGGAGAGGCAGATCTGTGTATATACAGCTGTGTGCTTAACAGAAGGGAGCAAGGCAAGAAGAAAATAAAGCAGGTAAAACTGATGGAAAATTGGTGTGACAGGGTACGAGGAACAGCTGTCGTCTCCAAACATCAAAAGGGAGCAGGAGGAGCAGTCTGAGGGAATTGGGGCTAACACATCATGCTGAGCAGCTGGGAATTAGGACATCAGGAGGGAAGGGCATGTGAGTTACACTTAATACACAGTGTGAGCCAGCCCAGGAGAAAGCTCCTGGCCCCAGGCGTTGTAGAATGGGGGAGAAATGACTTGTCAAAGCACATACCCCTCTGCTTTGTAAATGGACCATGGTGGCAACCCATCCAGGTCCCCTTCTAGTATTAACAGTGTGGTCAAGTGGAAGAAAACAGAAAAACAAGCTGTCAGATTTGCAGTGGGATGTAAACTTAGCAGCATACAAGACTGGGGAGGGAGGGCAGGCAGAAAAGAGAGAGGGGAATAGCAAAGACTTTCAAAGTACAGGAGAAACTCATAATAAATGGCATGTAAAGTTAACTCCTTCTTGGTGAGATGAAACCAATAGATAACTTACCAGCAGGAACCTGATAGAGTTGAGGAGGCAGAGAACTGAAGAAGCCATGAAGAAGCCCATCTTGCAAAAAGATTCAGCCTCAGGGGAAGGCTATGAGCATTTTGGAGGCCAAATCCTCTGCTGTTAGCACCCCGCTCAGCCTAGGAAAATAGGAGAACATACAGCATAGGAGATGAGCACAAGCCAGAAAGATGGAACCAGAACTTGGCTTAGTCTTTCTCAAAGCTCGAGGCAGAGATAGTAGAGGGTCAGAAGGGACCTGGATAAATCCACTCCAGCTATATACTGTTCCAAGACTTTTGCTTTCCTATGCGACTTCCATTGTGTTGGAGTATATGCATCCAGGATTTCTGCACAAAGTCATGTTTTCAGAGGAATTCTGAAAATAAATTGTTATTTTGTAAAAAGAAGGTTGTAAGTAAAAGGGAAAATATTTCTGAGAAGACTATATTTTAAGTGTCATAACTGGAGTATCAAGAGGTTGGTGTTACCAGTTTACAGTGACAATGCAAGTGCATAAAATAATCTAACTGCCCCACGGAGCAGACCAGAGATCAAAACAGAAAAACTAAAGAAAATACCATTCTTTTCTTACCCTAGCACCAGTAGTGCAGCTGGTTGTAAAATGTATTGGGGATTCACAGAGATTAATTTGTTTATCAGGATGAGTGCTTAAAATAGATGTAATATACGTGTGCTCCATGCCCAGCAAATACCAGTGCCAAGTGGCTGCTTTCTCGAGTAGCACAGAGGGGACACAAGGAAGTGAAAGAGAGAAAACAAACCAACAAGGAAACAAATAAAAATAGTAATTTAATTTTACACCTTTTACTTTGTTTGTTTGTTCTGATCATGTTTCAGCATCAGGAGGCCCATTGGAGCATGGCCTCTTGTGCTTCCTCTCTGCCCCTGCCGCCAGTGCTTCCTCTCCAAGTGACATCAGGAGCTGGGGTCCCCCATCCCCCATGCTCCTCATCTCTACATCAGACATCTAACATGCCAACATTTTTGTTTTGAGGAGATAAACTGTAAAAAAAAGAAGGGAAAAAACACACAGAGAGATATCCTGAGCAACAGATTTATAAATGTTTCTGGCCTCGTCGTGGTAGGCAATTGCTGAATTCTCACCACCACCTTGGGTAGCAGGGACAGGACAGGGATCCAGAGCATCCAACCTGATGCTGCTTTGCCAGAGCTGCACCACAGGCTGCCCTGTTGTGGTGAGATCTTACTGGAGACCCTCTGCCCCCTTGGTCCCTGCTGCTGCAGGCTCCCACGCTGGGTAGCAACATGGTTTGGTGCTTCCCACCATGGCTCAGGCTTCCTGGTGGTGGCTGGGCTCTGCACAGAGCTCCCCTTTGGTTTCTTAATTGGCCATGGAGAGTCATGGCTGAGCGGTCTCTATGAGGCAGCTCTTTCCTTCTTCAGAGCTGAGCAGGTTGAGGCGGCCGTTAGGCCGTACCGACGTAAGGACTCTGTAAGGCAGAGCTGGAGCTGGCCCACGTGCAGCCCCGAGCCCCGCTGCAGAGCTGCTGACCGGCCCCGTTCGTGTGGGGCTGTAATGGGGCCGGTCAAGGGATTATGGCCAAAACGAAGGAGTGCAGTACAGCAGAGCTGCAAGAATAGTGTTCTTCCTTTGTTCAGGCTGAGAGAGGATTTGTTCTGTTGCAGGACCTGTATCATCAGGGTCTGGGAAGTGCTGAACTTTGTTTCTGAAGATGTGCATGACAATGGCTAGCATTTCAGCGGTCTGTGCTTTGCTGGAAACTTCAGCATGTTTGTTCAGCCGTTCTGGACAGTGTCTGGGAAAGCCAGCTCTGAAGGGCAGCGCACTACCCTCCGAGCAGACCTGGATCCCAAACAATGAGCCGGAGAGATACTAAACAGCAGTGATTAAAAATGTGGTTATGTCCTCAAAAAATATTTGATTCTTGGCCTGTGCATGAACACAATCCTGAGGACAAATCCTGTCTAGTCTTTTCCTACATATCTATAAAGCCTGTTGTGTGCCTCAAAATCAGTATTGAGGGGGTGGGAATTTGGTGTTAATGACTTTCTGAGGTAGGTGTCCTGGTTTAACCCCCAGCTGGCAACAGAGCACCACACAGCTGCTCACTGACTTCACCCACGCAGGATCAGGTGGAAGAGAACTGGAAGGGTAAAAGTGAGGAAACTCGTGGGTTGAGGTAAGAACAGTTTAATGATTGAAATTAAAAAATAAAATAAAAAAAATAATCATGACAAATTGTAATTAAAAGGAAAATAACAAAGAGAGAGAAATATAACCAAAGAATGAAAAAGGAAAAATGAAACAATTGCTCACTACCAACTGACTGATGCTCAGGCAGTTCTTGAGCAGCGTCCCCCTGGCCAACCTTCCCCCCAGTTTTATTGCTGAGTACAGTGTCCTATGGTATAGGATATCCTTTTGGTCAGTTGGGGTCAGCTGTCCCAGCTGTGTTCCCTCACAGCTTTTTGTGCACCCCCAGCACACTTGCTGGTGGGTGGTGTGAAAAGCAGAAAAGGCTTTAGGTCTGTGTAAGTGCTGCTCAGCAATAATGAAAACATTCCTGTATTATCACCACTGCTTCCAGCACAAATCCAAAACAGCCCCACACCAGCTACTATGGAGAAAATTAACTCTATCCCAGCCAAAACCAGCACAGCAGCTTAGGGGACTTTGTCTGATTATAAATTTCTTTCACTGATATGTATACACATTATATATATGTGTGTGTGTACCAAATATATGCTTGAAAATACTCTTTTCTCTTAGCACACTAGGGAGTGATCTGGTTAAGCTGCGGTATGTAACCATGGCCCTAGTCTCATAGCTCTTTTGCCACTGAAGAATGTGAATTTTCCCCTCCTAACTAATCACAAGATCATTTCATTGTCTCGTAAAAATGCTGTCCTAGCACGTCTTCCTTACTGCTGTTGAGCAATATTCCTACAGTCTTTTCTAGAAATGAAAATTGGGACAGTGCAAAGTCTGTCTTCGGTCTGGGCAAGAGGGCCTGGGAAAGTACAACCTTCTGAATTGAACTGTGCCCTGCAAAAAGCTGCATGTAATGTCATTGAATCACTGCTTATCTGAGAGTAATCACTACTCCTCTGAGAATAATAAACCCACTATGTGCCTACCTCTGCTGCAGTCTCTCGAAATCAGTTGCTTAACTGACGTTAGATCTGCTTGTTACTACAGAGCCACCCTGCTCTTCCTGAGCTTGCCAAAAGAGCTCATTTCAAGTTAAATGATTGCATAAAGAAACAAATAAACCCAGAGGCGATTTTGACATTGCCATTATAGGTAGCTTACCTGTCACAGATGACTCGGAGTCTCTGAGGTCTCCTAGAAGCAATCAGTTCTAGAAAGTGTAATATGCAATCACATGATTAAATTAAATCAAGCCCAAAACCATGCTTTGAGCCCTTACAAAAAAATGCATGCTTAGAATTTCAAAAGGCCCTATAGAATCTGTCACCTTAGTATTTATAAATATACATTATTCCTATAGGATTTGAGTATCATCATTGATTTTAATAAGGCTGTTCCAGTTCTGTAACACTTTCCTTTCACACGTATGAATACAAGCCTTGGGTGTCCTTCTCTTACAGTGCAAGTTGTAGCTTTGACTTCAATAAAAGCAGCATCAGACCCTAAAGCCTTCCCACAATGGCAGCAGAAAGAGGCTTGCAGGCCTGCATCCCCAGCAATTGTCTTGGCTTACCAAGGGGCTACTGAGCGTTATGCTTTGCACTGCAGGCACATGGGGCTTCTCTGCATGAGTCTGGCAAAAAGGCTGAGGATGGTGCAAAGGCACTTGGATTGCACTCTCTTCTTGCCCACTGCTCTTCTTGAGTGTTTATCAAGTTAACCATTTTCCTGCATGCTTACCAATTCAAACATCTCTACCAGACTGGAATTTTGCAGAGCTGGCAGTTTTGGGAAGGCTGTGTTTTTGTTGCCATTTGTGAGGACATTTCTAAACAATGTGGAAAATGTAGATGAATACATTCCTCAAATGTTTTCTTATGAAACATGAATTTTCTCAGGCTTAGATATGAATGAACGGCTTAAGCCTGGAAGATTTTCCCGTAGAGCTGATCAACATTTTCTTGCATCAGAAAGGCTGTAATTTCTACGCAGCTACATTTTCCTGAGCACCATTTCTGACAGCAGAGATGAACAATGCTCTAGCCATGGAAAGAGCAGGAAGTGTGGTGTAGACCTGTCCTCCAGCTCACCTCCGACAAGCATTCCCCACAGCACTGAGACCACCAGGAGCACTGGTCTGTTGGCAGTAGCCTCAGAGCTCACCTGCAGCTTATGCTGCACTGTCAGAGATCATCTGCCCTTTCTTACTGCCCAGGACCACCGGCCACATCATTCAGGGAGAGAAGCTGTCAGCTGCAGGCAAAGCAGGAGTCGCCTCTGCCTTCACCTGCGTGGCCATTTCCAGAGTGCCAGGCCTGGGGGCTCCATCACTCAAGTCTCTGACTTGATGCACAGATAATTTGAATAAGTGTAAATGACTGAACTTGAAGCACTTAACCTTTCCAGCAGCAATCTTTCACCATTAAGCCAGGCAAGCAAGTTGTTAAACTTGTCTATCACAGGGTAAGTAACAGGTCACAACCGGAGTGTTCTTCTACGCCCAAATACTAAGATAATTGCTAAAGCAGTAAATGGCAATATAGCCTGGGATGGGATTCATGACTCTTTAGGTGTCAGAGCACTGAAATGATTGCCAGTGTATAGAAGTTAAATATTAGTACCTTGAATAGCCCCTTCTCAAATCAGTCACCTAGATTAACTTTGGCAGAACATTCCTCCTGGATCACTAATAACATTTTATCTGAATCCTCTTTCCTTCATTTTGCCCCCTCAACTGTAATAAAAGTGTAGAAATAAATTGTCCATATTGAGTAGAGATATAAACTTTCCAGGCAGAATAGAAATTTAAAAATTGGTTTGGAAAGGCATAAGACTTTTCTATACGAGGCTGAAATTTTTACCTCTTCACAGAGCTGGCCAAAAACATTCATATGCTTTAAGTTTCTGCCATAAAATTTTGATTTGTGAGATGGAAACATTGCATGACAATATATCAGTTTTCTTTAATATTTAATAAAAATATCAGGGTGACTTAAACTTTAACTCTACCAAATATTTTTTATTATTAATATTATTTAATGAGTTTAACATAAGCATTAAAAAATGCACATTCGGTTGATAACAGGGGCAGCGCAAAATGTTTCAATAATATGTAACCGAAATGTCACTTTGGTTTTGTGGAGTGCATTTTCAGGATCAACATTCCAAAGAAGAAATAGGATTTTCTTTACATTACAGATAGAAATATCAGCTTGCTTACTGGGAACTGAGAGGAATACCTAAATTATAGCCTTCGCTGTCTTGAGCAAGCCTCTTTATTTAAATTAATTATTTATATAATATGGAGGTTAATAATTATTTGCAAGGGGTAGTGTAAGAGCCAGTGGCCAACTACTGCTGTCCCTGTCAAAACACATCTCAGTGGAGAAATTTGCATGAGTGAGGACTGCCAAATTTGCCACTTTGGGTATATAGAGCTTTGATTATAAATAGAAGATATGAGTAAGAAAATGGTGTGTTTCTGCTCAAGGATTTAACTAATCCTCTTTAAATCAGTTCAGATTAATCTCCTGACTGACCCCATCTAGACAAAACCCTTACAGAATGTCGAGGCCCCATTGTGTTGAGCAGGATAAGAACAGAGCAGTAAATATTTTCCCTACTGTAAACATTGACCAATCTAAACTTGTGAAACAACATAAACAGCAACTCTTTAAGGGTAACAGAAAGAGAATATTCAGATATTATTTCAAAAAGTGGATAAACTACTGATCTAATTGTCTTACAATGATGATATTGACATAAAATGATGGGATTGTGTAGGGCTCATTGGCTTTTTTAACAATATGGGTAGATCTGAAAGGCAGTGCTTAGGTTTGTTATTTTCTATCCCTATGGAAGGCACTGTGTTCTCATAAGGAAATACCTTTCTATATGAAAACCCAGGTGGAAGTGGCTAATGAACTGATAATGAGGCAAATAAGCCAGAGGACAAAAGTTAAACTTTCCTAATTGATGAAGAGGGAGAAAAAGGATGCCAAGTGCTCCTGGATGAAGGCACTGGGGTTGCAGGCTTGCAGAGAAAATTTCTCTCATTAGTGAAATCTCTGTGACTGCAGGACAGAAGCAGAGCTCTGTCTGTGTGGCAGGCTGGAAACTGCAGTCTATGCCCAGTGCCAGACAGACAGGAAGTTTCCCTGAAGCCTGACCAGCATATACTGCGCATTAGTTACGGTGCTGCTCTCCCCTTTGGGATCAAAGGCACATGCAGTTTATTATGACAATAAAAAATTTCATCGTTTTCTAATTCAGTTTCCAACCATCTCATTTGTTAAATAGAGCATCAGCATAAAAAGTGAGATGTAATAAGGCGGGGGGAGAGAGGGAGGTGGACGAGGACTAGGAGTGCAAACTTCATCTGCATTCTCAAATATGTGATTTGCTGTTCGGGTGCAGCGCTTGCTGCTCGTTGCCTCCATCTGCTGGGAGCACTTTGGAAACGCAACAGAGCCTAAAAGTCTACTCGGGAGCAGAAGTTGAATCTGGAAAGCTTCTAAATCTCTTTCAGCGTAGCAAAGTCTGCAAATATGTGGAAAAGGAGGCTTAATTTAAAAGCCATTGCTGCATCTGAAAAAGCCAAGTGTAAACCCCGGGTCTGCTAAGTGAGGCAATACTACCTGCTGTAGGAAACATCGGTAGTGACCTTGTGCAATATATCAAGGAGTGAAGCTCATCATGTTATAAACAAATAAGCACTGTTCCCCACTCTTTGGAATCCAGATGTCACGAAAAGGAAACAAACCCCAACTCAGTGCATTGGGTGATCCAGTATTCCCAGTTTGGCAAAGAACTAGCTTAATGTCATGGGCTGTGATTCCTAATCCTTTCCTGCCCTTGACCCCTTGCTGTCTAGATTCAAACTTGTAACCATTAATGGGGCTGGATCAAAACACCGGCCTTCTAGTGTCACCAGTGGTGTTTAGAGGGGATTTAAACTCCCTGCTTTTCAGCGCAGTGAAATGAACACAGCAGTAGATTAATGCAAGGATTTGAGCTCACACAGCATGAGAGCTTTCAAAAATAGTGTTAACAGAGCTACAACTGCCTCTTTCAGGGGAAGCAAAATGAGGGGGAACAGAACAAATGAACAAACACAGAGCAAAGCCTTGTCGCTATGGGCAGGGCTCCTAAGCCTGGGGAGCCAGGGAGAGGGCATCAAGTATGCCGAGACATGGGGCAAGAGATCTCCCAACCCTTCGTGTTCTGCAGGAACATGTTCTGAAGCCAAGGCTGGTGTAAAACCATGCTTTCAGGCTCAACAGCTGCATTTAATTCCCTACCCCAAGTGTCTGTCCTGCAGAGAGGTGGAGAGATCACAAGCTGCAGCGCTGACCACAGAAGAGTCATTACCCATCCTTCCTCTTCACAGCCACAGGCTGAGATTTTGGCAAACTGTAGGCAATGGGCCTGAAGCTCATTCTGAACTCCTTTGTGCAAGAAGACACGGGGCAGAGGGTGAAAAAGTACTCCTCTGCACATCTGACATGTTGCCAGTTGCCCATAGAGGTGGCAGGGGAGCTGCTTGTCCTCCCTCTGCCCTGCCTGTGCCTGATTCACAGACCACACAGGCCATGCTGTATCTGCTCTTCAGACTCTGCTGCGGGATGTGCTCGAGCCCACAGTAGTGACAGGAAAACATCTAAAGGTTTCCAGCTTTCATTTCTAACCCACCTGGCCCAGGAACCCTTCCAGTAACAACCTCAGTCTGGGGCTGAGCCTACACTGCTGAATCCAGTGGGAGTTTTGCCATCAACTTCAATGAGAATAGGATCACACCTCAGAGCATTGTTTTGCCCGTGTTCTTTCCTTGCCTCGGGCAGGAACCTGTTTGTTTGTTTGCTGCCTGCACTCACAGCAAACATCAATAGGACTAGCTAAAAGCATTCAAGTCATCAGATTTGGCAAAGCGCTCCTGAAGTTTGTTTGCTTATCTGAACCATCCCAGGCACTCAGAATCGCACAACTGGGCTGGAAATAATCTCAAGAGAAGTTTTCTTATGCAGACTCCACAGCTTGCACTCAGGCTGAGTGCATCCTGGAGGGTGAAACAGCAAAACAGCACTCGTGCTTCAGGGAAGAGAGGAGAAGTGCAGAGGAGCATATGAATGGCAAATAGCTTTAAACGAAGAGACTAATTTGCCTTCTTAGCAGCAACCCAATCAAAAACTGCCTTGATTTACCTCATGAGTAACGCAAATAGTCCAACTATTAGAAGACTAACCACCTTCTATCCAGCCTGGTTTGCGTAATCCAGATGTGACCTAAGTGCAGCTCAGAGCCCCTTAGGCAACCTCTGAGGAGGGGAAAGGATGCTGCCTCTGCACCTGGCATAGCTAGTGCCCCAAGCATTTGCTCAGCACCCCTCTCCCATGCATTTGGTAGCATGGTGGGATGCTCATACAGGAAGGTGTGTTCTAACTCCTCCGTTTCTCTCTGCTCCAGTCACAAAAGCCATCAGCATCACAGGAGCGCAGCACAGGTCAATTCTGCCCCACCAGAGTCCATTAGGAAAAGTTTCTATCAAGCCTGAAAGCAACTGAGACTTTAAAACTGCTTATGGTGACTAGACTTGTCTTTACTGGAGCTATATCCATGCTGCCCTGGTGCCCATCTTCTCCCTCCCAGCCCTGCCAATGGCACCCTCCACAGCAGCAGACAACACTGCTACTCAGACAAAATAGAGCTAAGTGGGAGTCACTGCTCAGGACACTCACGCATTCTCTGTTGTCTGGACTAGTTTTTTTGCTAGCATAGCCTTAATGCTTGCACTTTAGATTTTCCCTCTAGATAGCATCAGGATACCTGATCATCATCACTGAGAGTTTTTGGCCTTGTATGAGCAGATGACTGGCGTTAAAAGAAATTCTCCGTGATCAGTTTGTCCCACACGTGAGTATTTTTTTCCTCCCAGACTACCCTGCCCAACTTGTAGGCAATCCAGCAAAGCCTTCCAACAACTTAAGAGAAGAAAGTGCTTCTTCCAGCTCTGTCTGCTGCGTACTTGCTCCCTATCCAAATTAAACTTGCTGTGGACAGCGACACATTCCCATTTCACGCTAGTTTGATTAATGTGTCTCAGCTAATTGTGTGAAGGATTCCAGTCCTTTCGGCTGTGAGACCAGGTTATTGTTCAGCCAATTGCGGCTACCATGTGAAAATGGAGGCTGTTTAGTGTTCATGCACCAGAATCAAAGGAGGGGCATCTTGGAATGGGTCACAGAGCAACACCCACTTCTTTGAAAAGATGTTACTATGCTCTACTAAACCTGTAAACCTCTTTCTCAAAGCACGTCTTCTCCCTCCTCCTCTCCCCGCCACTCTTTTTTCCCCGCTTCTGGATAGACAGATCCCCCCTACCACTCTCCTAGGGTACAAGTGAGAGAGAATGGCTAGATTGTAGATAGGTGGATTTCACATTCTAGGGTTTTTAATATTTCACTTTTATATTTCTCTTAGAGAATGATCCTGCTGAGAGGCTGAGAATAAGTGCTCATCATTTCCCCCTCACCGACACTTGAATATATTTTCCCAAGAGAAAACATTAAACAAAAAGAGAGAGAGCGAGAGAAAGGGAGAGAGGGGGGGGGGAGAGGGAGAGTGACTGAGCTAGCTTTTCAAAGCATACTTCTCAACCTGCCCACATCAAAATAAGAGACAACTGGCCCTTTGAAGTCCAGGACACAGACTTCTTTACCAGCCCATGTGGAAATAAAAGAAGCCAGCTTTATAAATCACACAGATTTCTCACCTTGCCCACATCAAAATCAGGGGCAGTGACCTTTAAAACTAAGGTTTAAAGGCCCCCAAACCAATCTCCATAAAAATAAGGAGTGTTCAGATAAACTGTGTCTCCAGATACCTGTCAGCTTTTCCAGTCTAAACCAGGTGACATTGGTCCTTTGCACTGAGGAGTGGAGTCCTTTGCACTGACTACAGGTCAACTCTTGCATCTTAACATATACCCAAGCAGTCACGAAACTTTGCCACGCATGTACTTTACTTTTATCCTAGTCCAGTCCCAGTGTTGTAGGTCCTAAAACAACACTATAATTAAGTAGCTCAAGGAATTTAGTAACACTGAAGTACAGGATTTTTTATAATGAGAATTGTTTACCCAAAAATTAAGTGGCTAGTAGCTCAGGGAAAAAGCTGGCATTCTTGTGAGTTAAATCCTACCTGGATTATAATTGGGAAGCTTGGTCAGGTGTCCTCAGTTGGGACTCCCAATAGCTGTGCAAAAGAAAAAAAAGAGTGAAAAGAGCAATAACCTCTGCCTGCCAGTACCCTGCCTGGGTGTATAGCTGGAGGAGTTGGTCTCAGTTGAGGAGAGAAACTGTGGCCTTTAGTGTAAACCAGCATGGATTCATACTGCCTTGGCTGGCGCCGGATCTACCACTGCGCATAGAGGATACTGACATTTTAACACTTGATTTTATACCAGAAAGGGTCCTACTGAGATTGAATGTGGTTGCTGCTGGGAACATCAGTGAAGGTGTATGGAGTTTCACTGCCAGGTGCTACTCCTGCATGTGTTTGTCAGCCCAGGGGGTCACATTATACAGCCTCTTTTGCTATTGGATGTATCCTGTGCCAAAGCTGCACTGGGGACTAACTCTGCCCGCTTGCATTGGCAGCAGCTGATACACTCAGTGGCAGCACAGGCTGTGAGTTGTGATAGCAACTCCTGCCATTCTAAAGTGAAAAAGAAAAGCTGGCAGACAGGTCTACTGGCAGGTGCTTTAAAGCAGCCCAGTGTCTCATCCTGAAGAGTCCAATGCTTCAGCAGTGTCTTTGGCCTTTATTGTGAACTGTGGGCCTCAGAAGCAGGTCCTCAATGAGCAAGGTTGGTTCAGTAAAGTCTCCTCCGTCCTCATTTTAGTTGCTGAAATGTGTGAGATCAAGCATATCTGCGTTTCTGTGCCAGTTGCAGTTGCATATGTTTAGTGTTATTATTACTTACTGCATGCAAAATGCTGTGCTTGATGAACTCCAGGACACAGTTGGCCCTTTTGGCTGCCAGGCTCACTGTTGGCTCATGTTCAACTTGCTGTTGACCAGAACCCCCAGGTCCCTCTCCACAGGGCTGCTCTCCAGCCTCTCAGACCCCGGCCTGTGTGTGTATCCAGGGTTGCCCTGTCCCAGGTGCAGAACCTGGCACCTGCCCTTGTTAAATTTCATACACTTGGTGACTGCCCAGCTCTCCAATCTGTCCAGATCCATCTGCAGGGCCTCCCTGCTCCCCAGAGTGTCAACCACTCCCTCCAGTTTCGTGTCATCTACAAACTTAATTAGTAAACTCTTCAGTCCTGCATCCAGATCATTTATAAAGATATTAAATAGTACTGACCCCAAGATAGATCCTTGCAGAACTGGTTGCCAGCCTGATGTAACCCCATTCACTATGACCCTCTGAGCCTGACCCATTAGCCAAACGTTCACCCACTGCATTACGTGTTTGTCCAGATGGATACTGGACATTTTATGAGGATACCATGAGAGACAGTATCAAAGGCCTTGCTGAAATCCAGAAAGATCTCATCAACTGATTTTCCTTGGTCGACCAGGTGGGTAACCCTGTCATAGAAGGAAATTAAGTTTGTCAGGCAGGCTCTTTCCTTTATAAATCCATGCTGACTGGGACCAATGACTGCATTGTCTTTCAAGTGATTTTCAGTAGCTGCCAGAATAATCTCCATAATCTTACCAGGCACTGAAGTGAGACTGACAGGCCTGTAGTTACTGGGATCATCCCTGCTACCCTTCTTGAAGACTGGGACAACTTTTGCCAGCTTCCAGTCAACTGGTACCTCTCCAGATTCCCAAGAGCGCCGAAAAATCATTGAGAGAGGTGAAAGCTTGAAAGCTTCAGAAAGAGAAGGTGTCTTGCAGCAATCAGCCATGTGAAGATGTTGGAAGGTGGTTCGCACCGAGGGTAATTTCACAGCTCTGGACGAGGATGCATTCTTGACTGGTGTGTGCCTCATGTAAGTAGGGCACTCAAAGCAAACTCTGTGTGCACAGGAAGGAGAAAGTTGGAATCTGAACATGAATCCAGAATTTGCTCTCTTTTTCTGCTCTCTGAGTTTTGCAGGAAGACATAGCAAAACCTCTAAAATATTCAGCATTGAAAATCCAGGTGTGTGCTCTGAAGTGCCATCCTTGCATTCATCTGGGCTCCCGTTCTTCAAGGTTTCTCATGAGCCATCAGACATCAGTCCTAAAGGCACTGAAGGCAGCTGGAGAAGTTCAGTACATAGTAAAACCATACTCCCCAGAGTCAGCTCAGCACTCTGCCTCTCTTTGGTGAAGAATTTAAGAAAATAGTTATTTATGCATACTTGTACTTTGCTACATAAAGTTTTCAGCAAATTCTTAAATTTTGCTGAGTTGAATTGTGAAAGCATTCAGAGCACCAATCACTGAATACCATATGAATAAGAACTTATCTTTTCTCAGTCTTTTCTTTACAAAAGATGCTATTCCAACCCATGAATTTGAATCTATTTTTGAATTTCCAAGGTTTCCATGATTTTGTTTTCTTGCCATATTCCCCCCACTTCCACCCCTCCTCAGACCTTTAATGAGTTGCCTTGTCAAATCAGATGATGAGTTATATTTAACTGAAATCAGTTACACTCTGGGGATCGTTTTATCTGTTGCATATCCACCCTAAATCTAGCTGTTAACTCTCTGTCCCAGGCCATCAGATGAGGCAAAACAACTTCTCTGTACTTCTACTCTGTCTTGTTCCCCAAGCAGGCACTTTTTACTATAGTGAAAGGTCTTGGTGCAGCTCAGTTCAGTCCAGTTTGGAAGAGGCATAGTTTCAGCCTGATATATATTTACAATGCTTGTATCGCAGCAAGCATTTTAAGTTGGTATAAACCATTGTTCTCTCTCTGCCCTCTAACTGCTCGCTTCTCCCGTGATCAACCAGCTGAAGAAATCAGTCTAGCTGATTTTGCTTAGTTTTACTGGGAAGTTATATTTTATATTTTATGTAGAGAAGCCTTGTAGTCATTAATCTGGCAATTGTTATGTGTTTGGCTTAGCCACAGAAGCATGCTGGTGGCATGCTGCAGCCTCATCCAGCCCACATGAAGTTCTTCTCGGTACGTTACTCAATAAGATGAAGATTTAAAATGTAAAACCTATGCTTGATCTCTGGAAATTTGCATGATGATCTTAATTTTACTTGGTTTTCTCACTCTCCATGCCATAAGAGAACTGGAGACACTGCACTGTGCATTCACTCAGGCCATATTTCCAGGCACTGCTGGCCTAAGTAGCTCCTTCCTCTTTGTCCCCTTCCCATTTGGTCCTGCTCCTGCATCATCTCTTCATTAGTACTACTGGTCACTAGTGTTACAGTTTGTGCAGATGATGAATTGGGTAAATAAACTGTTCTCATCAGAGTAACCCAAGGACAAAAACAAGTTATAGGTTCCCCAGTTCACGTAGCCCCACATGTGAAGGGTGACACAGGAGCAGAAATGAGCAGCCAAGAATAGAGATGGGGACTGGAGACTGCTTAAAGTGGCACTTGCCACTAGAAGAAATGTTGGTGAAATGGCAGTCAGTCAATCCTGATGATTCAACAGGACAAACACATTCCAAGAATGGGGATTTTCCAGCTATACCTCCATACTGTGCTCGAACCAACAGCCATATGCGAAGATAAGCATGCTGGATGACAAGCTCATGCAGACGAATGCAGACCATCTCTAAACCAGGGCTGGGTGTCTCTGTTATTAGTACATGAAAGGAACTGACTATTAGAAAACAGCAGGAATCCCTGTTCTGAACCTCACACTCAGTAAAATATCTCAAGTTAGGCACTGAAAGCCTCTAAGGAGCTTTCAAATCTTGGCCTTACAACAGAGCCTCATTCCAGGCTGTATAATAACATAAAATCTTCTGTGAAAGGTACTAATTATTTCATGGCTCTTAAAGCTTCCTCATGTTTTTTAAATAAGTTTTTTTTTTGCATTCTATAGCACAAATCCTGTTAATCATGGTATTAGTTATAATACCGGAGAAATGACGATAAGGGTATAACCTTCCAACTGCAAAACCACAGGAAATGTATCCAGAGATTTCAGAACTGTAAGTGGAAGGATAGCCTTCATTCACACTCCGGGAAACTGGACCCTGCCCTGGCTTTGAACCATGTTAATTGGCCAAGCATGCATTTTTTTTTAAAGAATTTTTTTTTTCCCACTCTCTATGAAAGGGAAATTGGGCATTTATTTAAATGGGCTGAATTCAAGTCTAAGAACTGGACTCAGTTGTCTGTCTTTTTATCACATTCTAGCGAAAAGCAGAAAAGAAAACCCTACCAGGCAGGAGTGTTTCTGGAGGAAGGGATTAAGAAGGAAACATCTGATCTACACAGACTGGACGCTACAAAGTCCTTTCTCACCACTTTCCAAGTTTCAGTTTTCTATATTTTCTCCTTTGAAAATCCACATTTGGGAAACACTCTATGCGGAAGAGTAAATCCCTGGGAGGACATGCAAACGGGCAGACATCTAGAGCAAAACTCAATAGAAATCTATAGGCTGACCTTCCTGAAGAGTCAGTAACGGGGCCAGCAACAAACAGTAAGGAACATACAGAATTTGATAGAAACTGCCTTAATTCTACCAAGCCACATTAAGGATGAGGCTCTGTGTTTCAGTTTCCTCAGCAGAAAAAATGGCATAAGAGGCTCCTGAATATGTCTGCTCTCACTTACTGCAGCCTTTCTAAAGTAATTTCACACTTTCCATTATGCCAAAGCAGTCTCTAGGGCTGCACCATGAACTGGATGATACAAAGTGTTCCAAGTTAAAATGAAGGATCCTTTAAAAACCTCAGGGTCTTGCCATTTTCAAGGTAGTTTAAAAGCAGTATTAGAGCTCCTTTGTGAGAATATGGTGTACTGTATCCTACATTAAGTAAAGGATTTAACGAGAAGGAATAGAATTTGCAGTACTTGCACACCTTTTATCCCTTCTTCAATTTGATGTCACTTTAATTTGCTTTAAATTTTTGATGAGATGACAAACATCAAAGAAAAGTCATTTGATTTACTCCTGTGTCTGTAAGAAAGTTGCCAAATATAAAATGGGTTACAGAGTCTCCTATGAACTTGGCAGACTGGACCAAATTATTTCTGCTATTCACAGGACCTATACTTAGGACTGCAAAATTAAGGAGGGGGCTGGAGGAACAGACTCTTTTTCTCTTCCATTTCTGGGTATATTTTACTCACTGCCCAGATCTTCGCCAGCTGTTCATCAGTACCAGAAGTTCCTGCAAATATCGATTGGCCCTGGATCATTTCAACAAATACACAGCCTGCACTCCTGCAAGAAACCCAAGATATTAACTTGTTCATGACATATAATATGATTGTTGGGATAGACAGGGGATAAAGGAAGAGAGACAATTGTCAGAATGGAAATTTAGAAATTCTGATTTGTAAATGCAGAAATTCTGATATAAGCTGTAAACCCTACATTTGCAGCTCAAGCCTGAAAAGCACCAGTCTGATGTGTAGGTATTGTATGCCCACCTCATGTCACTTAGTGAGAGAGTCTGTGTGTGTGAAGCAAGGAGGACGTGGGGTGTCTGTACATATGTAAATAAATATAGGCTTCAGTGAAGTATGGTGGTAGGCAGGATGTAGCGTTATTAAAAAGAATCTACCGATTGTGGGAAGTCAAGAAGCTTTCCTTTGGGA
This sequence comes from Dromococcyx pavoninus, assembly GCA_033558185.1. Lineage (NCBI taxonomy): Eukaryota > Metazoa > Chordata > Aves > Cuculiformes > Neomorphidae > Dromococcyx > Dromococcyx pavoninus. The sequence continues at coordinate 1,466,661 of JAUMJL010000119.1, read as the reverse complement.
AGGGCCATCTGATACATCCCTGCTCTTGCAGCACCATTCTAAGCACTTGCAACTGGCCCTTGTCGCAAGTTGTTTGTAATATTATTAACCTCATCCAAGTTTTACAGATTGAAACCCTTGAATTAAAAACCTGACAACTCAAATAGGATGGGAGCAGACTAGAGATACATCACATTCACATCCCTCTGGGATTTTAGAAAAACATAAAGCAGTCCAAGTTCCATACAAGCCTCTTCCCATCTCCTTTTTCTCATCAGCACCATTCACTAACTGGCTCCCTTCACCAGCAAGACAGGTGATATCCTTGTAAAAGAAACCCACTAAGCACCATCTTTTTTTCCGCACCAAACAGTCTGTTTCACTTGCTGAGCAACAACTGGTATTTTCTTCTGATCATTGGTATTTCTGTGTTACCCCTTGCACATTTTTTTTTTGTGATACTGTAATATGTAGATGCTTTTCCCACCTGGCTATGGTCAGTTGAAAGCCTGACATGCAACTCATCTGTTGCATTCATTTTGGTCATCCTTGTGCATGAGGTGATGACAAGCCTGTTAGCAGGTCCATACCCTAACCGTAGGTCTTCTGAGCTTCGCTCCTTACCTAATTGACTCTTACAGGGTCCAGACATCATAAAATTTAACCCACAGCTTTCATGACAGAATTTTTTATGATTCATAGCGCTACTACATCACTACATATTATTTTGGAGCCCACAGATTGACTCTACTCAGGCAACTGTCATACCAACCCTCTGTTTTCACAGCTGATGTACATGCCTAAGTGGCTCATTCTATTTTGCAACCACAAGGGCTACTGTAATCCACTAATTCCATTGTGCAAGTTTAATTGTATAGGGAAAAAACAATTTTGGCACTCTTGATTTGTAGGGAGAAGAGAATCAGTTCTATGTGGTTTCGGAGCAAATCTTTCTGACATTCACCCACAGTCTGGGCTCTGATAGCGTAGCTGGAAATGGCCATTAGACTAGCAACAATAGAAACTTCATATGAACTCACTACAGCCCCTGAATGAGAGAGATGCAACTAGACTTCCTCCAAGATTCTAATGAACTGGCTGTTCTGTTTCTTAAATTGAATTTAAGACACTGAGAATTTGGGGACTGGAGGTACACAGCAATTACTAAGGAAAAGGGGCTAGTAACAGTGAAATGGCCCTATAAATGTGGTCCTTGTGATCTAACAGCTCTGCTGCAAAGGTCTAAGGCAGTGGAGTTCATGGCAGACGGAAAACTAGATCTGCTGTGGTTTGTTATTGCTGAGAAGTCTAGAAATCCAGGCAGAGCAATAAATGGAATTAAGAATGAGAAAGATTTTCTTTTTCCTAGAGTAAGCTAGCATTCACTAAGAATTACTCATGAGCAAAGACTTAAAAAATTCAAACCTAATGAAACAGTCTTTTCACTAATCGGCAAGCTGTTAGTTTGAGGAGAGGAACAACTTGTCGGTTGTTATGAATGCACCTTCTGGGAGAGCACTCTTTTGTGTTCCTGGTTTATTCCCATTATCTCTGGAAGCCTTTAAACCTCAGTGTCTCTAATAAGGACGCAACCACCAGAGCAACCACAAGTGCTGGAAAGGAACGGCTTTTTGCTTCCTATAGCAAGACTCGGCTGACCATCTGTCATACCATCTTAATGCCTGCTGGATACTGTATTGATTCATCAGTGGCAATTATGACTGTTTCTTTCTCTTTATGCTTCCAGATGAAATATGCTTTTCTTGACAAAAAAAGTCAAAAGTAGCTACAACAACTGACATATGGGCATCCCCCTCTTTTCCCAGGTATTTTTGTCTATCTGTTAAAGTAGGACTTTGGAAACTAGTGCTGGTTATCATACTAGTGTTTCAGTAAAGGCCTCAACTTTCCTTCTGTGATACAGGATTTACAGTTACTTCTCTTACAGCATTATGAGGATCCTCTTAATGAAGATGATTCAAAAACTTTTAAGCATTTCTAAAGATTTAGACATAGTGTTGTTTTGGTTTTCCCCTTTTCCTCCTTACCCCTCTAATATTAATTTCCGAGGTCCTCTTACACCTTCAAGACTACAAGTTTCTCAAAGGGTTTCAGTCCCATACAACTGCAGGAGTCTTTCAGGATGAGGCTTAGACATGATGTTTCAGCATGTGCCAGATACACAGGCAAAGCAAGACAGTGACTGCTAAAGTAACAGGAGAGGTATAACTGGTTATAGGGTTATTTAGTTCCAATGAGCATAAGCAGACCTGGTTCACACAACATGATTCCATCTGCCTGAAATCCCTAGGGCATGTTTGAACACTGCGCTTACTCCTCAGCCTACAGTGCTGCATCACACAGCAGTGGAGAGATGACTTCATCAGGATTAAGATCTAAAATATCTCTGTGGCATCCCAGAGTTCCCACTCCAGTTTTTCTGGCACTGGGATATTGCATTTTTTATATTTAACCAGAAATATATCCTTTCTCTTGTTCCTCGCCAAGTGTGGTCTGTACAATGGAGCCCTTATCTTGGATCTCCCAGTCTGGCGTAGCAGGGCAACGCAAACCAGGCAGGGAGAAAGCTGTAGTGAGCCTGGCAGGTCCATATTAAATGACTGCATAGAAACTCCAATTCTACATGAATCTACCCGGGAAGATTCCCATTTTTTTTTAATGGAAGATTATACAAGAAAAGCCTCACTGAAAAGAAGGCATGACTTAAGACACTCATGATGTTAGAGTAGCATGCGCTTTACCACTTGGTGTTTAAAAAATAAAAAAGGTCTTTCTGAAGTGCAGTGTAATCTCCTGAAATGCTAGTCTCCCTGAAATCCCTTAATTGAATCTTCTACAGTCCTTAAGAGATAGTGAGGAAGAAAGAGAGAGAAAAGAGATACAGAGAGATTAAAGCAGCTTTTCTAGTTAGTCCAAGAGTGAATGAGTCTCCTTCTGTATCTCTTTCTTCATCTATTCAAGGCTTCATTCACTCCCCATGTGCCTCCCACTGACAGTATTGCTGCTCAAGCACACTATGCATGAATTGCCATAATGTTTTATTTTGTTATAATTGGTTTCTTTAAACCAAGGCTTTAACACCCACTGTCTCATGCCATTACCAAGGGCATTCTGACCTACCTTAATGTAAATTGCAGCATCGAAAAGACGTAAGGGTTTTTTTTCCTTTCTTCCCAACAGACAAGTAACATCTGTGTGAATTCCTAATAGACAAAAATTGAACTTAAATGCAGTGTACATCAAGATAATAAATGGCTCTTGTTAGAGGAAGTTACTGAATAGAGCTCACTGAAGTACTTTCTATTCTCTCAGTGTGACTTCTTTCTTTAGGGCAAACACTTTGAATGTTGTTATTATAAAGAGGCGTTATAACAAAGGTGCCTATAGTGTGAAAGTAGTTCTGTGGGACTGAGAGTACTGTGCTGTTAAAGCTGGTCATAGTGCTGGATGGGATCTTTGTGTACTATTCCTATGTTGCTATTCATTACACTAGAGCAGAGTTATGTGGTGGGGATGTTGGTTTTGCACAGGCAGAAATGCCAGGCTTTCTGTGTATAGCTGGGGCTTTGGACAGGGGTCAACTTTCAGGAAAAACAAAACAAAACAGGCTTATACCAGCACCTGCCTAATACAAACACGCCAGTCTGCTAGGCAGGCATCTTCAAACTCGGCCGACATTCCTGAGAGACTGTCTGGAGAGGAGAGGTGACAGGTAGTGGAGGAAAGAAGAGAGCACTATTTAGACTAGCTAGCAGCTGGAAGCCATTAGAATTTAGCAATGTTTTCCTCCTTTGATAAATCTTTAAGCACTTAAATTAGCAGCAGGCCTAGGGAAGCGAACAAACTGAAAAAGTCCTGTTTCCTTGACCTGCCCTCCAGACTTAGGTCATTAGAGTCTCCAATAAGCTGCAGATCTCAGGAGGGGGATACAGCCTGAGAAGACCTAAAGCTTTGCTGTTTGTAAACTTACTCAGCCCTCTTTTCACACATTCTTCAGCCTGCTGGCTTCAAGCCTTTGACTCTGCAGAGCAGTTAAGAAAAGTCCTGGTGTGATGTGCACAGGCATAAAATTAACTGTTTTGTAAGTGAAGGGTGAAGCAGCAATACCATCTACAGACATAAGATTGCCCAGAATAAGGGTGGTCTCCTGCAACTTCATGAGCTGCATTTTGTCCATGAGTAAATCAGGACTGTGTTCCTGGAAGTAGTCCCAGGCTGGTACACAGGTGAGCCAGAAGACGGATGAACCCTAGGGCCCAGCTATACATCCAAACCAGTCCCAAAGGAACAGTGGGACCCCTGTGAAGCCTTCATCCTCTCCTGCTTTCTGCCCACTCTCAGAGACCCCTCTCTCTTCAGCTCTGCTAACATGTGGCTTGTTTCTTGTGATTCCTAGCCACATTAAGATTTTGGGATAAAGCTTATAAGGTACAAATGCTTTAAAGAAACCCAGCCTTTCTCCTGTATGAAATGCAGAGAGCATCTGAGACGTTCTTTGAGAAGAAGGACAAAGTATCATAGCAATAATGAAAATCTCAGTCACCTTTCTATCTCCATACCCATTCAGAAACTCTTTAGTGCCACCTTTTGTTACCAAGGCCAAAGTCATTGTTGGTGCAATTGTGACTGGATCCATTGATTCTTCACAAAGCCATTGCTGTAGAGAGCTACCACTGACTCAGCTGAGAACACAGATACAAAAAAATAAGTGCATTAAGCAAAGGTGTTATGTTGCCAAGACCTGAAACTGCTTCATAAATATTACCAAGTACATATCTCATAAATATTATCAGATGAGGTTTATATAAATCCATAGCTGTGATGTAGTGACATCAGTCTCAAAAACTTCTACGAACCTAAGCAGTACAAAGCTCTCCACTGCTCACATATTTTCTGCTCACAAATATTAATTCCTCTAAGTACAACTATATGTACTGTAACTTGGTTGACTTAGTTTAATTCAGATAAAGATAATTTTTCCCTAGGGACCCCATATGCTTTGAAATTGGTCAGTACCAGCTATCTAGAACAGCATAGTCATCTGTAGCACCAAGCAACACATCAGGAGGAAGGTACCAGGGTGTCACCACTTCAGAGAAGTATGTCTGGCTGGGGATTTACTTGGCATGAGCAAAGCCTGCAAAAAGAAAAAATTAAAAAAAGGACTGCTGTGTTAGGATAGTCTTACCTGTATAACACATGGATAATAATATTATCTATTATAACAGACAGGATGTTATTTTCTCTTGGATTTTTAAACACAAGCAATCCCCATGCAGTTTACAAGCAACTGATAAAGAAATTGTGTCTGGAATATACCTCTAGGGAAGATCAGATCAAGGAGTATGCTGTGTCTTGTAGGGCTTTACCATTTGTGACTGAAGCAGCCATCCCAAAGCAATGCCAAGAAACCCTTTCAGTTCAGCGTGGACTCTACACGTTACATTGTTTTCTGGAGACAGAGGGGTTGATTCTGAATTCTCTTGAGCTGGTTTTATGTGGCAGTAATTGCTCTGACTTAAATGAGGCTACTCCCTTCATCTATCAGCATAAAGTCAAGAAAGGCTGAACTGACCACAGAAATAGTTCCCTAAAGTTCAGTAAGAGGCTTTGCTTTTATGCCTTAATTGGCTGTGGATACAGACCTATATGCATGCTAAAACTTCGATCTGAGCAGATATATTAACAGAAACAGTGACTCACCAAAGCCAGCTAATTTGAGCTCAGCAAGGCAACTGATGAACAAGTTCTGAGGTTTCAGATCACGGTGAAGAATGTGTTGTTGTTGGATGTAAGCCAGGCTGAGCAAGAGCTGGAACATGAAGAGATAGAAAAAGCCAGAAAAAAAAAAAAGAAATTATTATTTTGTGTGACTTTGCATTGATACATTAACCCCGAACTTCAGGGGAACTCCTGGAACAAAGAAAAGATAAAGTAAGTAAGAAAACAGTAAAAATCTCCAAAATGAGCAGAACTGGCTAAAGAAAAGAAAACTGTAGTGGGGTGTGACTACCCTGCAGCTTTATGACATTTTCAGGGTGGAATATTTGGCCACAAGAGCGATTACAGTGCGGTCCCTAAATGCACTTCTTGGAAATTTAACCTCTCTTGAGAAATGGACTGTTGATTGCAGGAGCAAACACAACTTGCCGAAACACAGACCCAGCTTTGAGAACAGCAGATATTCCGATTTCACTGTTTGAGACAAAGACACACTGCCAAGCAAAATAAAGTCTGAAGGAGATGGAAGTTTTGCCTATCTGAGCCAGCTGACACCAGCAGAAGGAGATCTGCGGCCGCGGTACGTGCCACCTCTTGCCAGTAAGCCAGGGCTTACTTGCTTGGCAATGTGAATTGTTATCTTCGCGCTGCGAGAAAACGCAAGGATATGATGAGTGAATGAAGCAAGCAAGAAAGCAGAAAAGCAAGCAAGGAAGCAAACAGGAAAGAAATATCTGACTCCCACCAACGTGGCAGTGTAAATAAGCCTAGGGTAAAATAAGTTGGCCTGAAATGAAGTGTGAAATCGGACAGTGGATAGAAACAAAATGCAGCAGAAGTCAGAGTTCTTGACAGAAAAGATATTTTTCACTAGAAACTTAATGTGAAGAGGAGGAAAAACAGTGACACCCATAGGTCATTTTTGTACCAGAAAAGTGTCCCTGTAATAGTTTGCATACTTGCATTATATTTGCTAGGAATCACTTAGAGAGAAAAACCAAACATTTGCCAACAAAAAATGAAGGAAGCTATATGATCCTCCTAAATAAGTAGGAAATCATTTTGCAGTGGAGTTTCCGCTGACAACGAGGATTTGGGGCAGGAAAGCAGAGCAGCTGGCTGGCGTCTTCTCACAGAAATGCCAGTGATTACATGTTACAGCCATGTAGTCCGTGTGCTTTACAAGCCCCCCTGGTAGCAGAGCCCTTGAGATCTGTGCCAAAACTACATTGCATCATGGACATATCTGAGCTCTAAGGATGTTTAAGATCTGGGCCCCCAAGAAACTTCATTAGGAGTTAGTTTCATTAGTTGCTTAACAACTATCTTGAAAAAGATGTGAACAAGGTGGCAATATTTGAAGATGACAGAAGTATTTAGATTAGCCATGATAAGAAGTGACAGTGAGGAACGTCAGAGGGATCTGACAAAGCCAGATGAATAGACAGTTTGATAAGATACAAGTTATTGTTGACAGCTGTAAGACAAATTAACTGAAGCTGCTCAGGAAAAGGACCCAGGCATTCACTGACAACATCTGCGCTGAAACCTTAAGTCTGCATGCAGCAACAATCCTGAAAGTTAATTAAATGTGAAAATGCATACAAACGAGAGTAGGAGACTATTATAACATCAGTCTACAAAGTAAGGATACAACTTCAGCTGTGTTCAGGTTGAGTTAACCAATCCTAAAAAGCTGTAGCAGAAACAAAAGGGATTTAATTGGGTGTAAATCAAAATATAGTTCCAGATGAGGAGAGACTGAGATCTGAGTGTCTTTAATTAGAGAAATGAATAATGTACTCTAATGATAAAAGGACAAGTCTGTAGAGAGGATTTGCTTGCCACAAGATGTCATTGTTTGCAAAAGCTGAATGTCCTCTTGCAGGTTCAGGAAGTGGAAGAGGGACTAAAAAAAGGCTTTGGAGACTGAGTAGGAGGTCGTTAACATCTTTATCAAAGGCAGCTTTTCTCCAAAATTTTTGTCATATATGGAACAAGCAAATATTAGTAAGCAATTTACAGTGATCAAACATAGTGGAAAACAAGACTTCCTCATGCTTTAAGGGATATTTGTCTTCTAAAGAACTCACCAATTCGTTGTACGAATGAAGTCGTCCAGGATGCTGGCCCATGTACTGTGCTAGATCTGTGTGCTAAATAAAAGAGGAGAACCTGAGGCAAAGCTACTGGTGTAAAATACTTCTGCCAACACTGCCTCTTCTGTAAGTGGAAAAAATATGCAACCACTACAAAGGTATCTCTTTCACCTTGGTGAACATCTGATCTAATGCAGCACACCAGCATGGGTCAAATCAGGGACCTGGCTGACCAATTATCTCAGTTTATGACTTCAAGCTGATAGGTAACAAAATTCATGCTTTTGCCAGAATTTATCATAGAGCTGCAGTACATAGACATAGCCCCTGTACTTTCCTTATAATTTGGTTGACAGCTATCAGCAAAAGCAACAGAAGTAGCAAGTATCATGCTGAGAACTTTGTCTATTGGCATGCCATGAGAGCAACCCACATCTTGGTCAATGGTGAGCCACTTGGGGTGCATGTCAAATCTGACCTCAACTGGGATGCAAGCTTATATCATTATTTCCTATTCTTGCTGTGGCTCAGGAACAGTACTTTTATTGTGTTGTCAAGGCAGAAATGGACATAAATAGTGCTAGCCACCCTACTGTAGACAAGATGTGGAATCATTTTTGCATATAGCTTTTCCATATATAGAAAGAAAAAGAGTAAGATTGTGTGACTGGAAAGCATGAGATCAAGAAGGAAAATCAAACATAACGGATTAAAACTTGTTTCTTTATAGACATCTCATCATGCAGTAATGCAGTGTAGTTATACAGCCCCTTCCCAGTTCTTCCCACTACTAGCTCCACAGGAAGCTAGAAAAAAGATCAACTCTCTGTGTACTCAAAGACAAATGTTAATGTCTCCTTGGTCTGGATAATGTCATGAAGCAGGACAATGTTGGCATGTTTCAAACAATTGAGAAGGGAAGCTGGGGAAACGCAAAAGGAAGTGGTGCTGCTGGAAGTGGAAGGAGACAATACACACCGCAAGGCAATGAAAATAAAAAACTGGGAGAAATAGCCCAAACTTTGCAGTTCCCTAAGAACTAGCAGCTACTGAGTCTGGAGGAGGATGGCACAGCTCCTTAGAGAAGCAAGCATCAGAGCTCTGGGCTTGGTAGGAACCTGTCCATCTCATTTCACAGTTCCCAGTTGCCACCTTCTCGTTGAGAAGTCGTTTCTTCAAGGCAAGTGCTGAGAGGTAGGGGATGGCAGCTCCCAGACCCAGAATGCAGCAGTCTCCAGCCTGGCACTGAGCTTCTCATCCTTCTTCCATCCATGTCCTGGCACGTGTCCTCCCTTAGGAGAACTCTGGGGAAACTGAGTTTCTCTCAGCTTCCAACTTCACAATACCAGGGTGTAAAAATCTGCCAGAAGAAATCACTGTAGAGGCTAAGCTGATTTCTGAATTCAGCACTGGGGTTGGAAAAAACATATTTGTTACTTTCTCCAGTTTAAAACTCAAAGAGCAGAGATGATGAATTTACTGAGACAGCAGCGACTTGTTTGTTTTTATACAACTTCGGAACATTTTTCCTTTTGGCCTAACCATCTAAAACCATCATTGCAACTGTGTGGCCCTGGTCTTTAGGTGCTGACCTGCCTTCACCAAGCCTCGGCACATCTAGGGTGTGGTGATTGAGGGGGCAGCACATGAAGAGTCTCTGCCTCCATTTAGACCGACCACTAACTGCTGCTAAGAGAAAAGCTACAGCCTTCTGAGCCTTTCAGCCTTGCTTTAGGTTTCTCACAATAGAGCAGGTTCCAGCTGATGCACTCATGAAGGCAGCAGAAAGCCTCAAAGATAGTCATTGCAGAGGAAGAGCAATAGTTGCTGTAGCTCTGTATAGAGGAGGAACACGGTGAAGTGGTGGAGCTGGGATCACTTTGCCTGTAGATCTCTGGCACTACTGAAGAATCTGAACCACCTGTTATACCAAAACCCTGCACAGACAGAAGGCCCAAAGTTCAAAAAAACTGCAGTCTCTGACTCAAGATTTTAGTTCAGCTTCTGACATAGCAGAATAGCCTCAGAGCTGCTCCAGGCTCATGTTTCCCTGCTGATTAAAACCGCATTAGTTTACTGTCAGACTACAAATTTCGTCTAGATAAGGCACGGGCATACAATCTCATTTCTGCTGAATTAGCCACAGCACACAATACAGAGCTTGGGTTGCCCATGGGAGGCCAAATGAGTTTTGGTCTTGGATAAAAGCCACTTTTTGTTTTTTAAACAATATGCAAGAGACATTTGAAGAGTTTCATGCTGGCAAAGCATGAATTTATACTCGATTAGCACTTTGCCTTTTGTGACCATAACAATTTCACCTGGTTCTAAAAGCCCTACAGCCCAGGGTACTGTATCACACAGCTGTGGCCTAAGCATATGTCAATACTGAGACTGCTGAGCAGTAAGGGATGCCTGAGTCAGCATAACTACTGGAAACAGCACAGATTGTAAATAGTTCTTGCACAGGACTTGGTGCAGCTGCAGCTAAACTGCCTCTAGTACTGGTCCATTTAGCTACCACCACTATGTTTTCAGTGCACGGCACTATGACCCTTAAACACACTTCACGTTGCACCTAATTGCCTATGAACCCAGTAAAGATACTCTGGCTAGATCCCATCTGCTATGGAAAGGGGCTGCTAACCTGGCTCTGTGATACCTCAGAAACCCCATATGACCAGAGCTGTTGCTCCAGACGAGCAGTACAGAGGGCCCACAGTAATATGGAGATTCAGCCCCCGTGTCTGAATCAGGCCGTTGGGAACTGCTCCTCACTTGGTTGCTTCTACAATCCCCTGCTGGGGTGTCAGATGCTACAGCCAGAACTGAGCTTTAAACGCATTTCATCTCTGTGGGCGTTCCTGGGGTGAAGCAGCTCTTTGTCAGGGGACTGTCAGTCCTCCAGGATAGCAAAGAATGCACTGCGTTAATAAATCTTTCGCTTTGTTTGCACTACTGACTTACATTGTAAATTTGAGGTGTCAGATGCTGCAAAGCTCAGCAGTACACAGAAAATCTATTTAAAGTGGACCATTCATAGGATCACCCTTGTTTTCTCCCATAATGAATTAAGTTAAGGCTCTCAGCCTGTCCAGTAAAGCACGTTAAAGGGGTGCTGAAGTTAAGAGCATCATTAATTCTACATAGATAAAGCTTTTAAGGCTTATTTTACTGGTGGGCTACAAGTGTAAACGCAGAGCAAAATCACCATAGCAAATGAGTGTGTAGGAAACTGTAACACACGCCATCCTGTAAAAAGACATATTGAGGTATCTCTCTGCTTTCACCCAGAATTGGGCTAAGGACTTTGTAAATTTTCTTATCTTAATTACACTGTTAGAAATCTGGAGTGGGTCCACTGACTTCTCTTGTTATCCTGAGTTGACTGGTATGAGAGTCCTGCACTGCAGCTGCTCTGCGAAAGTTGGCACATCTGGTCCCTGACAAAATCAACCCTGGTTTTGAACTGCGGTAAGAAGTAAAAAACAAAATATGTATGACCTCTTACAGGGATAGCTCTCACTAATACCAGACAACAGCTGGCACAAAGCTTGCATATTTCTGTATAAGGAAGAAATCAGATTATGATCCTCTTGGGATTGTAGAGCAGACAAAAATAGAAACCTTACTAAACCAGGCAGTTTGTGAACTTGGTCTGTAGGAACGTGTTAATACATTCAGTCCAAACCAAACACTTAAACAAAAGCATTTCTTTCTCAGTCCTAGTGTATAGAAATGGGAGTGAGAAAGCAACTACGGAGCAGGGAGCAGGCAGGAGGTGTAAGAGGACCCCTACACTGCTAGAAAGGACATTTTCTGGCTGCAGCCAGCACTTTCCTTATCACAAGCTCGGATGCATCTGTCATGAAGGAACACACCGGTCAGATGGTTCCCCCTTTGTCCATCACATGCTCCTCCAGCCCAGCACAACTACCTCCTTCATGAGGAGATAAAGAAACTAAGAGTTTTGGAAGGACAGCTGGCACACTGAGTAGGCAAAGAAAGACTGGGGTCTCCACACCTACCCAAGCGAAATTTCTAGGGCTCACTCCCTGACCCAGGCCAAGCTCAGAAAGGAATTGAAACCCACCTCCATTTTGTTTCCATTAGCAGTGAAACAGGAGCCTGCCCACCTGGCTGGAGTAGCACTGTTCTGCTGACCAAGTATTGCTAGAGAATGGCTTTGGGCAGTGTTCTCACTCTGCCCTCTCATAGCTCTCCTGCCCCTGTGTGATGGCAGCATGGCGTCACCTCTAGTTTCTCTATCATGCAGAGATCCCTCACTCCAGGAAAAACTCTCGCTCCCTCCCTGGTGCAGCCAGACAATCTCCTGGCACACTGCTGCAGAGAAAGTGTCTGTGTGGCGCCTCCACGGCGGTAGTGGTGGAGTACCCTGAAAAACTAGAATGAGGTTTTGTGAATATCCTGGTTAAAGACAAAGCTGGACTTTTGGTTCACCTTTATCTTCCTCTAAGTACTTGGAATTGCCCAGCTTCAAGCTCTTTCTTACAAAGTCCCATAACGGATGTTTTTAGGAGGCATTGTGAAAGCAATAATGGCACTGGTGGTCCTTGCTCACCTGCTGATCCCTTTGTACACAGTTATTCAGGATCCTTCACGTGGCTTCTCTAGATGCACATAGGATGTGGCATGTCTAAATGGGATGTCTCTGCTGATGACCTTGTCTCTGCTTCATGAAGAAATTGATATGTGTCTTAGATTGCTGAGTAGAACAAGAAGCTACTAGCATGTCATTCAGTAATTAAGTACTGATTCATGGCTGGAACAATCATAGGTTTAAATATCTCTTTTCTGGCAATAGGGATGCTGCATGCTCGCCTATTTGAACCTCTCTTACAACATCCCGCTCCTAGAAAGGATCAGCATAACTCCAAGGCCCCAGCATCCTGCACCTCCAGTTCTGGAGGGCGTGAAGCCATGGGGGCTCCAGTGAGAGCAGAGGAAGGGGTGCTTTGGCCACATGTGACACTATTTTACTGACGTGATTCTTTCTATTCTCCTTGACTACGATGGCTTTGAACTCTTCACATCATTTTCATCTCCAGTCATGGATCTCCAGTACAGTTTCTTAGCTCCATCTGTAAGGGGAGGAACTGCCTGCATGTTCCTGTCTTGGTAAATGAGAACACAAAGATAAAAGTGCCTTAACTGCAGAGGACACTTTACCACTATCATTCTACATGCCTGTTATTCTCTCTTACCATTGATTTATTCGTCTCTAGACGGCAATCTTTTACTGCAGGCAATAAACCCCAAATGCAGGATTGAAGTTTCAGGAATTATGTCTTCTCCTCTTTAACCCCTCACCTCCTACTTCCTCACCACTGTATAAATTATACAGCCTGTTAATTTGGTCCATACAGCATAACAGTGCCATAAACTACAAAAATAGTAGTAGAAGATGGTAGGCAGCCTGCAAGCTCCTCCTGAGCTTGGCCGGGCACCTACATTGCCATTTGGCTCAAACACAACAGAATTTGTAATCTATGGCATGCTGCCTCCTCTAGAACTGTAGGTTGTTGGCTCCCTTCCTGTTTTACAATCCCTCATTGGCATAGAGCTCGCTGGAGTGCAATCATCTCCTTGTTCATCACATCAAATGAATTTATTATCATCTAAGGCATGGAGTCATCTTTCAGTAGCTTCACAAACCTGAAGCTGCAAAGCTTGATGTGTTCTGGTTAGAAGCAAGTATGAACGTTTTTCATTCCCACCACAAGTGGAAGAACACAAGCAGAATTATCATGATACGATATTAAATACCTCCACTGTTGATGCTGCTTCTGTGTGCTGAAGACCTTCGATAAGTTTGGAGCCCCTTTTCTCTGAACAGCAGCTGCAGCATCCTGGTCTGGCAGCACTTACACACAACTTATCTCCCACACTGTTGTCCTGATGCAATTAAAATATATCTCTTTTTTCTCCTTCTCCTCTATCTTCTGTTTTCTCCTTTGCTCATCCTCATCCCTCTGTTTGTCCTAACAAATGATTTGCATAAGGTCTCTTCTTAAAGCAGTCTTGTGATTTCTGCAGTACAATGTTAGCATGTTTCAACGCTTGTGATTTTTGCCTCTTTTTCCAACACACAGTGATCCAAATTCACCCATGGAGCAGCTCCATTGATTTCAGCTCATTTGGCATGTGCACTCTAAAAACAGCAAAGGTCTTTTGGCAACTAAAGATGGAGAATTACACAATATATCCAAACTTTCTGCTCATACACAATTCTTTCAGTTAAGCAACTCACAGTGAAATATGTTAGGTAATTAGGTGATAGGTTTCATACAGGAACAGACGTGGACTCCGCCTCATATCCATAGCAATTTCAGTTCTATATGCCACCAGGCTTTAAGCTGAGCTATCTGAGCAGCATGGCTGAGTTGTGCTTGCTGCAGAAGCTGCACGTGGACCGTCCTTGCTTTGGTAATTACCTTCTTAACCATGATGTGGTAGCAATGTCAGCATGGAAAGCTGTCTCTTCCTATGGGATCACTTGTTTAAGGGATGCGACGAGCTGTAGCTGATAGGTTATAGTTTTGTCCACAGGTCAGAACAGCCAAAGCAAACTGATGAATCCAGCCCAAAACAGATTTTATCAACCATGTCCTGAATAGGCAACACACAGTCGACTTACAATAGATGTGGACCAATAAAAGTCCCCTTCTTTCAGTCCCCTGTGAGTGGGGCTGATTGTGCAGCTTCCTAGGACTAATATCCAGCCACTCTAGTGCAAAGGTGAAAGGGCTGAGAAAAACGTTGGCAAGGAGTGAGGGAGCAAGCATTGCACTGAGGATTTTTTTACGCTGAACCCTGAGGTCCCTCAGTTTTCATTTGAATGCATGATGTGAAATCTTCCCCTTGCTTAATTAATTGTTCCTGTGTCTAAGAATATACTTTTTCCTTGTGTAAAACGAATTTTTAAGCAAAAATATTCTCGGAAGGCAGGAACAATTTCCATAACTCATTGCAAACAAACTACCCAGCCTTTGCATGGCAGGAAGGAGCTGACATACCTGGGAGGTTTGATTTCCTTTATCTGAATTTCTTTTGCAGTCCCCAATAAGCCATAATTTGTTAAATATCTATGATCATGGACTTCAGTCTTCTATTTATTTTCCATGTATTCTTTGATCTATCAGAATACAGCAGTTTAGATTTGCTATCCAGGCATCAGAAAGATTCTCTAGATGCACCATACTCAGTAATTAACTGATTTTGCAAGCACTGTTTGCACATCTGCACAAAGTTTCTTATTCTGGAAAATATTTTTATTGTTATTGTTTATACAAATGGACTTCAAAAATGTATTTGAGCATAAATACTTGCATTCTAAAGGAATGGAAAGATAAATGCACAAAAAGTAGAACTGATAAAATTATACATATCAATTCATACTAAAATATTCATTTTAATCTTAGGTATGTTTTGTGTCAGGGAGTAGAGAGGGATTACTCTGTTGCAAAGAAAAGTTATCCAACTTTTGGTAGTTATAAGAGCTGGGAAATGAAGAAAGCAGTGTAATAGCTGGTGGTTCAGGGTACTTGAAAAAACAAGGGAGTATTCATTCCAGTTAGCAGAGGAAATGCTCTAACAGAAATGTTTGATGATTACCCTAGAAAATGCTAGAGTTTACAAAGGAGAGCCTGTACCTGTCATCAAATCGTGATTTTTAAAGGAAACCTTCGGGCAATGTAATAAATAGTCAGTGCTAGGTGCTGATATAGCATTAAAAAAGGAGAAAAAGGAGGCTGAGGGGAGAACTCTCTCTCCAACTACCTGAAAGGGGGTTGTAGTGAGGTGGGTGTTGGTCCGTTCTCCCAAGCAACAAGCAACACGACAAGAGGAAACAGACTCAAATTGCTCCAGGGGAAGTTTAGATTGGATATTAGGAAAAATTCCAGTCTCTCTCACTCCCACTGCATCCGGGAACTGAGCTCGCAGGGTCTACGGAGCAAGAAAGGACGGCCGGACACATCGCTACTTATTGACCAGACTTGCTGCGCAGTTTACAGCTTCGTTCTGCATTTGTCCCTCTAATATTTTAAAATACACTTTCGGGTGTCTTTCCTGCGCTCCTGGCGCCAACACCGTAGTGATGGCCTCGCACAACCCACGCCGCCACTCTCCCAGTCGCCAATCTATAAACGTGCTCGGAACAGCAACGCCGCTCCACGGACTGCTGAGGGCGGAGGGGACCGAGCTGACGCCCCGCGCTGGGTATTTTGTCCCGGGGCGGGACCCGTCGGCGCGTGCGCCTGATCCCGCCCCCGGGCTGCGGCCGCGCTACCCGGCGGCCCCGCGCGCGCGCGGGCGGACGCCAAGCTCCGCCCCCCCCGCGCGGCCGAGGCCCCTCCCCGCGCCCCCGCGTGAATCAGCTGGTCCGCAGCCGGCGGCCCACGAGCGGCCTCGGGGCAGCGCGGGGAGCCCTGGCGTATGCGGGCGCGTGGGGCTGTTCCCGCCGCTCCGCGCTGCCGCGAGACACCCGCGCGTTCCCTCAGCACGCCGGCGGCCTCTGGCAGCTGCGTGCCCGCCGCTCGGGCCCCGAGCTCCCCCGGGAGCCGCTACAGCAGCGCAGGTGCTGCCCTGGCTCGGGACAACAGGTGGGGAAAGCTTGGGGCGTAGCAGGGAAAGAGTTGCCCTCCCCTGTGGGGAGGTGGGGGCTGGGCTGGGCTGTCCGGGGCGCCTCCGCACCTGAGCGGCAGGACGACAGGTGGCGGGGATCGGGACATGGGCCCCGTCTCAGCTCGGGGCTCGGCTTGAAAAGCTCGGGGAGAAGGGAAGGAACAGCCTGGAATGAAGATGCTGGCTGTCCAATTCCTCTCGCCCTCTGAGAGTCTGGTAGGGCAGAGATGCTGAGATTAATTTCTGCAGGTTCCTAAAGACTCCTCTCTGGAAGGCAAGAGACCATCTAAACTCTGAGTTGTGTACTCTTTATCTCCTTCCAGCATCGTTTCACAGTTTTTTCTTTTTGCATGCCTTGGTCGCTGGGGAGTAATTGCTATTTCAGCTTTTGGAGTCTATGGAGTGATAGTTCCAGCGTGGCTGCAGTGTTGTTTCCAGGTGACAGCGTGTATTTACTCTCACAGGCCTCCTCTTCCAGCACAGAAATGTTGTGGTAAGACACCGGGAGCAGCTACAGTAGTTGTGGATGACTGGTATTTGATCATGACTGTTGCAGTGCAGCAGCTTGTAGCTATACTTATCATCTTTCAAATTCTGTAGAGTTAACTGTTCTCAGAAATGGAAGCACCTGAACATGTACTAAATTAAGAACATGTAATTTCAAAAGAAGAAGAGGAGGAAGAGCTGTGAATAACTTTTTGATTCTCTCATGAGTTTGGTAAATTCTGAATTGTTAATTATGTGCTGTAGCAGATAGTTTTCAACTGTGTTCTTTTAGCTGATACCAGGCCCTTTCTTTGTTCCCCCTCCTGTCTCTTTCATGGTTATATCTTGTTTACTACCATCACTCACTTGCTGGAGCTGGCATTAAAACCTTTTGAGCCCTCAACTGAAGGGATCACTGTTGTCTTCTAATAGCAAGTTGTTCTATTTTGCTCTGAGCAGATCTTAGTCGCACAGTGTTAAAAATGATGGTTGTGCGTTGTCTGTGATGACCAGAAAACGAGGGTTTCTTGAACTGGTAATGTTTCATGTATGAACCACAGTTAGCAATAATAATTGATATGTATGTAGACGAGAGTAATGTTGACAGCTCTGTTTTGAATTGGGACACTCCGAGGTAACCTCCTTCAGAACTTGAGTAGATGACTTCAACAAACTTGAGTTCTTGGTAGTGTAAGTTATTGCTAAATATGATGCAACAAATGTATTCATCGTGTGTCTGCAGAGGTGTAATAAACATGTCTGAAAGTTGTAGAAATATTTGTAGTTTTTATTGGCTGTAGTAGGTAAATAAAAACATGAAACTAATGGGAGTTGTACTGTTTTTGAAAGTCAGGGGCATACCAGTTCTTCTTGTTCAGCACTGAATGTTCAGCACATTTATACCTGTGATGCTTATTAGAGAATGGTCAGTGTCCAGTGAAGGACGCTGTCCCATCTTAATGAGAGAAATGTTTACTTCACATCATTCCCTGCTGTAGCAGTTGTTATGGTGTGTTAGTGTTTGATTTCTGGAGAATTTGAAATATCATTCTACTCTGTAACTGGAAAGCATGACATCAGTGCCATGCTAGTGACCATCTGTCTGCAACACAAATCCATTTCATAATTTGGCACTACTGGTTGTTTTTTGCTTTTTGCTGGTTGCGGTGTTGAAGTGAAAAATGTAGAAAGCAAGTGTACGGGCAGAGCAGATGCTGGTATCGCAGTCATCTTTCATGCTGTGAGAATGATGTATTGTGTCTGGCTGTTCACTTCTCTAAGCATTAAGCCTAATAACAATTCAGGTAATATTAGTGGTAAAGAAATTCTGTGCATGTAATGCTACAACATAATATTATACAAATGTGAAAATCAGCAAGGAAAACTAATATATTCCTATTAGGATGAAGAAACTTTCTATTTGGAATTATTTGGTTTGTAGCTGTGACCAAATGACTTTTATTTTGTCTTAGCTGTGAAATGGGAATAATGTGCTCTTCTAGGAATGAATGAAAACTTGCACTGAACTTGAAAATTATTTAAAAATGTCTTAAAAGTGTCTTATTTGTGGACATAAAACAATTTGACTAGCATTTTCTCTAATATGCATAAATGCTTAGTAATGCAACCTTAAGTGTGAGCTTTTGTAAAGAAAACAAAATGTATCGCGCATGAAAATGAAATTAATTCTTTGAGCCCTTAAAAAATAAAAATAATTTAAAAAATCCCTAAGTTATAGAAGTCAAGAATTTTAAGCCTAAATTCCTTGATCTTAAATAAGTCTGTATTATGTAAATCATACAATTGTCGATACTTTATCGCAGCTCCCATCTCTTCATCTGATTCACTGATCCATTGGATATTTATACGTGAAGTTAGTTCTTCAGAGAAGTGTCAGTATTTTCAGGAAAGCGGATTGTTGGGTTAGGTGGTTTTGAGTATGCCAACAAACCCCACAAATGTACTTACTCGGAGCAAGAACACATCACAGACTTAGCAGTTCCGAAACGCACTTCCATTTTCCTTCTATGTTTCATCAACGCCTCTTACTGAAGTGTTGCTTGACTGTTTGCTTGTATTTGTGAGACTTTCTCTGTTAATATTTTAAAATTCACAGTTGTGTGTGTATTTTTCTCTTTTTTTTTTACCTTCTTAAGGAAGGAGAGATAGAAGTGTCTTGAAAGCAGTATCTTTCAGGTGGCAAGTGTGGCTTTGTGCATATCTGTTCCCAGAATGCTTGCTCTGATTTTTTTATTTTTTAGAGCGAAGAGCATGTGACTTATCACAATGCTATTCTGTCTCATTAATTTGGTTTCATATTTTCATGGCTTTTATATTTTTGTGATGTGTTCTTTGCCAACTGTGAAGCCCAAATCACTACTTTAGTGTCCTGTGTTTTGAAAACTGATAACGTTTAGTATGATGCGTTGCTGGTTTTGTCTATAAGGGTCTGCTTGGTACTTCATTATTCAGAGCAGTCTAGTGAAATTGTTGGGATTTGTATTTCAATTATTTTTCAACTTGGTGATTACTGTTTCCTAGTATGCAATTTACTGGTTTACTTATTTTGTCTCTTGTAATCAAGACTGGTCATGTTTTATTTCTGTTTTCTCTATGCAAGACCTTCAGACAACTCATTCTGGGTCTTTTCTTGGAGATGTGTTGTTTTAGAAGACCATTATATTAATAATTTATTTTCTGTTTTTATTACAGTGGATATCAGACAACAACTGTAATACAAAAAAAGAGGTCTAAAGAATTTGAAACTGCTTTTATTTGAATATGATTA
Organism: Dromococcyx pavoninus; assembly: GCA_033558185.1. Taxonomy (NCBI): domain Eukaryota; kingdom Metazoa; phylum Chordata; class Aves; order Cuculiformes; family Neomorphidae; genus Dromococcyx; species Dromococcyx pavoninus. The sequence goes on along the minus strand of JAUMJL010000119.1, from coordinate 1,446,921 downwards.
CACGCATGCAGTAATGTAACTAAAATTTTTCATCTAGTAAGGCAGTAGATCAAGGAAAATTACAATTCTTTCAATATTAAAAAGCCAAACAGATTGGAAGAAGCAGGGGTTAACAGTAGCTTTGTTTTGTAACAAGAAAAGTAATTTAAAAATATCTTCATGAAGATGGAAAGATATGAGGGTGAACTTGCAAAATTCAAAACCTGCAAGAAAAAAAAAGCGTAAATAGAGCAGTCATTTTTTCTCTGGCTTCTGTGGTCCTGTCATATCTTCATAGGTACTCTGCTGCCAGTTTGCATGAAGAAATGTTTTGAACTCTTAATTGCATTGCTGCACAAGCTTTACTAGAACTACACCCTTTAATAGTAATATGTGCTTTGCTTCAAGAATAGGGTTATGAATTCAACTCAATCATTTTTGCTTATACAAATCTGTTTACCTTATAAATTTAACTTGGACATAGAATTCTGTCTTACATTAGACTGAAAATGGATTGGTTATCTTGTTTTGATGTTTCTTGAGTGGTATACTGAGAATTATAGAGAGATTGATGTTAGTTTCTGCTTTTGAACTAGGTTTTTTTTCAGTCAGTCCTTACAATAGACCTATTGTGAGATGAGTAGGTAGGACAAGCTTGGCTATTTAGCTTTTGTCTGCCAACTCAGTATGAGTGAACTAAATACTCTAAATACTTCAGCCATCCCAGTGTTGTGGTAGTGCTTATTTATTCAACATGGAATCTAAAGGTTTCCTTCTTGTTTTGTGGGCTGTTTTTTTGTTGAATTTTTTTTTTCAGGCTTAACATTATTTGAAATTAAATACCTGGGGTTTTTATGTTTCACAGTTTGCGGAAGTTCTATTGTTCCTTTTGAAAGAGGAGTGATTTGGTGGTGATGGAGTGCTGCCACTGACAGATGGACTCACAGGAAAGAAGGTGAGCTAGGTGAAGCCACAGAGGCTCCCTGAAATATGCCAGCTTATGCTCATCCTGTAAAATTATTAAGTGATGTCAGTGTACTCTTTGTGCCTTACACTAAAGGGGAGAAGAGAAGTTACTTAGCTTTAGGTTGTTATGTCTGGAACGCTCAACTTAATACAAAGCAACTTCTCTTTTAAGTTAATTGTTGTAACTTGTGGAGGAATAGACATAGGCTGGAAGCTTGAAAATGATGTAAATCGTATCTGTTACCTGCACTTGTGAATTTTGGTTCTGGATCAATAACCCTGAAGTAAACTATTCTTTTGCTCCTTGTTTCATCCACTGAGATACCTGAGAGAGGTCAGATGTTTTTGGGACAGAAAATTAGTCTTGTAATAAATCCCAGTATGTGAATGTCCACGTTTGTCTTACGCTATTCTCTGAAGACTTTTATTAAATGGATAAAAGCCCAGATACCAGGGTTTGGACTGAATTTAACACCACAGTATGTTGATGAAAACTCTGTATTACTGTGTTATATTCTTTGATGTGCTTTCCCCATCTGAATAAAATCCATATTTTTATTTTAGATAAATGTCCTAACTATGATGTTGGGTTTTTATAACTTTTTTTTCCTGGCCTATATATTAATTGATAGGTTCCTTTTTAATTTACTTCTATTCTAAACACAATTCTTTTGTATTTAAAATGCAAGATGGACTCTGCATTTTACTGATATATATGTGGTTTGGATTAAACTACTTATCTGAATTTTAGAAGACTTTTTGACTGTCATCTTTTTCTTGATTTTTTTTCTTTTTTCTTTTTTCTGTTATGTGGAAAAAGAAAAGTTGAGGATGGGCACAGGAGCTAATAGAGACATAATTCCATCTCTTAGGTATTCTTCTCTTGCATGTTTCAGAGGCAGATTATGCAGAGTTATTGTTCATCCTATGCACCACAGTTCGCAAGATTTTAGTTTAAAAAAATCAGTAGTCTGCATGAATAGGGCCTTACAGCTTTTGAATGTGCTACTTCCATAAGTTGTCTACAGTGCGACCTGTCAGACTTGTTTTTTCTGGGTTTACTTCGGTTTTGTAATGCGTTTGATTTTTTTTTTATGCCCTTTCTTCTAGACCAAGGTTGCCATTCCATCAAAGCTTTTCTTGATACCTTAAATATTTAGCTTCACAACTTCATGCAAATCTGTAAGAGCTGATGTATGTGGGGAGTAAATGACTTGACTGTTGGCAAATAAGGAGCTAAGCCTACTTTTTTGTGCAGGGCGGTTAACAATCCATTCTGTATAAATCTTTAAATTAATGCGAAAACCCTTCTTATTTTAGCTTGAAATGCTGTGAGTCTATATTGGTGTTTAAAATGACGTAGTGTTTAACTCGAGTGATTCCACAAATTGTTAGAACTGTGCTTGTTGTCTGAGGAATTTCTTTCTGCTGACTGTGAGAAGTTAGTGACTGAGGTTTCAGGCAGGAGTGCTGAAGTGTTAAGCCAGCTTTGGATAGTTACAGTCACTCCTACAAGCCCAGGTACTTTCCTTGTGGTTCAGTATATGTTTTTTTTTCTTTTTGGTTCAGTTGATTTGAGTGACTGGCTCATTTCAGTCTGAGAAACTCATGGAGAATTAAAACAGAAAGAAAACTCCAAACAACCAAAACCTAATTTTTCTCTAGTGGTAAAAATGGAAGTATATAAAGGATGAGCTTTTATAAGTGTAATGTTTTGAAGACACTGTGAATAGAATCGATCAGTTCATGGTACAATCTGCCTACAATACAACCTTTGCATAATTACTAAAAAACCAGAGATGTTCCTTCTCCTTTCTAACACGGGAAGAGTTAACATTGTAAATCTCACTGTTCAGAGTGCAACAGAGTTGCTTACATTTGGATAGAGCTGATGTAAGGATCTCCCTCAGCATACAATGGCAGAATTGTGTACTCTTTTGATCTCCTTGCTCTGAGCAACAGATATGTAGTATAGAGGCTCTTTCAGTTGTGAGTGTATTTAGGTGTGCTGGTGACAACATCAACTTCTTGTCAGGCAGTAGAGTACAAAGGGAAAAGAAAGCTAATGATTTCAGATAAAGATATTTATTTTCCATTTAAATAATGTTTAAATTAAGATTACCAAATTGTAAATGAAATGTTGACTTTCTGAAATTAAAACTAATGCCTCTTCTATCAAGCCTATCCTACACATGTCAAAAGCAATTCTATGTGTTACTGAATCACAGAAAACTTCAAGCTGATTCTGCATTTACTCCAATCCTTTTGTAGTTCAGAAGAGGCAGAAGGAGCCAAAGAGAGAGGCCTGGTCTATGTTTGGAAGGCTGGTTCCTGCTCTGTAACTCCAGAAAGGCTTCTAGGCCTTGGTGGAAAGACTGTATTACAGGCATCCCTTGGAACACATCATGGGTTGCTTCTAACAGAAGGTAATAAACATCTTAATTTTAAAGATTTGAGGCAATAACAAACTTTATTTATCAAATTCCTTCTTTTAGAATTTTTCTTTTTATTCTATAAAAAGAGTTGTCTTTTGCACTTTTTTTTCCTTTTAACAGTGGCTCTGGATTCCTTTAAATCTGAACCATGTTAACTGAAAATGACATTTCTTGTGATGTACAGTACAGCAAGAAGTTCTCTTGATGTTTAAGAGCTTTGGTTTCTGTGTGCTTCTTGAAAAATATGTGACTAGCAGATGCATTAGGAGGAGTCTTGGTCTGTGAGCAGTTTGGCACTGTGAATCAAAATTATTTCTAAAAGCTAGTCGGTTTTGCATTATTTGGTTCTTTTACTGACCAGTGGACACACAGTTGTAAAGGATAAACTGGAAGTTGCTGCTTTGATTTTTCTGTGTTGTTTTTGAAGGAATGGTAATTCAAACCTTTAAATCAGCTTCAGAAAAAGAAAATGACAGGTTATTGGTGAGCCTGGTATAAGGACCTCTTCTCTGTTAGATTTGCTATGGAGCTCCAGTGTGGTTTTAGAACATGTTTCTTTCATAGTTAAGGTGACTTCTTGCATGTGTGTTCTTAGCCCGTGAAGGATGTTGTTTGTGGCTATGATTTGCCGTTTTTCTTTCACTGAAAACAACTGTTCATCTGGCAAATAGATTTCTGCTTTTCTTTAAATTTAACAAAGTAACTTGAACTGGCATTGCTGCAATCTTTTCAGGTAAAGGTAATGAAATTTTGGAGGGGCCACAGTACAATATCAAACCAGCCGCAAGATACATTTACCCACACCCCACTTTCCCCCGATGGGGTAATCCTATTTTACTGTAGGGCAGCAAACCGTTCAGTTTGGTGATGCTAGATCTCTGTATGGGAAGATGAGCTCTGTGCTTTATATTCTTCAGGTGTGGTTGTATGTCCATATTGTGTTGTATATTCTTAAAATAGAAAGTGCTAATAAATACAGTGTAGTATATAACTTTCAGTATAGTAGAATTCTTAGCAGAAAAGCATTACTTAGTTCAGCAGTGCATGCATGTAAAAGGTAGTGTTAACATGAAGTATAGAACTTAAGAGCAGCAATAGCAGAGAGCGATCGGTGGTCTTCCTATATCAATACCCATAGTTTCTCTAAGCCTGGAGTAAGCTGAATACTGGCATCTGTTTATCTGAATCTCTTCAAGATGTTGTATTGATTCAACTTCATTGAATTCATGCTGGGTTTTTTTGGTGTTTTTATTTTTTTTCAGGTGGAGAGGTCTACAGTTTTGGAAGATTGCCCTGGCGATCAGGATCAGAAGAATTAAGTGCTAATAGTCCTATCTTAGAGAACACTTTGCTTGGGCATCATGTTATTACAGTGGCAGCTGGCAGCTTCCATAATGGAGCTGTGACTGAAAGCGGTGTGGTGTACATGTGGGGGAACAATTCTGCTGGCCAGTGTGCAGTTGCTAATCAGCCATGTGTGCCAGAGCCACAGCCTATCAGTATTTCTGATTCTGAAACCAGCCCTCTGTTATCAGTAAGGATTTTGCAGCTGGCATGTGGGGAGGAACACACGCTGGCATTATCACTAAGCAGAGAGATATGGGCTTGGGGGAGTGGCTGCCAGCTTGGTCTCATAACAACAACTTTCCCAGTGACAAAGCCGCAGAAGGTAGAGCACCTGGCAGGTCGTGTTGTGCTCCAGATTGCTTGTGGAGCCTACCACAGCCTGGCTCTGGTACAATGTCTCCCTGTACAGGAAATGAAGCCCATCCCAGAGAGATGCAACCATTGCAGTCAACTCCTCATTACAATGACAGACAAGGAAGATCATGTAATCATTTCAGATAGTCACTGTTGCCCACTGGGTGTGGCACTATCTGAAAGCCAACCAGAAAACCATGCCTTCTGTCCCTCCTTGGAGACCCTAGAAGGGAAAAGCATAACGGGTAGCCAAAGTGAAGACTGTCAGAAACCACTTGTGGAAGAGCATACGCTTGTTCTAGAATCTGATGGAGCAAGTATGCTTCCCAGCAATGACAGACAGGAAGACAGTGGAATTTCTAGTCCTCGAAATATTCTGTTCCCAGATAAAAAAGAAGTGAAAGAGTACTTAATCAGTTTGTCAGATCACTCATTAAATGAGAGACTGGAGAAAGACATCTGCACAGAACCTGATCAGGTTGGTACCCAGTCACTAGCTCTTAATTTGCTACAGCTCCTCTTGTGTACATGATGGTGCTACTCTTTTCACTAATGGAAGATTGTTTAATGTAACTGTGGTGGTCCTGTAGTTTCAAAGTGTTTCTTCTCTGTGATGGCTCTTGGCTTTTCAGTGGAAGAGTTTTTGTCCTCCTTCCTTTTTCAGTAGTAAGCCTGTAATGTGAGCAGCCTTGGCAATGCTACAGTCTCTGCTATTCTTGATCCACGGTACCAGAACCGCATAAGACGGTTTCCCATTCCGCAGCAGTCGTACAATGTATGCACTACCCATTTGTGTGGGGCAGTAATCTGGTACTTGTCTTACTTACCTTTAAAGTAGAACTTTGTGTTCTGGATGCTGAACAAATTCCTCACAAATCTGATTTCTTAGTTGGTTAAAAATTGTAGATGGCAAGTAAAGATTGTAAGGGCGATGTTGAAGTGTTGACCAAAAGGTTTCTAACATTAATCACATAGGGGTGGCATAAACATATGAAAAGGGATGGGAAGTACATAAGTATTACTCTGGTTTGCGTGGTGTGGAACATAGTTCAACAGCACTGTTTTGATGCTATAGCAGAACGTTATAGTAGTAATTGCTTAATAAGTATTGTAAAATGCTTGATATGGAGATTCAAGAGTTGTTCCCAGCACTCTGCCAAATGACTATGTTTTTGACTGTTTTGGAAAAAAAATTGTATTTAGGGTATGGGAGATAAATGTCATGGTTCATAATAAATAGGTGATTTTTGTTATCATCTCTGATGACAAAATAAATAGTTATATTAAAACCAAAGCAAACTGTCTAGTAACTTGGTGATTCAGCAAGTTATGTTTTCCTATTCTGAGGGAAACTTATTTCAGTTGTCCTTCCTTTTGTTTTTTGGTGATACAAATGCATTCTAGCAGTTGTGGGACTCTCAGACATGCAAGAGCTCCTACTGTTAGTAAATGACTAAAACATGTAGTTTCATGCTCCCTTTCTCAACTCCTTTTTCCTGGAACATTTTCAGAGTACTGTTTCCTGCGCATAGTTCCAGGAATAAAAAAGCCTGGATTTGATTTACTGAAATTTAACACAATTAAGCATAGATGTGAAGGGCGAAGAACTGAAAGGAGGTTGTAGCGAGGTGGTTGTTGGTCTCTTCTCCCAAGGGACTAGCAATAGGACGAGAGGAAATGGACTGAAGTTGCAACCAGGGGAGGTTTAGATGGGATATTGGGAAAAATTTCTATACTGAAAGAGTGCGGAAGCATTGGAAGAGGCTGCCCAGGGAAGTGATGGAGTCTCCATCACTGGAGGTGTTCAAAATCGTGTAGATGTGGCACTTCAGGTCATGGTTTAGTAGACACAGTGGTGTTGGGCTGACAGTTGCACTGGGTGATCTTAGATATAATGTTTCAGCATTAGTAAAATCCTTTGTTTTTCGTTACTTTCTTACAAAAATCAAGTTTGCTTTTCTATGTTTCTAGGTTTGCCTTTTATGAATAGGAATGAAGGACAAGTACATAGATTCAGTTTCATCCTTTAGCTAACTTCTCACAGAAAAAAAAGAAATCAAACATTTGTTTTCCTTCTGGCAGGCTAAAATGAGATACAATATTAATGTGGGAAAACGGGACTTTGCTGTCTTTGGTTTAACATTGAAGCTTTTTGGCAAATACCATCTTGTGCATTATTTCTTATTTGGTGGGTAAATTGGTTGCTATTACAGGTAATTATGTGCTGGTACTAATAATTGCCTTCAGTCACTTTGCCCCTAGTGAGACTTGATGATTATGAACTAAGCTTTCTATGGATACAGCTGCAGTGTAAGGAGACCCACAGCTCAGAATGGTCTTAAGACAGACCTTGCAAAATGATTTAATAAATCAGTGTTTTCCTTTTAATGTAGCGAAGGGAGAACTTATCTCTCTGCAAATACAGCATGCTCACTGATGAACTTTAATTGGTGGCAAAGAAGTTGGTGATCAGCCTAAAATTAAATCCCTTTTTATATTTGTTAGCAAAGATTCCTGGTTTGGTGGGGTTTTTTTAATTTAAAAAAAACAGACCCGCAGGCTCTTATGGATGAGCTACAAGACAAGTGCAATAGACAAAACCCATTCTGTGTAGAAGTGGTGCTTGGTCCTGCCTTAAAAAATATGATTCTGAGTAATAGATGTACACCTAGGTATAGAAAGCTTCCTCATAATGTCTTGTTCACTATAGCACATAGTTTGAATAGTGAACGTGCGTATGTCATCATCCTACTGTTAACGTGCTGTCTGGTATGATAGGCTTCAATTTTTCTTTGGTTTTAGCCTTCTCGAGAAGAACAACTCAGTGCTTGTGTCCCTGGCCCTCCAGGTACTAGCACATATGCCTTGAACAGCTTGGTGGCCTCTTGTGCATCAGCAGTTGGTGTGAGAGTAGCTGCTACATATGAAGCTGGAGCATTGTCTCTGAAGAAAGTAATGAACTTCTATGGCACACCTTCAAGTGAGCCAGGATCTCAGTCTGGTGGCGGTTCCCCAGGGCCTGAAGCTCTGAAAGACAGTCGAGAAGAGCAGGTCAGACTGGAATCCATGCAGGGGAAGAAGAGTTCCAGTTTAGTAGATATTAGAGAGGAAGAGTCTGAAGGAGGGAGTCGAAGACTTTCCCTGCCTGGCTTGTTGTCACAAGGTAAAAAAAGCTCATTGGGAAAAGTAAGAGTTGTAATAAGTTGTGATAATGTGGAGATTTTTAACTGAGAGTAAAACATTTATTAAAAGTAAATATAATCAACTACCAAAGGTGTTTATGAATTGTTAACTCTATTGTAGGACTTGAAGGCGGTGGCGGGAAATGAAGATTAGCAGATACTGCATGCTAAGAAAACCAAACCATAGTGGGTTAGGAATGTTGTTTATTGGTAAAGTAAGGTAAAATGGGCACATTGTAGTATTCTGGGCTTCTTATTGCAACACAGCAGCAGACTGCCTTTCGTATAGGTTTCACAACAGATCTGTGTGGCCTGTAATCCCTACAGCACTGAGCTGGTTTTGAGCCAGGGACCTAGAAATATTCCAGTTCCCCTTGCCAAACTTCGAAGTTAATTATGTTCTTCCCTCATAGATTTCAGCGTTGTTAATTGCCCTGAATGGGTGGGTTTAGTTTAGTTCTATTTTGATCTTGGTTCTGAGGGGAGATTTTTAGGAAGTATTGAAATCTTTCATTCACTGCAATAATATGTTTTGAAAGAAAACATATATAATTTGTTTTGGTTCATTTGCTTCAGTATAACTGTGTAGTTCTTATGTGTCTGTTATCCTTTAGTAGCTGGTAAAAATTAGTTGGTATCTGTCAACTTTTAGCACATAGGTTATTGATATACAGAGGTAGCCTATCTTGTTATGTGTCAGCCTGTGCTCTCAGTTAAGACCTCTTTAAGAAGGCTTGATCAGTTATCTCAAATGGTACTGTTACTGTGTAAAACACTGAGTGATGTATTTACCTAAAATGATGAGCAATTTTTTGATCTCTTGGCCTGTTTTCAGTTTCTCCTAGGCTCTTACGGAAGGTAGGGCGGGCAAAAATGAGGACTGTAGCTTTGACTCCAACCTACAGTGGTGAGGCTGATGCTCTTTTACCCTCTCTAAGAACGGAAGTGTGGAGCTGGGGAAAGGGGAAGGAAGGACAACTAGGACATGGTGATGTTCTGCCAAGGTGAGATTTCTTTGAATGTTTATTAGCAGGTCACTAAAATCTTTTACTTTCTCAAATTCAGTCAACCTTGCATTGCTTTCTTGTTCTTTTGTGTTATTGTCTAAATTCCTCCAAGTAACATGTTTTATGCTGTATTGTTACTGAATGTCAATTAGTTATGACTTTTCCCCTTGTAATCACTGAGAGTTTAGGTGATGTTTTGACTTTGTACAAATTGGGGTGAGGTATATCATCAACTTTGTCTCTTCCTGACCTTTTTGGTTATATTGGTTTGCTGCCAGAACAGTCCATGTATGTTTTTCTCTTTTTTGGGGAAAAAAATAATAAAACCTGAAGTTTATTTTTCTCTTAAGAATACCTCTAATCTTTTTTTCTACACCTCCCCTTACCCCACATTCTGGGGATTAACAGGCTTCAGCCACTATGTGTGAAAAGCCTAGATGGGAAAGAAGTGATTCACCTCTCTGCTGGTGGCCATCATTCCTTAGCGCTCACTGCCAAATCCCAGGTACAAGCGATTGTTGTCATTCATTGCTTATCTATGATGTATTTGTCACATTTATTTTCTTGGTTTTATTTCTTTTCTTTCTAAACTTTTGTTTTCATTTGTGAGAGGCAGCTTGGAAGCAGTGTGGAGTTATAATTCTGTCAAAGTTCTGCAGGTAGCTTCAACCTTTAAAGATTGCAATGACTTGATTTGGTGCGTTCCATTTCTGAACACGAGAAGACAATCTGAGAATATAAGACAGCTGAAATTAAGAAAGTGCTTCTTAGTACATGAATCATATGTATTTGCCTTTGAAGACTTGATGTGTTGCACTGCTACAGTTCAGTATGTGTTCGTGTGTGTAACCTAACATTCTCACGTTTAGCTGTGTTTCTTACAGGTATATTCATGGGGCAGCAATATCTCTGGCCAGCTTGGTCACTTGAACTCCCCGACAACAGTCCCTCGTCTTGCAAAGGTACTTCCTGTTTTCTGTATTTTTCTCCTTTCAGTTTAGGGTCTGTTCTTGTACAAGTGAGTGCAAAATAATTTCTAAAAACTGACCGTGTTTGTTTATCTATGTGCTGTGTACTAATAGAGCTCTTGATTTCTTTGGCTTACAATGTGAATACAATCCTCATGAGCTTGTGAAAATCTATCCAAGAAATCCTTTACACAGTCTTCTACTATTTTTTGACCACATTGAAGTTCTAAAACTGTGAAATGTGACTGGTTTTATCTTCTGATCAAATTTCACTTCTTCTGTTTGGTTTCTCTGATATCGATGTTGCAGTGCTGAAACTTTTAAGTATCTTGGAAGACTTTTTATTCTAAGCGCACTTGTAGCATTTATAGCTTTGCTAGACCATGACCATATTTGTTTTTTGTTTCTGTATTTCCAGATCTGTTCTGAACTTTTCATCACATTGAGTGAATAGACCAATAAAGATTTTTGGGTTAGACCAGACTCTTTCCTGTATTTTCTGGTGCTTGCCTTGGTGGAAAACTAGCAGCAGACTTTTTCTGCTTAGGACTTATGCAAATTAATGTATAGTATATCAATGGTCCCAAAATTATAAATATCCCAATTAATAGTAAAGGAAACAATAGTGTCCTGAGTTTAATCGAGCTCACCTAATGCCCTTTTAAAAATAAAACTGATGGATAATTTAAAAGCCAGTAGAAAGAAGACTGGAAAGAAAGATAACTTTCAGTATGCATGCAAGAAATGTGTTTGTTATGAGACATTGAAGTTGTTATTACAATACTTCTTCTTGGCAGGCGTATTATGTGCATGTTTGGCTAGAAGAGTTTAAGTACTCTTCCAGCTTCAGGTGATGATTTCTAACGTCTTTTCCTTCCTTGTGAATTTTCAGGTATGTGGGAATGGTGTTTGGAGTACCGCAGCGGGACTAGATTATTCCCTCTTCTTAGCAGATGAGGAAGACTTCCAACCTGGGTTGTATTACAGTGGCCAGGAGACAATAACAGAAAATAATTTATATGAAAATAGCTGTACTAAGAGTCCAGTTTTGTTACTGTCCTGTAGTAAGGTGAGTTGTATTTCCTTTAAGTTAGTGGAAATAACGCTGATGCTTTTTGGAAATAGCACAGAGCTGAACAGTCAGCAAGCTTTAAGAATGCCAAGTCAAGTAAATAGTACCTAGCAGTCAAATGGGCAGTACAGCTTATGGAAGGCAGAGAGGAGGCCTAATTAGTATTGTTCTCTTCCCTGCCTGTTTCTTGGTTTTCCCTTCTGTTTGAGGGACAGGGAGGTGTTTGAGTTGTCTAATCCATTTCCTTCCATGTGTGTATGTTGCAAAGTGCACACTTGTACTGTGCTCTGTTTTCACCACAGTCTTCGTGTCTGCTGTTGCTCTTCATTTTCCTGTTGTTTCTCAAGTAATTGAGGGCATTTGCCTGCTCCATTCCACTCGTTTCCTGTCCTTCTTGTCTGTGAGTGGGCAGAAAGTCCCCCTGAATTCTGCGCCATCTCCTTCCCACCCTTCCCTTTTTCATGGATGTAGAGGGGGAACTAAGCAAAGGCACCAAAATGTGCATTTGCATGTTGATGGGAGAGAGGAGCTGCTCCTATGCAATTCTGTTCATCAAACTGAATTTCGTGTCTACCTTGAAGTTAGCGTGAAGTGGAGGACTGTTTGCTCTGACTGCACATACTCTTCGAAGTTGTTTGTATGATTTCAGGCCAACCTGAGTTTAAGGTAAGAAAGAAGAGATGGTGAGGGTAGAAAGCAGCAGGTCTTTGTCTCAGACCAGCCTAGTGGCTTTCTGTGATGGAGTGACTGCATCAGTGGACAAGTGAAAAAAAGCAACGGATCCCATCTGTCTGGGCTTCTGTAAAGCCTTTGACACAGACCCCCACAACATCCTTCTCTTTAAACTGGAGAAGTATGAACTTGATGAGTAGGCTGTTTGATGGATAAGGAATTGGTTGGATGGTCTCATCACAAGGGTAGCGGTCAAAGGCTTGATATCCAAATGAGATTGGTGACAAGTCGTGTCCCTCAGGGGACTGGGACCAGTGCTGTTTATTTTCATCAGTGATGTAGACAGTGAGATTGACAGCAAGCTTGCAGGTGACAGCAAGCTGAGTGGTACAGTTCACACACCAGAAAGCCAGGATGTCATCCAGAGGGACTTGGACAAGTTGAAGGATTGGGCCTGTGTGAACCTGATGAGATTCAACGGGGCCAAGTGCAAGGTCCTGCACCTGGATGGGGGTAATCTTTGGTTTCAGTACAGGCTTGGAGGGATGAAGGGATTGAGAGCAGGCCTGCCGAGAAGGACCTGGGGGTCCTGGTGGATGAAAAGCTGGACATGAGCTGGCAGTGTGCACTTGCAGCCCAGAAGGCCAACTGTATCCTGGGCCGCATCGAAAGAAGCATGGCCAGCAGGATGAAGGAGATGATTCTGCCCCTCTACTCCACTCTGTTGAGACTCCACCTGGAGTACTGTGTCCAACTCTGAGGCCCTCAGCATTAGAAGGACGTGGACCTGTTGGAGCAGGTCCAGAGGAGGGCTCAAAAGTGGTCCGAGGGCTGGAGGACCTCTCCTACAAGGACAGGCTGAGACAGTTTGGGCTGTTCAGCTGGGAGAAGTCTCTGGGAGACTTCATAGTGGCCTTCCAGTACCTAAAGGAGATCTGTAGGGAAGATTGGGACAGACTTTTTAGCAATGCGTTTTGTGGTAGGACAGAGAGTAGTGGTTTTAAATTAAGGGAAGGTAGAGTCAGTGTGGATATAAAAAAGAAATTTTTATCCTGAGGATAGTGAAACACTGAACCAGTTGCCCAGAGAGGTGGCAGAAGCCCCATTCCTGGAAACATTCAAGGCCAGCTTGGGTGGGGCTCTGAGCAACCTGATCGAGTTAAAAATGCCCCTGCTTCTGCAAGGTGGTTGGACTAGCTGACCTTAAAACGTCCCTTTGACCCCAAAGCATTCTATATTTCTATGATCTTTTGAGTCTCATTGCTTCTTCCCTAGATTGAGCAGAATAGTGGTTGGAGAGGGATTCTGAGGAGGGGCAGGGATTTAGACACTGGGTCCATGCACATGCATGTGCACACCTGTATATGCGTCCAGACACACAAACTTGTATTTTTTCTGTAAAAGCGTTGCTAGCCATTCCCTTCTCTTCTCTTGTAAGGGTGACTCGTAGCATCTTGCATATGAGAATTGGCCTGTGGGTTGCTTGTTGAACAACTCTGGCTCAATGTTTTGAAGCAGTCCTCTGTTTTACAGCGAAAAAAATAGAAGTGGAGCTGAAACACTGGATTACAATATGATATTGCATGTGAATCGGAATCAGAGGGGAGCCACAACGCCTCAGTGGCTCTTGTGCTGACCTTAGAGAAAAATCTTGCTTCCAACTACTGTGGAAAGCAAATACCTACTAATACCTACAGTAACACTACTTGTGGTGTTAGTGTAGACATTAGTATTGGTCCAGTTTAATGCTATTGTAATATTACTCTTATCAGTAAATAGACGTCTTTCAGGTCCAGAAAGGACTATAGTTCAGAGCACAGTTGTAATATTAAAGCCTTATTAGATTCTCAGTTCCTAATTAATAGGAGAAATAGCTAATGTAATGATACTGTTTAATATGAACATTGTTGATAACGAGCATGAAATATATTGCAGTCATAAAAGTGGCTGAACTTACTGTCGCTGTCTCTTAAATGTGGAAGAGTTGTATGATTCACCTTAAAAGATGGTCTATTTGTTGTCTTTTAGGCTCTGTTAGTACCAGGAAAATGAATACCATGGACTATAAATGTTTCTTTTAGTTTTATCATTCTTGTATTGAGCCAATATTGAATGGATTGGTTTGTCACTCTAGGTAATTCCATACTTACTGTCAACTTAGTGCTCCTAAGAATATGCTTTATTCTGCATTGTCCTATTTTTAAATTTCAGTGTAAAAAGGAAAATGTTAAAGTGGCTGGGTTTTTTTTCTCTTTTTCATCTTCCAGGTAGGGTACATAAGCAATGTGATAGCTGGTGGTGACAACTGTTTGGTGTTGGTAGATAAAAATGTAATGGGATATATTGCCAGTTTGCATGAGTTGGCTTCTACCGAGAGAAGGTTTTATTTCAAACTGAGTGAGATCAAATCTCAAGTTCTTAGACCTCTTTTGGGTTTAGGTAAGAACTTGTTTTAATATTTTCTTTGATATTATTTCACATATGTTCCACAACAAAATTTTTTATGCAAAATTTGAAATTAATTATATATTTTTAATATAAAGCTAAGCTTTTCTCTTCTGTTTGGATAAACTGGTGAAATATAGCTGTATTTTGATATCTACATTATATTATTAGTATTTGCACTTTCCTGACTGCTTCACCTGAAATAACTTAATTGTTTGAGCTCTATTTAGTCTAAAACGTTGAATTCCTGATTCTGGATAATGTAACCAGGAGGTGAAATTGCCAATAAAACAGCTAAACAGCGCCTTCTGATAATTCTTTTTATTAATGTGTGTACCTCTTTTGCAAGGTAAGCTAAATTGCTTTCTGGTCTATTGCAGATAATCTGGGCAATGCAAATACAATCCAGTTGTTGCAGGAAATGGCAAGCAGGTTCAGCAAGCTGTGCTATCTCATTGGTCAACACGGAGCTTCTTTAAGTAGTTTTCTTCATGGAGTAAAAGAAGCCAGGAGCTTGGCCATCCTGAAGCATTCCAGTCTCTTTCTGGATAGTTACACCGAGCAAGTATCCAATTCCCTTTCATCTTGAGTCTCTGCAGGCTTAATCTACTGACCACAAGCCCTGAGTTAGGGTAAAGTAGATCATAAGGAAATCTACATAAGTAACTGTTGAACAAACTGTATTTTTGCAGTTTAAAAAGTATGGAGAGTTTTACACAAACTAATTCATGTTGTAGTGAGCTATATATTTAAAGTCTTCACCAGTGTAGCACACTGGACAGCTTCAGCTTCCTCACTGTAAACCTTTACATACAAACTCCTCTTTGGTTGCTGTGTATATACTTCTTAAAAATTGATATGTTCATAACTGAATGGTAAGGGTCTTGTAATATAGCGTAATAGAGTTACCATGGCTAGGCTACTAAGTAAAGCTACCTTTGAGGGTTTATTGTAGTTACAAAATGCCTTTTTAGTAGTCATTAGCTAAACGTTATCTCCCAGAAGAATGATTCTTCTGTCCTGGTAACTGCTAAATGGCTAGCATTACACCATTCACCCAAAAGACTGAGCTGCTTTAGTGCTCAGAATTAAGTCTAAATTATCCCTATTATTTTCTTTATTAGCTTAATGTTTTTGGGAGAATAAGTCTGTGCAGTCATGCTGTTTGCTCTCTTTCTCCTCAGTAACCTTTGTAGTTGCTGGATAATGTCATCCAAATGTAGCAGAAGTCTCATTGTACTTAATACCTACACGGTTTTGTGAAAAACACTGGCTTGACAGGGGGGGGGTCTAAAAACATCCTCTCTGAACATCTCTTGGTTACAAACATCTGAACATCTCAAAGGGAACAAAATTTCGAGATCATTAACCTCAGTTGTTATGCAGTAGCATTTTGAATGTGCAGCCGTTTGCACTTTTTTCTGAAACAAGTGTAACTGTTACCACTTCTGCTGCGGCGATGATAAAGTTAGGCCGTATCACCCCAAAGGAAGTTTTCTTCTCTGTTTATCAAATGGGTTGCTCATAATTATAAATATGTATTTTCTCCCTTTATACTTGGTCTTTGACTTCAGTTTTTATTGTAGTCTCGATTTCCAGAATTGATTCTCACTGCTCAGATTAGAAGAGTTCCTTAATTTCTTATTCCTCCCTGTCAAAGACAGAAATAGCTAATTTCAGTTCTGGCAGTTACTGCCCATCTTCTTCTCTCCCTCTTTGCTTTGTAATGCTTTACACATTTTTCTGTGTATGGCATCAGAACCTGTGCATGTTTGTCAGCGTAGTTCCTTGATATCTTCCAAGGATCCATCAGGCAATGCAAGTATTGTGTGTTAATTGGGCTAAGATGAGACCTCTTCGCTTGGAGAAAGGTGATTTTCTTTTTTTAATGGTTTTCTTTTCTGATAGGGGAGAAGTGAAAGGTGTAGAATGTTGAATAGCAAGAAAAGAGAAATTCCAATCTTGAAATTTCCATCTTGAATTTAATCAGAAGCTAGTAGTATTAAATTGTTGAAACCAATGGCCTATTCTGTACATGTGCGAATTTGGGGGAAACGAAAAAAAGTTTTGATTGCAAAGTAATCCCTCTGTGTTGTGCTAATGGCAGCAGAAATGTGGAATAATAATGAGTGTTCCATCCTCTGTGTGGAAAGTGAATACTAAGTGTTCAGTAACATTTGAGGGTTTGTGTTTAATATTTTCTCAAGTACTTGGATTACTCGTATAGTAAAAGATACTACAGATCTCATTGTAAACTGTTGGAATTGAGAACACTTGCTATTTCCAGGGATGATGTTCTTTTGTAACCGAACCTCTTTTTTCTTCCCTTTTTTAGGTATTGTGCTTCAGTAACAAACTTCCTGGTAATGGGAGGATTTACACTCCTTGCAAAGCCAGCAATGTAAGCAAACCTTTACCATTTTCTGGAGTTTTTGATCAATTAGCAGAGCTGTACTTTTAAGAAGAGTGTGTGTGTGTGTGTGTAGTAATAAGCATGCAGAGACTTGTTCTCAGCTGACTTGAGTACACTAATTGCTTTTCCAACAGAAGAAAAATTTACTTCCTCTCAGCTGTGATGAAAATTTAGATTAAAATCCTGCTGAATGAATTCAGTTACTTTATCTTGAAGGTAGAGGAAAACACAAATTATTGTAAATTCTTTGAAAGAAATGGAAACAGATCTCAGATGATGATTTCTTTGAAAGCTTACTCTTGTTAAATTTTCATCATTATTCCATGTGTCTTAGTATTTTAATGTTTCAAATATTGCTGTCAATAAAATACACAACAGCAAACTTCTCTTTAAGAATTAGTAAGAATAGATAAAGAATTCAAATGAAAGTGAATTCACATTAAATTTATGGAAGTGCCTTAAAATGATGCAAAACCAACGGGGCTTCTGCACTTGCATCTTTTCTGCCTCTTAAGGCTGCTTTATTCTATTTCATGCATAGGTGCTCTTCAGTGTGAGGGAGGAATTGTACCTTAAGGCCTGAGTGTGTTTGAAGTTTATAGATCATAAAGTAAAGCCTTTTTCTCAGTTCTGTAGTATTTTTGGCTAGGAAATAAGGTAATGACACTATGCATCTTTCGCTCTCATGCTGTGAAGTTGTTAAAATGAGGGGGTTTTAACTTGTTTGAGAAATTGCCAGTTTTGCTTTCTTCCTAAACTCTGTAGTCTGGGAGTAATTCTGTTACAGCTGTTTGTGAAGCGCTTTGAATGTATTATAAGTGGTAGTACTGGAAGTTCTTTGAAATGCTGGAGTACATAATGCAAAGAACCTTTTGCACCTGTGGATCAGTGCCAGAGACTAAAAAAAATCCCATGTCAGAGAAATGCTGAGTATTTCCTGCATTGGTCAAAATTTTTAGGAACATTTTTAGGAAATCTTAGTTCAAGTATGAGCATATTTATATTTATATTTATTAGATGCTGAAGTTACTCATACTGAGTTCTTCACATCAGTTGTCACTGTCAGGTGTCATAGCTTCTCTTATTGCAGCCAGGGTCTCATCAGGCTTTTTCAGATTCTGAAACTACAGGGAGAAGATCTCTTAAAAGTTTTGTCCTGCTGCTTGCAGAGAGAAGTCAAGAATGTCTTTGCTTATAATAATGATTCTCCCCCCTTCTCCTCAAAAGGATGCTTTCTTAGTCAATGGTTAATCATATCAGCCTGTCCTTCATGGATATTTTGCAATATGAATGCATTAGAATTAGTTCCAACTTTAAGTAAGTGCTGGCTTCAATAGCAGTCTCTGTTGTTGGCAGGGTTTTGAGCATTTCCTCAGAGAGTAGAGTACCTGTACTCAGTGTAATGAAACTGTTATTACTTGACACTGTTCTACAGAGAGACATCTGTGTGAAGATCTTGAAGCATTTTAAAAATGCAAGCCATCCAGGTGTTTAAATTTAAAATTAAGAAATATGGTCTTCCCTCTAAAGAAGACTTTATTCCTAAGGCTTGTTGGACAAGAGTGTTCATAAATATTGTTAGCGACCTAGACAAGGTACATTATTTCGATGTGTGAAATATCTTGCTAATCATGTAGAATTCTAAGGGACTGCTGTGCAATTCTCTGATCTGTTTTGCTGTCCCTGGGGCCTGCTGTCTCAGCCTCATCTGATTCTTGCAGCTTGTGGTTTAAATACTTCCCTGCTGGATGTGTTTTAAAGCAGGTGTGTTGTATGTGCCAGCACACATGTGCACACGGATATGGTGAAGAAGAGGGAAAAATAGGTTTGGTTTCCTTTTAATGAAAAAATCCTGGTTTTGTGTGGTAATGCATTGTCTTCAGAATCATTTCCCTCTTCTTCTCTGAACTAGATTAGTTCTCCCTCTTGGAAATGAGACTGAGGATTGAACAGATTTCCTGCCTTTCTTTGAGGTAGGATGTAATTTTCCTAGTTAGGGGAAAAACTGGTCAGCTACCTTGAACAGCAGGGGTGGGGAAGAGATTATTTGTATACATTTAGGGAAGCACAGTGGAGCAAAGTTAAGATTCTTTCAGGTTGTCTCATATCGATCAACAGTCTTAGAAAGTTAGTGCTCTAGGATTAATGTGGAAGTCATTACACCTGTTAGCTCTCCTACTGATTAAGTGTTAAAGGGGGAAAAGGCAATTAGTTATTCTCCAAGTGGGGCAACACAGTCAACTTTCTTCAGCCAGTTTAATGACTGAACATGTGAGAGTAGAAGTAAGTGTCCTGTGTTGCAGTTAGAGCTACGCATCTATATTACTATACTTCCTTAAACTAAATTTGGAATAGATTAATAAGCAGCATGTATTTGCCATTATAATTTCTATTGGTTGTGATAATACAAAAAGGAACATTCATATAAATCACAGATGTCCTGCTGTCTCTTTTTTCCCCTCCTCCCTCTGTTCTCCAATGGTCCCATTTTTCAGAGACTTCTTGAGTAAAAACCAGGAGCTGTTACAGAAACTGTCTGAGAAGAATGAGGAAAACCTCCAGCTAGTTGAAGTTCTGAATGCTCTCTTTTTCATGCCATTTGGACGACTTCATAACTATGCCAGAACTTTGCTAAAACTTGCCACGTGTTTTGAAGTGGTAAGCTGGCTTTGTTATCTCTGTCTGAATAAACGTATGTATGAAACTTATGCCTCGGAAGTAACTGCGTGAAGCAAATGCCAGGTAATTAGAAATAGCTTAGTCTTCAGAGAAGCTACCTTGGACTTGTATTTGCTGCGGGGAAGATCATGCACGTGTATTTGCAGTCTTACACCACACCTGCACAGAATGCATGAGAGGTAGAAACTTGTTACCCTGCCAGAACTTGTTTGTGTGCCTGAGAGCTTAATTGTGGTGCTTGCCTGTTGCTTTTAGTTCCATCTGGCGTCACTACTGTAGCTATCCTTGGTTGCAACACTCTACTAGAAAAACTTCATAAGTATTAGATATATTTTACCACCCATTTAGATGTATACAATTGCATTCTTCTGAAATAAAAGATGGCTGAACAGTAGTAGTAACTACTTATATATTTATCCCGATATAGTCATTTAAGGTATTACTCATTCAATTATTAACAAGCTGTAGCTGCAGTACTGCTGTGTAGCAAGATGATAGATTATGTGATTGTATGTGAATTATTCTTCTCTTAACATTCACGGAACTTTCGTGATTTTGAACTTCTGGCACACCAATGTGACTAGGAAAATAACTTGGCCTGCATTTTTACTTTATTAACCAGACCAACTGTTATGCATTTGGTGCTGATTTAATAAAATGAAGCATTGTGGCTTGGTTAGTGTTGTTGGCACAGGTGTTCAGAAGCACTCTCAGGTCTGTCTTACCCTGTGCCCTACAGGCATCTCCAGAGTACCAGAAGCTACATGATTCTAGTTCTTGTTACGAAAGCCTCGCTGTCCATCTTAGCAGAAAAAGGAAAGAAGCAGAATACACGCTTGGCTTCTGGAAGACCTTTCCTGGGAAAATGACGGTATAATGTCAAATCCATTTATTAGCTTGAATCTGTTGCTGTTAGCCTTATGACCTGTGTCTGTTACTGATGCTGCTGTTCCAGTTGCAGTTCTCACTTTTCTAATTTGTGTTGCTATATTACTCTTAACTGTAGAAAGGATGGGCCTTTACTGTGAAAGACAAATAGCTCTGACCTTAAGTCACACTAAGTGAGAAATAAGCTTCTGCAGTTTTGTTTTTAACCCTGCCTGTAGGATTCCTTGCGGAAGCCAGAGCGCCGTTTAATCTGTGAAAGCAGCAATCGGGGGTTGTCTCTGCAGCATGCTGGAAGATTCTCAGTGAACTGGTTCATCCTCTTCAACGATGCTCTGGTACATGCTCAGGTAAGCCAGCTTGTATCCAGGAACAAAACCTTTTCCTTGCTTCAATCAACATGATATATTTTTCATGTAGTGAAGATAAGTTTTTACATGGTTCACTGCAATGTCGCTTGAACACTTCAAAATTTTTTTTCATGTTTACAAATAAATTTGAAATTATTTTTTTTTAAAATGTTTGATTGCTGTTGCCCTGTGGATGGCATGGGTTCTATTTGCTGTTTCTTGGAGCAAGGTACATAGAGGAGCTTGTAATGCTCAGTTTTCCCTAGTCCTCAAAGAAATGGAAAAAACTTGGAGAAGGGGTAGTGGAAAAAAACAGTATCCGGTGAAGTTTTCCTTCTTGTCCTTGCCTGCAGTTCTCAACGCACCATATTTTTCCCTTGTCCACACTGTGGGTAGAAGCTCTTTCAGAAGAAGCTGATAATGTGTGAGTATTCTTGCTTGCGATGCTGAAATAGTCAGAGATCTTGGGAGGGAGGATGAGCATTTTGTAATCAGTTATTGTAAACTAGGAGCAGAATAGGCTTGAGGCAATCATGCCTACTCCTCTTTCTTGTTGCAGAAAACTTATTGTATTTCTATGTCTTCAAAAAAAACTGTATAAACATCAGAAAGAATAAGTTAGTCAAGAGGAAAGTGAGTAGTCTTTCCCACTGTTTCTTTTCAATGCTGACTTTAATATTAAAGTGAATGTTAGCTGGGGTGGGGGAGGGAAGATACAATATTCATGCTCTAAGAAACCTTGCCTTTTTGAGGGTGAAATTTCACTAGTTTAAAAGAACTTTTCCCCCTCCATGTAGAAATGGATTGAAGATTACAACACCAGAAGAACAGTTTGTTCTTGTTTCTTCAACACCACAGGAAAAGGTGGGCATATCTACAAATTTTGCATGGCTTCAGTGGTACGTACGAGTGTTTCTCTCCTACTGTGAAACTAAACAGGGAAAAATATTGTGTAAGTATTCACCAAGAATAAGTGTTATTACAGCTTGGTATGCAGGTTGAACTGTACACTGTACTTGACTGTAGCCATACTGCAAGTTACAACATGGTAGTGAGGAGTGTGCAGGAGATGGTTGTAGTTGCTGTGTAGGTGAGATTCAATGCAAAGACAGATGTTAGCGAAATTCTGTGATGAAACCCTTTCTGTTTCAGACCAAGTGGCTAAGAGCAATAAGCCAAGCAGTGGATCAGGCCCTTAAAGGAACTTCTGACTTAATTCTGTATGGAGCTGGTGTGAACGTGCCAAGACAGGAACCTCCTATTTCTCGCAGTGCCAAATACACCTTCTATAAAGATCCTCGATTTAAGGATGCTGTTTATGATGGGAGATGGCTTTCAGGAAAACCTCATGGCAGGTAAAAGCTTTTAAATGTAACAGTTGAAAACAGAAGGAGGTGATTGCAGTATCAGTAAGTAAACTGACTCACAGAAGTTATTTGGGATGTGCACAGAACTGATCTTATACACATGTATGGCTTTGTATTTTTTCCAGAGGGATTCTAAAGTGGGCAGATGGAAGAATGTACTCTGGGACTTTCCGGACTGGGCTGGAGGATGGGTAAGATCTTCCCACTACTTGTAGAATCAGAGGGCAACAAATAAGTTTTGTAGGACATAATAATAAAAACCTTTTAAATGAAGGTTTTGTAGTGAATCTTACTGACTCAGGGTTAAGTATGTTAACAAAATATGTCCATATGTTCATATCTAGGTAATCTCTCATTTATCTAGAGGTGTGCAAGTTGTCTTCACAACAGACTTTGCAACTGCATGATTAAAAACTTGCTCTTTCATAAAGTGATCACTAATTGTGATCCTCAGCTGTAGGATGGAGGAAGGAAATGGTAAGCAGGTGAGGAGAATGATAGAATCATCTGGTTGGGAAAAACCTCTGAGATTGAGTCCAACCATACCTGTCCACTTATTAAACCATGTCCCTTAAACTCGTCTACCTGTCTTTTAAACACCTCCAGGAATGGTGACTCCACCACCTCCCTGGGCAGCTGTTCTAGTGATGACAACCCTTTCAGTGAAGAAATTTTTCCTAATGTCTAATCTGAACCTTCCCTGGTGCAAAGAGACCGTTTCCTCTTGTACTATCATCTGTCACTTGGGAGAAGAAACTAACGCCCACCTTGCTGCACCCTCCTTTCAAGCAGCCATAGACAGTGCTGAGGTCTCCCCTCAGCCTCCTCTTCTCCAAGCTAAACAACCCGAGTTCCCTCAGCCCTTCCTCATAGGACTTGTTCTCCAGCCCCTTAACCAGCCTTGTTGCCCTTCTCTGGACACGTTTTCCAGCCCCTCAATGTCCTTCTTGTATTGGAGGGACCCAGAACTGCGCACAGTGCTCGAGGTGTGGCCTCACCAGTGCTGAGTAGAGGGGGACAACCACTTCACTGGTCCTGCTGGCCACGCTGTTTCTGATACAGGCCAAGCTGCCATTGGCCCTCTTCACCACCTGGGCACACTGCTGGCTCATATTCAGCCGCTGTCAACCAACACCCCCAGGTCCTTCTCCCCCAGGCAGCTCTCCAGCCATTCTTCCGCAAGCCTGTAATGCTGCATGGGGTTGTTGTGTCCCAGGTGCAGGACTAGGCACTTGGTCTTATTGAACCTCATCCGGTTGGTTTCAGCCCATCGATCCAGCCTATCCAGATCCCTCTGCAGCCCCTCCCTTCCTTCAAGCAGTTCAATACTTCTGCCCAGCTTAGTGTCATCCACAAACTTACTAAGAGTGCACTCATTCAGACTGTTAATAAAGATATTGAACAGGACTGGACACAGCACTGAACCCTGGGGAACACCACTCGTGTCTGGCTTCCAGCTGGATTTAACTCCATTTACCACCACTCTTTGGGCTCGGCCATCCAGCCAATTTTTTTACCCAGCAAAGGGTGTAGCTGTCCAGGCCAATGGCAGACAGTTTCTCAAGCAGAATGCTGTGAGAAACGGTGTCAAGGCTTTATAAAAGTCCAAGTAGACCACATCTACAGCCTTTCCCTCGTCCATTAAACAGGTAACCTTGTCATAAAAGGAGATCAAAATGGTCTGACAGGACCTGCCTTTCATAAACCCATGTTGACTGGGCCTGATAACCTGACTGTCCTCTGCATGCTGTACAAAGGCACACAAGACGACCAGCTCCATAACCTTCCCTGGTACTGAGGTCAGACTGACAGGCCTGTAGTTGCCCAGATCCTCCCTCTGACCCTGCTTGTAAATGAGTGTAACATTTGCCAGTCTCCAGTCAAGTGGCACTTCCCAGTCAGCCAGGACTGCTGGTAGGCGATGGAAAGGGATTTGGAGAGGACCTCTGCCAGCTCCCTTAATACCCTTGGGTGGATCCCATCCAGCCCCATAGACTTGTGAATGTCTAATTCACCAAGCAGGTCTCTATAACCAAATCCTCTTGGATCGTTGGAGCTTCACTCCTCACTGTCTTCTGGCTCAGGGGGCCAATTATCCTGAGAACATCTTACCTTACTATTAAAGACTGAGGCAAAGAAGGGATCAGGTGCCACTGCGTTATCCTCATCCCTCATCACTGCTGTTTCCCCTGCGTTCAGTAAAGGAGGGTGATTTCTCCTTGGTCCTCCTGTTGTTATTAATATACCTGAAGAAACATTTTTTATTGTCTTTCACCAAACTGGCCAATTGAAGTTCCAGTTGGGCATTAGCTCTTCTACTTTTCTCTCTACGTGATCTCACTTCATCCTTGTAGTCCTCTTGGGATGCTTGCCCTTCCCTCTTCCAAAGCTCATAAACTTTCCTTTTCTTCCAGAGACCAATACAAAGCTCTCTGCTCAGCCAAGCTGGTTTTCTCCTGCGCCAGCTCGTTTTACGACACATAGGGATGACCTGCACTTGAGCTACCAGGATTTCCTTCTTGAGGAGCATCCAGACCTCTTGGGCTCCTTTGTCATTTAGAATTGCTTCCCAATGAACTTTATCAAGCAGCCTTCTAAACAGTTTGAAGTTTGTCCTTCTGAAGTCCAAGGTGGAAGTTCTGCTGGCCCACCTCCTTACTCCTCCAAGAACTGAGAATTCTGTCATCTTGTGATCACTGAGCCCCAGGTGTCCTCCAACAGTCACCTCCCCCACAAGGCCCTCTCTGTTCACAAACAGCAGATCCAGTGGAACACCTTCTCTAGTAGGTTCACTCACCAGTTGTGTCAGGAAGTTATCTTCTGTACACTTGATGAACCTCCTAGATTGTTTCCTTTCTGCTGTATTATATTTCCAGCAGACATCTTGAAGGTTGAAATCCCCCACAAGAACAAGGGCCGGTGATGACAAGACTTACTCCAGTTGCTTGTAGAAGATAGCAGTTTCTTCATACTGGCTGTGTGGCTGATAGCAGACTCCCACCAGTAGATCTGTCTTATTGGGCATTTCACTGATTTTTACCAATAGTCACTCACGCTATTATTGCCGTTATTAAGCTCCATGCAATTAAAACATTCTCTAACATAGAGAGCTACCCCTTCGCCTCTCCTTCCTAACATGTCCCACCTGAAGAGTTTATAGCCACCCATGGCAGCTCTCCAGTTCTGTTAATCATCCCACCACTTTTCCTTGATGACAATTACGTTGTAGTTTTCTTGCTGTACAATGAATTCTAGTGGATCCTGTTTGTTGCCCATGCTGCATGCATTGGTGTAAATGCACTTCAGTTGGGCTATTGTATTCACCCCCTTCCTGAGTGGAGGAGTCTTAAATCCTAAGCATCTTCTAGTTGTGGTTTGGAACTCATCAATAACCTTTGAATTCTGGCTGCCACCTGGAGAGCTATTTCCCACTTTCACTGAGGTGGCAGACCAGGGGTCCTCACAAGTAAACTGTCCCTCAGAGCCTGCAGTGTCATTCCCATGCTTTATTCCATCAAACCCAGTATTGTTCCCCTCCCCTTTCCAATCTAGTTTAAAGCCCTGTTGAAAGAATGAAAGAATGGGTGGGTGGGTGTAAACTCCTAAGCAGAGGAAGCGAACTGGAAAGTCAGTAGTCAGCTTTCAGCTGTATGGGTAAATTTGTGTTGCAATATTCTTTCAAAAGTTCTGGGTTCTGTTTGGCTTTTGTTTTTTTTTTTTTTTGGTCCTTGTAGAAAATGCAGTGCCTTTCAATGCAGTGTTGTGAGGTATCTTCTCTAATGTTTTCCTTGCTGTATTTATGGTAGAGCAAAGGTTTAATAATTTGGGAAGGAGCCAACAAAATCTTGAATTTGAGACTTCAGGGTTTGGGTGAGGAAAAAAAAACTCATGAGAGTATGTTATCCTGATGATTAAGATAACCAGTACAGACAAGTTTGAAAATAGGATGAACGGAAGTCCTACACATTACCAAGTTATCTGGTGAAACAAATAAAACCACTTGAAGGTAAGTTAATAATTTATTGCACAGCTTTGAATGAATCTGTGGATTTTGTTGCTAAGAATCTGCTTAGGGTAATATCAAGGCGAAGAGGTTAACAAAAGTAGAAGCAGTGAGAAGTCTTATGGCCTTTAGAAAGCTGAGAAACATGCTGCAGTGTGGTAAAGAGAGGAATAATTTCAACCTTCCACGATCGAAACAGGAGAAAAGCAGTACAGACCAAATTGACCCAGTGATGTTGAAATTCCTACTTTCTCCAAGAAAAAAAAATTTAAAATCTGTAACCACTGTAGTTGAAGAGAGACACTAAAGAGATGGAGCACACTGATTTTAGAATGGGTCTGTGGTGGGTTTCAGTTCCTGGTTTTAATGAAATGTGTTCACCTTACAGCTGGTTGTGTTCCATTTCTGTGCGTTGGCAGGTATGGTGAATACAGAGTGCCAAACAAAACATTGAACAAGGATGACCATTACGTGGGGTACTGGAAGGAAGGCAAAATGTGTGGGTATGGAGTCTACAGGTAACGTGTAGCACTTCTGTTGCTGTCATTGCAGAAGGGAGCATAATTCTGACCGATTACCAAGCCTTTGTGTGTAGCTTTCTTGTTACCTTTCAGACTTGTGGTTGTGGTTAGCTGGCTTATTTTCTGCTTTGCCTTCAGTAGACTGCTCACAATGCATACTTGTACAGTGTTCTGTTATTAATGTTTATTCTAGTGTTGCTGCTACCTTTCAAAAATAGAGGACTCTTGAGAGATAAGTATAGCTTCTAATGGCCTTGCATGTTTAAAACAAAAAGCATCAGAAAACTTGTATTAAAGGCTTTCTTTTATCCCAAATACTTTTATTATAGTTCCTTCTTGTTGTGTCTATAATGAAAAGAAACAGCGAAGGTTTGGGGGTGGGGGGGAAACAACCAAAAAAACCCAAACCACCCACAAAAAAACCCCAGATAAGTAAATTATAGGAATCATTCTTATTCTCTTTTTCATTATAGCTATGCTACTGGTGAGGTGTATGAAGGATGTTTTCAGGATAACATGCGTCACGGCCATGGTCTGCTACGCAGTGGAAAGCTGACCTCTTCTTCTCCTAGTATGTTCATTGGACAGTGGACAATGGACAAGAAGAGTGGTTATGGAGTTTTTGATGATATCACAAGGTAATGCTTCAGTTCCACAAATTTTTAAATTCTGATACTGACGTACAATGGCAAAAGAAGAGTTGGAAAGGACTTGATCTTTTAGTCACTATGTTACTGCATGTCTGTGGGGTTTTGTCATCTTTATATTAGGCTTTCTTGGTTGATGATCTCAGGATCTGAAGGGTCTGAAATTGCTTTTTTGTGTGGTTCTGCAGTATATCTGGGGGTTTTGTTTTGCTTTGTTTTTCTGCCTTGATTTCCTGTCATACTTCTGCCTGGAAACTAGGACTGAATGAGTTATCTTATTGAGGTATCTTGTTGTGTGAGTGCTGAAAGTTTTATGAATGTCACGTGAGGAGCCTCAGGCTTATAAGACCGGGTTGTTCAGTGATTGGATATACAGGACTAGGTAAATTTCAGCTCGTGATCAGGTTTTACATTGACTTATTCTATCTGTGACAGAAAGAAGATGCTTTCTCTCAGGGCAAGTGAGTGAAACCGTGGTCTCAGAAACACAATTACACTATATACGTGCTTTAAATGAATACTGTCTGGACACAGATCAATGCCATCTGTTTCTTCAGTTACCATTTTAATGCTGTATTTTCCTGAAAAGAGAATTTTTGGTGAGAGCCCAAGAAAAACGGTTTTGGTTTAACTGAACTGAAAGCTCACTCAAAAAGCAGAACAGTAAAAGTATGGAGGTGAAGGGTGTGGATGGGAATGCAGTGCGTATGTGAATGTTTTTCTGAAACACAGCTATTATAACATCCCTAGGTATTTCTTGATGTCAGTCTTGCATCTTGTCGTGCTCAGTGGTTGTGTTTGTTCTTACGCTTTAGTGTCAAGATGCTCCCACATCCTTTATTTAGTCGCTTATTTACTTAGGACAAACTAAGGAGGTGGCAGCTTTTCCTTGCAGATCCTTTCACCTCCAGAATTTGTAAAAGCAGTGGTAGTTCGTGGTGGGGGAAGAGGGTCACATTTGCTTGCTATTCCAGAGTTACTTAAATGTGAGTGAGCTGCCCTCCATGGCAGGGTCTTTCTGGTCTCAGGGAAGGATATGTGCATATGTTTATAGCTTAAGTATTCATTTTCTTCACTTCTTGTTCTTGTTCAGACAAATAAGGAATAGCTGCAGGTGCTCCTTATAACTTGCTGTCATTGCAAACCAATCATTTGAGCCAGTGGGACTTCTACTCTATTATGTTTCTGTCCTGGTAACTGAACACGCTGCATCTGTCTGTTCAAGAAGCTTTCACCCAACAGAGACCCCTGCAGCTGGCATGGTCAATCAGACCAGCATCCTGCTAGGTTATGGGTCCAATCAGCTGGAAGGTACCCCTGAATTTAAATAATAGCTGGTCTTGCCCTCTTTACTTTGACCATAATTTTTCCTGGATGCTAGAAGGAAAATGCAGAGTTCTATTAAGTCAATCACTAGCTTCCCTTTAAAAGAAAATAACATCCGTGATAGGTTGGGGTTTTTTTTCATTACTTGTATGGTGAAAACATGCTGGTTTTTAGAACAAGTGGAAAAATAGATTGTTTCAAATTATTTGGGCCTTACATTTAGTTTCAATCACTCTGACCTGACCTTTGTGGACTTACACTCACAAAAAAGCATTTTAAATAGTAGCCTGAAAGAGGCTGATGTTTACTTGTGAATAATCTTTAATGTTTTGTATGGCATGACCATTATTAGACTGTCATTCAGAAACTTTCTGCAATGCAATCGCTTTCCTTACAATTTTTGCATTCTAATATTTTCAAAATGTCATGTATGACTTTGTAGGTCTCCCTCCTATTGCCCGAGTAGAACAGCTTAGCATCTGTCTTGTTTATTATCCTCTTAATTTCAGTCATCTGAATTCAAGTAAAGAAACCAAAAGCTTGGGAAAAAAATGCCTAAAATAAGCTTCTTGAATCTTTTCTAAATAACTGTTAAACACATGAGGTTGATGCCTGATGAAGCCAAAGGATCCCCTTTCATATGCAACTTAAATCTAAGATAAAGCTGTTCCAGATCAGCTAACATGTATCCCCATTTCTTACGTGCTGTGGCTACAGTGCAGGTTCCTTTGGATAGGAATTGGGCTTAACTGGGGCTTCAGCTTTGTTTCAGATCATCAGGAACAGTTTGCTTGGATGTGGTCAGTTTGTAAGGTGAATTGTGAAAGGAAGTTCATTATAGTGTATTTCAAAAAGAGTCTTTATTCCCATTAAGCTTGTGAAAACAGATTTACAGACCTAAAGCCAGTGCTGGATGACACTTTTCTAACAGTTTCTGTAATGATCAAGTATCACAGTAAAGCCAAAGAAAGGATATAAATGTACTTCATATACTGTATTCTATCTACTTCATTTTTCTTCAGAGGAGAAAAGTATATGGGAATGTGGCACGATGATCTTTGCCAAGGCAATGGTGTTGTGGTTACTCAGTTTGGACTGTATTATGAAGGAGCCTTCAGCACCAACAAAATGATGGTGAGTTGAACACCGGGCTCTGTGCTATGGTGACTTTTCCTCTAAGTGTGGTAGCTTTCTAGGGTAGATGAGCGTATATTAGGTATGTGTAAACCTGTTCTTCTAATCTTCTATTGTCCTGGCTTTTTAAACTGTCTTTATAAATCCCTACTCTGTTTTACCTGGAACTATTTCAGAAACTATTTCTAAAAAATTTATTATTTGCTAAGAATTAGTAACGGGTTTCTCGGTGTATCTTTAGATCTGCTGCCTGGCCTCCTGTTATAATTAATGCTTTGTGTTCTTCATAGGGGACTGGAATTCTGCTTTCTGAGGATGATACAGTCTATGAGGGGGAATTTTCAGATAACTGGACTCTGAGTGGAAAGGTTGGCATTAGTTGTTATTTGTAAAATGTTACCATCTTTAAAAAAGTTGCTTTCCTTGTTATCTGGTTACCAATGAGTTTCAGTTAATTTTTTTTTATTATTTTCTCTCAAGGGAACACTGACCTTGCCAAATGGAGATTATATTGAAGGCCTCTTCAGTGGAGAGTGGGGGTCTGGGATAAAAATTACAGGAACCTACTTCAAACCTAGCTTGTATGAGAATGAGAAGGACAAACCTAAAGCATTGTGAGTATTGAATAAGAAATAATTTCTCATATGGTTCAGTTGTACTTCAGAACATAACTATTGTCTTTTTACAAAGGCTAATTGAAAATATTTTTTCCAAAGAAACAGTGGTTATAGGTTGGACTTGATCATCTCAGAGGTCCTTTCCAACCTGGTGATACTGTGATACTGTGATATTTTGAAAACTTTTTTTCCTTTTCTATTCCTCTTCCCTCCTGCTTAGGAAATATAATTAAAAAAATCTTCTATATAGCTGTTCTTGCTTTACTAACTAATCGAATACACCAGTAACAGCGTGGAATTACAGGATACCTGACACACTGCTACTGTCCTGTAGCAGGCTCAGGTTTTTTTATCTGAACTGACTGTAAGACCCAGAGTTTACAGCTGCTGCTGACTTCTGAGGTACTGAGAAAGACTCGGTAACAGCTGAGTGATTAAGTCAATCACAGACCTCTCTGCCTTCTTCCAATTATTCTGTTTGTATTTACAGTTCATTTAATGTGTCATTTACTAATGCTAAAGCGCAAGAAAATAGTAGAAAATCGTGCTGAATTGCAAAAGAGAGTGTTTTAACACCTTAGCAAAGATAATTTTGAAAAATATCCATATAATCCTATGTATAGCAGGTGCATTGGGTCAATTTGCTTAATTATCTCTGGGGGAAAAACATTTGTTTTATTTAAGTCATAACTGATATCTTTGAGTAGAAGAAATTTAAGTAAATTTAAAGAGTTGATGAAATTTTGGTATTTGGTAGCACTGTATAGTGGTTTACAGTAGTAGTAATAATTATTGTACGGGATTCGATATCTTTACAGCATGCTGTTGAATTTCAGATCAAAATGGGAAAGACAATTCTAATGTTTTTACCTAGATTACTTCTCGGTGTGCTTCCTGAAGCATTTGCCAATAATTGCTTTTGACAGTGCTGACACGTACAACAGGACGCAGAGTTAAGCAGGCCTCCCTGCTGAACTGAACACTTGCAACCTTAGCAGCTGTCTGATTTTTACCCCAGTAGGGAGTTTATGAATAAATGTATGTATGTATTTGTGAAAATTGCTTGTGAAATAAGGGTTTCATCTACCCTTTTTAGGCTTTCTTGAAGCTGAAAATCTTCTGGTATAATCTGTGAAAAGGCTTAGAGCCTACTTTTTTCACTTTGTGAAACTGGAAGCATGAGGAAATACCAGTGTTGCTAGTTCTCATCTCAGATGTGGTGGAAAAGTAGTAATGAAACGTCTGAGAATTTCTGACAATTGATTTAGATCAAGATATAACTATTAATGCTGGCAGCATTTTATTTGCTTTATAAAAGCTTTTCAAAGCCCTAAAGCTCATTATAAATCTGAGATATCCGTATATTAATAAATAGACAGATAACAACAGTTCTTGGTTTTCCTTTGATTAGAGAGGATCCCTGAGCATTGACTGTTAGAGGAAAAGATGCCTGAGCTGGTTTTACTTTCTATCAGCACATCTCTAACGTGTCGTGTGACAAGATATGCAGATACTCCTGTAGGGGCAGAAGCCATATATCCATGTTAGATGCTTATCTGTGTTGCTATGCTATTTATATGTTCCAGGGTAGTGAGATATTTGGGACGTTTTTTGCTACTTGAATGGGTCCTGAGAATTCTGAGTGAATACTGGGCTGAAGATAAGCCCAGTTAAGTGCAGTATGTCTTGCATGCTTGGAAATCAAACCAGTGCTTTTTGCATTTAAACAATTTTCTGCAAGAAAGAGAGCATTAGACAAATCAGTCTTAATCAGATTCATAGTTGCTACATGTGTAGATATTAAAAACATTTTAATCTTGTAACATTATATTTTGCATGTTTTAATGTATGTTAGTTAATAAGGAAAATAAATTAGAGGTAATAACTTTTCCTAAGTTCTTTTTAAAAGGTATGAAAGTTAAGACATTACTTAAGTAGTCGGTTCTAGGCTTATTCTTGGTGATAAGCTTAGTTCACAGTAGAGACTGTTAAGTATTTCAGCTTTTGGTAAAGTAGCATTAGATACTAGACTGACATGAGGTGGTTGTTTTACAGTTGTTTTGATTTTAACAGACTAACTGGTCGTTTTATTAGGCGGAAGCTTGGGATCCTGGCAGTGCCTCCTGACGAGAAATGGAAGGCAGTATTTGAAGAATGCTGGAACCAGCTTGGTTGTGAGAGCCCAGGCCAGGGTGACAGATGGAAGGCTTGGGACAACATTGCGGTGGCCCTGACCACCAACCGACGGCAACACAAAGAGAGGTTGGTTCCTAGAGAATGTAGTCAGCAAGAGGAAGAATGTATTGAGAAAGAAATTGGAATCATGCTCTACTCTAGACTAGAAGCTCTTAACTGTAAAAATTCAGTTACAACAACAACAAATCCTTAACAAAATCAGAACTATTAATACTCTGCGCTATAAAACTTTTTGGTGACACTGACATTAAGAATTAGCTCTGTTGTTAGCTTGAGGTTTTTTCCTACTGTATGTCTGACGAATAATCCGCACAATGTCTTTGTCTTATTTTATAATTGCAGCCCAGAACTATTAAGCCGCTCACACACTCAGACACTGGAAAGTTTGGAGTTCATTCCACAACACATTGGTGCCTTCACCTTGGAAAAATATGAAAATATAAAAAAATATTTGATAAAGGTATTGTGACTCAAGTGCTTACAAAACTTGTTGGTGAGGCATGAAGTCAAGCTCTCTTTGTCATAGCTTTCTTTAATTCCTTCCATATTTGTACTCTTGTAGTCTGTGTTGTATTCATTTGTGCTTGCGGTAACTGTCTAATTTGTTGAATTTAAATCCACAACTAAGACTAAAATCATTATATACCTACTGGGTACTGCCTTAAGGGCAGCTTCTGCTGTTACTGTTTTAATTCTTATACTCTGGATCCAAGCAAAGTATCTAACTACTTGCTAATTATTGCATGTTAGTTTTAATAGTATCGGATGGATGACTTGTCCAAGTAGTAGCACAAGCTTTTATATTCTCGACTCCTTTGTGAGCTGTATTCAGCTAGTACATAAATTCTGTAGTCTAAACAGTTAAATATAGCTCACTTTTTGATGTATTTGTAACACTTTTTTCCAAAGCCTGTTGTTGGATGTCTGATCCATCTCTTAAACTCCATTCTTTTTCTGTTTGGCATTGACCTATCTGACTGGTTAATTATTATCTTTCACCTTAGGCTTGTGATACTCCTCTCCATCCATTGGGCAAGCTGGTGGAAACACTGGTTGCTGTCTACAGAATGACCTATGTTGGAGTAGGAGCTAATCGACGATTACTGCAGGAGGCTGTGAGAGAGATAAAGTCCTACCTCAAACGTATCTTCCAGTTGGTTAGGTAATGAGACTCTAATTTTTAAGTCAAACTGCGGCTAAAGATGTCTCACGTACTGAAACTGTCTAGTGTTTATTCAGTCCAAGTGTGCCGGTTTCTTTACTGTTTTGGGTGATGCCTATATTTCCTTAATCTGTTTAAGGAGCCTTTAATATCCTGTCAAAATAGGAAAACTAAAAGCTTCACCACAGTGT
This sequence comes from Dromococcyx pavoninus, assembly GCA_033558185.1. Classification (NCBI taxonomy): domain Eukaryota; kingdom Metazoa; phylum Chordata; class Aves; order Cuculiformes; family Neomorphidae; genus Dromococcyx; species Dromococcyx pavoninus. The sequence continues at coordinate 1,413,003 of JAUMJL010000119.1, read as the reverse complement.
ATTGCATCCTCCATTGTACTTTAAAATATGGCTGGAGGAAGCTTATCTTGAATGTGGATTTCCAGTTTAGTGTCTTTGCTCTGAAAAGGCAGTGTTCAAAGGGTATAGAAAAATAATGAGAGTGGCGACTCACAGTGTATTCATTGAAATTCTTACCAATATGGATGAGCAGCATTCTTATGAAGTGTTTGCTTAGATTCTTGAAAGAAATTACAGCTTCAGGTGGGTCCTGCCAGTCTGAAAGCAAAAGTACTCCAGATTGTTAACCATTAGAAGCCTTGTCTGGAGGAAATGGTGTGAAGGTAGGAAAGGTGTCTTTGGCATTGTAGGGCTTGTCCTTCATAAGTTTTTTTCCAGGTAGATGGTACTGTATATCTGTTAGCTATGCTGTCTTAGTCCACTGTGTATTATTTCAGTAGACTTTTCTTTCCTCTTCAATCATGCCTTCTAGTGCTGGGATTTGTAGAAACTTTATGAAATGAAATCATACATTACTGTGGTTTGCCGTTTAGGTTCTTGTTTCCTGATCTTCCAGAAGAGGGCAGCACAATTCCATTTCAGGCAACAGAGACCAAGGGAAGGCGATCATTTTGCAGTGGGAAATCTGATTCCAGATCAGAATCTCCTGAGCCAGGGTACGTAAAAAAAAAACTGAATGACTTCATTTATTTCTGTTCGCAGTTTTTTCTTGGGTGGGGGAAGAAAGATAAGCACATTCAGTCGGTGGATATAAGCAGGTTTTTTTTTCTTTGGTTCTGATAACATATTCTGATAAGCAAACTTCTGCTTGATGGTTGCAATAAGCGTTTCATGATTCAGTGATTCTTTACTTAAGCCCAAACTTGCTTTTGTCTGTTGTGAGTAAACAAGTTTAGGCTTGGGACTGGGCTTCAGAAAACATTTTGGAATATGAGCACTGGGGCAACTGATTATGCAGGTCCAGTGCACATATACTGCATCACAAATAGCCAGTCACCCTTGGGTCTGTTGTGGTCCTGTCCACAGCAGCCTCAGGTGTCGTTGAATCAAGGAAGAGGGATCAGTAGAGACAGCCTTCTGAGAAAAGCTCCGATGACCTGTGCAGATGGTATTAGTAGGCACTTTGAGTTCAGCTTTCCTAATTAGGATTAGATCTTGATGCCAAGTAACTGCTGACTTTATGAAGCCTGGAGTGTGAGTGTGGACTCAGGTCAGGTACCTTAATGGGGTTTAGTCTATTGTCTAACTTGTGTTTTGAGGGTAAAGCACAGCTGTCAGCAGAGTGGCTCAATGGGGACTAAATGATTTGCATGAAGATATGGGTAAAACCTGAACTATAACATAGTACAGTATTCAACTTTTACATTATATAAGGAAGAAAGCCAATGTTCTGTTTAAAACACAGAAAATGCAAAATCCCCTGCACCTCAACCACTCCCCTCACCCCAACCCCATCCCTGTGTGGACTGCAAAGGAAAATTACTGCTAAGTCTTTCTTAGCAAAGATGCTGTTAGATGGATTTGTACTTATTTTTCTTATCCCTCATAGGATAGGATCATACTAAATGAAAGATTTGTTCTAATTTTTTTTTCATTGTTTTTATAGATAATCAGGTTTTTAATGTCTTCTTCAAACCACACCTCTCTTCGTATTTTTTTTAATAGCTATGTGGTGACCAGTTTTGGCTTGCTGCTCCCTGTGTTACTGCCACGACTCTATCCTCCTCTCTTTATGTTGTATGCCTTAGACAATGAGCGTGAGGAAGATATTTACTGGGAATGTGTCTTACGTCTAAACAAACAAACTGACATGGCTCTTCTAAGTTTTCTTGGAGTGCAAGCGTGAGTATGCTTCAACAATAAAACATAACTTGGAATAAGATTATGGCATCTAATTAGATAAAGCAACTGAAAAAACCCTATTGTCTAAAGTACTTTGATTAAAATGCATCTAAGCATATCTTCAAGCTATAGTTACTATGGTTGAGTGTGAATCAAGACTTCCCTCCTCCAAAAAGAGGGGGAAAAGATTTGCATCGCTATAAAACCAAAGTGAGGCATTTCAAATTAGGCTACTTTCCAACTCTTTGTGCGACTTCATTTTCATAAAGTGAAAAATGCTTTAAGACTGTGCTCTCTTAATATACTGTGTTGGGTTTCTTGCAGGAAATTTTGGCCAGGAACTGTATCCATTCTTGGAGAGAGCAGAAAGGTATGTTCACTGGACATAGACTACGGTATGCTTTGCCTGGTGCCTTTTTCAAGAAGCTGAGATCACGAAGAAGCAGTCAAAGAATTTTCAACCAGGCTTTTTTTGCTTAAGAGATGCAATGCTGTCTCATTTTGTTGAAAGTTGTCTGCTGCTTGAAAGCAGATTTCTTACAATAGCTGTTAGTCCAGCTTTGTCTCTTACTGTCTTATTGTGTAACAGTTTCTAATTCAGGAAGACATTCACTTGGTCTCCAATGATGGAAGTGTTAGAATAAAGCAAACCAAGCAAATACCAAGCAAACTTTCAAACTGCTTGATTATGAGAGTTAGACCGTTGTGTACGTTCTTATTAGAAGAAAAATTGTATAGTTTTTATTCTTAATCATTATCCTGCTGAAAGTGGCTCAACACAGGCCTTAAATGGTGATGGTGTAGTACTCGGTCTCTGTGCTCCAGTAAGAGTGGTTTAATAGTCATAACTTTGAACAATTTGAATGTTTACAGTGTACTTTAGATCATGTCTGTTTCTGAATCGTATATTTTTCTCTGAAATTTTTGATTTCTTATAGTCGGTGAGATACCCCTGCCTTCAGATCACCTCTTCCCTGTTTGTAACTGTGGCTTGTGCAAAGTCTGTACTCACTGGGAGCATGGCTTTCATCATAGCAGTTGCTGCACACGGACAAGCTGATAGTCCTTGATAGAGACTGAGTGTTACAAGTTTGTTGTAATAACCAAAGCTCATGCTGAATCTCCTCCTTAAGGCTATGGGTTCCCTTATTCCCAAATCATGACATTGAAGATTCGTGTGACTCACATGACGCAAGTCTACAGTCAGACTCTTATAAATATTACGAAGTCTGGCAATAGCGTGTTTCTTAAGTTACTTCAGATCTTCTGTGGTGTTAGGTACAAGGCAAAATTCTTAACAGCTGTCTGAATCTTTCACGATTCTGACTGTTTTATTTTCAGTTATAGAGTAGAGCTCCTCCACTGTGAAGTACTTTGGCATGTGTCTTCTCTGAATTATATGATGCTTTCTGCAATCATTTACCTTCTTTGCTGGGTCATTCCTTAAACAGGATGCTTTTATCCAAGATGTCATGTTTGTCTGCTTCTCTCCTTTGTACAGTTTCCTTACTTCTGTGAATTTCTTTAGGTCTTTTTGCATCAATCCATTCTCTGCCAGCTCCATTCAGAAAGAGTTAAGCTCGGTCACATATTAAGAGCCAGCATTTATATTTGTTTTTTTCTGTTTGCTCCAAACCTCAGTCTCTGATTATTGACTGCTATGACTTTTCCAGGTTTTGGCTGTTCCAGTCTCATGGTTCCCTGTTGATTGTTAACCGTTAAGATTTAATGATTCTCAGTCTTACTTGACCTGGAAGATGTCCAAAAGAATCACTGATTCTCCTAACATGCCAAGGAAGGCTTTTCTGAATTTTAAACTAAATTTATACAAATTATATGCAGGCAGATTTCCTGGATTATTTTAATGTCATGGCACATTGCCCTTTCTTCACACTGTAAAACTGAAAAAAGTCTTTTATGCCAGTGTTGTGTGCTATGCTGCTTTTCTTCTGCTGCCGAACAGTGGGGTTGTTAAACCCGCATGATGAATCTTCTCATGATTACACAGGTATCGTCAAATACAAAAGATGCCTGCTTCGCCTCTGCAGTTGAATGTTTACAGCAAATCAGGTAATTCCCTGAAATTTGTCTTTCAGTGTTTTACTGTTCCTGCTGTAGTAGTGTCTGGTTTACTTGATTGTGATTCTTGCCACCGTTTCTTTGTTCACCTTCTTAAGAGAGGTCACCAGTAAGTTTCAGAGCTTCTACTAAAAATGTTAGCAAATTCTCCCAATGTGGAATGAAGTACAGCCTCATAAATGCTACTGAGTCATGTCCATAGGATGCCTAATATGTGTGACTTTCTAAACAGTTATGGCAAAATGACTTTTGTATGGGGAATTTTCTTTGTCTGTTAGCTGACATAAGGAATTCTGCTGTAAGACTGTAAGTAGAAATTAAAAAGGTTTTAGAAAGGAATTTTCCCTCTTTACCACTAGGTTAAAACATCTTTAAAACTGTGAGGACATTCTCACTTGCAGTAGTGTGCCTTGATCCAGTGATTGCAGCCTGGGGTACTACACAGCCTTGGCAACCGTAGCTGTTGTGGTGTGAATGACCTGGCTTTTCTCCTTAGGCATGAGGGCAGGCATGCTGGTAAATTATCTTCCCAATTTAGATGCAGATATGTAACTTGTTATTTTTTATGTTGTTTTGCTCTTGCTCTCCAAACAGCACCACCTTTACCCCCACTGACAAGTTGAAGGTGATCCAGCAGACTTTTGAAGAGATCTCTCAGAATGTACTCGAGACTCTTCAGGAAGATTTTCTGTGGTCCATGGATGACCTGTTTCCTGTTTTTCTCTATGTGGTGCTACGAGCCAGGTAGGCATTAAGAATGACATCAGTCACAGACTGAGCATAAATAGTGTGAATACTTTTTACCTATGTTAAACACTCCTGCCTCTTTTTCTAAAACTACTTACTAGCTTTTTGTAACTTAGTAAATTGTCCATTTTTGGCTTTGACTTGAGAAGAATTTGAACACTGAAATGGGTATGACCTCAAAACGAGGTCAGCATGTGCTTTGCGTAACACCGTGTACAGAAAGTTAAAACATTAAAATGATATCTTTCCTTTAGCTGTTCTCTTTCTCTCCCCACCATGTGACAGGATAAGGAATTTGGGGTCTGAGGTGCACTTAATCGAAGACCTGATGGACCCTTATCTGCAGCATGGGGAGCAAGGCATCATGTTCACTACCTTGAAGGTATGAAAATTATTCAGGGTTATTAAAAGATTTCTTTGGAAATTATTCAGCTTTGAGCAATGAGGATCAGCTTAGGACAGTTTTATGGACATCAGGTTGTAATTCTGAACCTTTATTGAAGATACAGTTAGGAAGAGCAAGGAAACTTAACTTAGAGCTTAGGTTAACCTAAGCAGGTACTGCTAATAAAATGATGCAGCATGCACATGCACTTTATTAAAATCTGATATTGGTTGCTGTTATGTATCTGAATGCTTGTGATTCTCCTGCACCATCACAAACCTCGTTTCTTTTATAAAGACTGGAATGAAGTGCTGCTTTGCAATTAGCCATTCCAATAATGATTAGGACCAACATTATGTGATGATGCTTCAGGAATTCAATAATTCAATTTTGAAAAAATAAAAGTTCTAAAAAAACTTTAGTGTGTCACTCCCCATGTTCCATTTAGTGTTCTTCTCTAAGTATAGAAGAAGGAAGAAAATACGTTTTGATGAATATCCTATTGTACACTAGGACCTCCATAATGGAAATGGGTTATTTTGGTGCCTCAAAACTGTTCAAACAAATGGGTCTTGTGAAAAGTCAGCTGTGTTGAGCTTTTTTATGGGGTTATTTTGGAGGGAGGCTGTTAACCCAAAACTCAAAAATGTTAAGTAGAGCTGCCGAGTGAACACAATTGTGTTTTCTGACTGTGCAGATAGTTGGGTGCAGAGGGTTTTTTCATACCTGCTATTTTTATAGTGTGGCAAAACGGGAAGGTTTGAGTTGGTTAAAATTTATCAAAGAATATATGTAGTAGAATCAGAATCTTATTTTCCCGTGAGCACAAGTTCTGCTTGAGACACATCAACTTTCTGGTCATGCTTGACCCAATGCATATTTGAACCAGTGTTAAGGAGCGCATAACTGTCAAGCAGCAGGTCAGGGTATTTAACCAGATGATAGAAACCAAACCTTTGCTTTTCAGTCTGAGTGCTTTTGAAACTCTTAATCCCTGCACCTTGTCCTTTAAGAAAATGTTTTCCTTTTTTTTTGGGTCTTGCTGTCACAGGGCAAAGGAAGACTTCTGAGCAGAAAGATGTACTTCTGGGCAAAGCTGGGACCTGCTGAAGTATTCAGTCCCAAATCATGCTATCTTGCTTCCTTAAGAGTTGGATGTGATTTGTTCTTTTTGCTAGTGTGCATGTCAGAAGATTCTCATATGTGGAGGGTCATTGTATCACAACTGCTTGTAGAAAACCTAGTCCTCCAATTTCTTGGATTTAAAAAAAAAAATCCACCTTTTTGAGTATGATGCTTTATCAGCTTGCTGAGTGCTGGTACATATGCTAAATGGAACTTTGTTTTAATACAGGCATGTTACTACCAGATTCAACATGAAAAGCTTACCTAGACATCACTAGCCTGGCTCTGTGGGATAATCTACTCTGAGGAACTTCACTGATACCCCGTTTCTTACCTGAAATGGCACTTGGAAAATACTCTATTATGGTTCTGTTGTTACAAATGAAAATACTCAGTTGTTTCTTCTGAATTTTCAGTTTTAAGGTTGTAAAACTGGAGCCTGAGGCTCTCTGTGAAGTGGTGGTGAAGCTAGAGACTTGGTTTGTAAAGTACTTGCCAAGAAGAAAGAACTTCCTATTCTAATAGAAGGGTTCTTCTTTTCAATTAACAATGCTGCAAAAAGGCATGGCGTCTACGTACAGTACATGTGAAAGTCTGGACCGCATGGCTTCTAAATCAGTGGGGTTTGTTTTATTATTCCTGGTTTGTCAACAGAGACCTTTAAAGAGAATGAATTGCACCACAGAACCTTTCAGTCTTCCTGAATTAAGCTATTATGTTTATTTAAAAAATAGAAATATGTATTTATAATGGGTAACCTATAGTGTGTTTGGCTGTAACGGTTTTGAGACATCTGTGTGGAACAGAATTGCTGAATGCCATGTTAATGTACTGTTGTGGAAATAATCACATTGTTCTGGACTTTCCTGTTTACTAGAATTATAAATATCAAGGCATTCACCATTATTTCTGTTTGTGAAATAAATAAAAGACACTGACCACTTCAGATTTTGGCATTGAATTAAATACCCGAAATCTGCAGTGTTCACTTTTGTTACCCTGAGGTTTGAAGACAGATAACTTTCTCTGGAAGTCCACGTGGTAGGAGAATGAGAATATGCTCTTGAACAAGCTGACAGTGGATTACATTTGGGACTTTTGCCTGTTAACTTAAGTGTCAGAGTGAAAAAAGCCGACCTTGTTGCATTTTTGAACATGTAGAGAACAAGAAATTTCCCTGGGGGATTTGTGTGTGTTTGTTCCGTGGTTTATGGTTGACTTTATTTATATCAATAACACTCATGGCTAATTTAGGTATTGTAGGTGCTGTTCTTTACTGTGGCTGACTCAAAAAAGGGGAGCAATAGATCATAGAAAGTTATAATGGGTTATGTCAAACTACCACAGATAATGCTAATCATATTTTTGAAATATAAATCATTGCTTGTGTATTGGCACAGAGATGGATGAAATACTGTTTTGAACAGTGACTGTAATGTAGCAATTTTCATAATAAAGTAAAAAAGTGTTTTTTTCTGAAATTATTTTTAGTTTTATCAGGGAAGAGGAAAGAGTAATTCTGGCAAGGTGATGTTTAAAACTGTTGTTGTACTTGCAATAGACTACAGAGGTAACAGAAAGTAGAGATAATAGATTTCTTCGTGTTTGCACATAATGTTAGCTTAATCTTAATTTTAAATTGTACTGACTAATTGGAGGAGAGATAAGCAATAATATGCATAAAACGGACGCTATAAAAATAAGTTATTTTGACAAAGGAGGGAAAGATACACAACTGAGGGTGGAGAGTATAACAAAGCATAAGGCAGGAATCTGAGCACTTAGTCTTTCATCCTAGATGCAGTCCTTCCATGCAATCATCACTTAGAATTGAATGTACAAAAACTATTTAACTGAAACCTGTAGTAGCAGATCTGCTCTTTGAAAAGTAGCCACGCTGGATAGCTGAGTAAATGACAATAAATTTCACCTGAAAATGTGTGAATTCAGGACTTATTTCACTTTTTGTAGGAGTTCAGTCATTAAAAACAGCGGGTTTTTTTGTTTTGTAACCCTGTAACTGTTCAGGATCAGTGTTTGTCTCTGGATGTTTTGGAAGGAAAAATTATTTTAATCTTCAGCTTTGCCATACAAAAAGCTTAGTTTCACATAACCTTACTCCCACACTGATTCTGTGCTTTAAATTGAGAACGTAACTGGAGATGGGAAATTTTCCAATGACCTTTCTGCCTTTCAAGAAGGTATATTCCCTAAATACACAGCAACTTCAGATGTTTAATGTCATTCACTGTGAATGATACAAAGTTGAGAAATAAAAAATAAAGAATACATCTACCTTTGCATACATACACATGCACACACAACCTCATACAAAAAAGCACTGACACTGCATTTGAATTTAGCTTGCTGATTAATGGAAGCAGGCAGCCTGGGTTGGATTATTTTTGGTCTTTCTGATATATAGCTCAGTTATTAGCTGAAGAGAATTCTAGGATTAAATGTGCTTCTGACACAGATTCCACTTTACAGCCTACGTGAGTTGTGATGCAGTAAGAAATCAATGCAGACCAGCTTTGCTTTGTCTATTTCTGTAGCTAATGAAGATGTGAGTTAACCTTCAGGACTTCTCTGTCTGTATTGCTTCATGGTAGTTACTTTTTTTTCATCTTCTTTGCCTGTTTGTTCCTGAAATTGAAAGCCAGATGTTTCTTGTGCTGCCGCAGAAATCCTGTAACCAGCAACGGGAGATCAATGTTGCAGCGTTATAGATTCTCATTGCAGTTGCAGGCATGGAAGCTGCAGACAGACCCAGAGAGATGAGTTCCATATTGGCTGGGAAAGTTGCTGAGAATAAAAAACTACTTAAGTAAGAGACAACTTAACGTAGACTTTCTATGCAAGAAAAGGGTTAAGGGGATTTGTTCTCCTCTTCCTGGTAATGAGTAGTTCTAAGGTTAGGTTTCTGCGGATTAGAAAGGAGAGGATGTCCATAGATTAGCTAGAGCTCTACCATCATCCAGCAAATACTCTTTCCCTCTGGAAATGTTGCATGAGCTGAACATGGTGTGTTCTACGGTGTTTGCAGGTAAGAAAATACTATACTGAAACCATTGTACTGCACAGATACGTTTCGCCCATGCAAATATGAAATCTGGTTTCTTCTAGCTATAGCAACATTGATTAAGCTTGTGTTACCTGTTTAATTCCCATTAGCTAAATGGTAGAGATATGTGTGAATGGGGAGCAGGAGCTCAGAAGAGAATTTCTCCCGTGCTCCTACTCTTCACACAATATTCTGACTTGAATGCCAGGTGCTGTATGCTGACATATTTTGCCAGAAGTGGGTTCACTTCTTAACTGTGCTTGTTAGAAGCAGTTTAGGGAACTTACCTGTTCTGGTATGGTGAGAGATGATGCGGAAGAAAGATATGTGACTGATACAGAGCTGTAAAACAAATCCTTTCTTTGAGTTACGTATCTATGTGCCTCTAAAATGATTTAGTATCAATGTGTTGATGTCAGGTGGCTGTTGTTTGGATTGAGTTTTCTCAGTAAGCTCAAGCTGTTGGCAGTAAACAGCTGGAAGTAAAGCTGGCTGCCTCGTGTGACTACACTGCACTGTGCCTGAGTATTCTCTGAATGTGCTGCTTTTTTAGGAAGCGAGGCTTTAGTGGCATTTACCCCCATGTAAACAAGATGTTCACACCACCACTGCCACCCTAAACATTTTGTTTTAGAGGAAGGCAGGTTGAATTATCACTGAATATATCTGATTACAGAGAGCAATAGCATAACTTGTTCCCTCAGCAACCTTACCATTGCAGATTTGATTATCTAAATCTCACAGAATGGCTTACATCAACATAAGTGTCAGTCTTTTTTTAGCCTGTGCCACCTGAGATTTCCAGTAACTGGTTCTTGGGCCAAGATAAGAATATGTGGTTTTAAAGCATAGATCTCAACCTTTGCTTAAAATGTGTCGGTTCATTCCACTAATATCGGGTTGCTTTAATTGAAACACTTTCAGGTCTCAAAGTGTACAAACAGCAAGACCAGTTTTTACACTGACTAGAAGAAGCTGACAAACTTCATTGATGAGACCAGCCTAATTAAGTTTAATGCCAAACAAAAAAGTCCTGAACAGGGCATGTCATTTGAGAAATGCTGCACATCTCTTACTGCCATTTTTTGCCTACTCAGTTTGCTGGTTTAGAGTGACTTATTTGCAACAAAAGCATTCTCAGTGTTCCCTGCCCTCAAACTAATTTGCAGTCTTCCTTGATCATCATTAATTTTGATAAAGATACGAGTAGTTTTCCTTGTTGAAAACGCTCAAAAACCTTGTCAAGCATCTTAGCCAAAGAAGCTTATAAGAGCAGGAGGGACGTTGTTCTGAATGTCAGGTTCCCTGGTGTTGTCCCCTTTAGAGGCTTGACAGCATCCAAAATTGTCCATTTAAAGACAGTTCTGCAAACTGGATTAGAAGCAGGGCTTGGGTTCCCTTGCAGCTCTGCCCTTGTATCAATGAGATCTTCTGGTCTGTCTGACATATAGGTCAAGGCATTTTATATTCTACTGCTTGAGGAAGTAAGCCCTGCATCCCAAATTTGGCATGACTGATGTTTTTAGACATGACGTGATGGACACCTTTTAACTCTAAATTCTGGTGCACTCAGCATAGACAAGGAGAAATGTTTTCTATTAATGAGTGTCTGTAATTGGATGCAATACATGTGAATGGGAAGGACCTTACACTGGCTGGGAGATTAGTCAAGTAAGCCTTTTAGTAAGAACTTCCATCTAATTTATTTAGATCCCTGGGATGAGAAGACCCTGAGCTGTGGCCTTAGAGTCTGCGTAGATGTAGCTCTTAGGAAATGAAGGCACAGTAATAGTTACAACTTTGTATTCTGACTTTTCCCTTGAAGCAAGCAATTTAGTAGGACTTTTTTTTTTCCTAAAGAACTGTACAGAAGCAAGATACTATTCTTCCTCTTTCCTGTAATGACTTATTTGTCATCGATTGCTACTGGCAGCTGCTGAAACCAGACTTCACAGTTGGAAGCTGCTTTCCTTTTATGGTGTGAAAATATGAAAAGGCTACTATGGATGAGGTGAGCTGTGTTGTTAAGAACTTGACAGATTTTTATGTTTAAATACTGCTTCTGTCAGTATGAGCGTACACTGTAGTTTAAAAAGGCAACGATGGATGGGTTACTATTTGTTTATTATTAACCCTTGCAGCTCTTTGATAGCTGTACCCAAGTAACTCGTCCAAAAAGGCAAGCAATCAGCATTCAGTAGCTTTCCCAGTTTTTCTTGGAAGTCTGAAGTCAACTTTCAAGACAAACAGTGTGTCTAAAACTTCTGTCCATGCTCAAGTTAATCCCACATCTGTTCTCTGTGGAAGCAGTAGTGATACTAGAAGCTACAAGGCTCCATGGGGAAAAAAAAATCAATCTCACAAGTACTTAAAGGGGTATTGGTTAGCATTTCAGCAGAACTGGAGGTATTTTAGCATGTCCAGAAATGTTCTTCTTTGTCTCTATTTGCAGAGTGATTCTCAGTGTCGTATTCAAAAACAAAATACCTGTTCAGTAGGAGATTGTAGAATATTCTTCCTTTGACAGCAACAGGGGTACTTGCTGGCTTTGATTTACTTCTTTCCCATTCTGAGTCACTGTGCTGTGCAAGATCTGTCCTAGGTAAGAAGAAATAAATGTGGTCTAGCTCCCAGAGACTCAAAGGGACCTCAATTAAGGTATTCCTAAAACTGTACCAGAGAGGGTTGTTGTTGTTTTTTCTCTTTTCATTTCAGTTTCTCTGTTTTGTAATAGCATATAAGCCATGCTAATTGTCAGTGTGTTGATGTGCTGGTTTGGTAACTTCACTGTAGTTATCACAAGAGAGAAAATTCAGTTTTGTGGATGCATCTGAGGAGCTTCTACAAAAAAGCTGAGGGGCTTGTCTGTTTTGAGGTAAAGGGGGTCTTCTAGACTTTCTTTTAACTAGTAAAAGCAAAAGTTTGGAAATATTTTTTGTGTTTCACAGGTTTCCCTGTACATGTTTGCAGAGTCCCGCCCTAGTTACAAGGGTATGATTCTTCAAAGCTAAATAGGACAAAGCATAAGAAAAGCCAGATCTAGACTTGAAATAATTGGAGTTTTATTCTTGTGAGGACTGGGCTTTGCAGAATGGGACGGTACTGTAAGTACAAGACGTTGAGAACCTTCAGGGTGGTAGACTATCTTTATGATAAAAGTTGTATATGCTTTGAAGGAGCCAGGTGCTAAAAAAATCATACATCTGGTAACAAATACACGTTAATAAGTAAAGTTGATCACAGTTGACAAACAATGTATTTGTAGATGTGAGTTGACTGAACAGTTTCAGCCAGGGTCAGGGGAGTTGTCCCAGAAAGCCCAGCTATATTATAATAGGGATTTTACTCATTTATTCTTTTTTTGAGGGGAAAATGTTGTGTTGAGATTTTTAAATCTGGACTTTCAGTATGTGAAATAAAACACATACATCAGGAGTTGGCTCCCTTATAGTACATCTGAAATGCGTGGGTATGCTCTTTTCTTTTGTCTTCACACATCCTTTACCACAAAACTGTAATCAGAGTTTTGAATTGGGAGCATGCTGTTGGCTGTCTGTGTAGCCTTTATAAAGTAAAGCAAAAGGCTGCAGTACATGGGAACTAACAAATGTCAGCAGGGTATGTCGTTAGTCCTTGAAAAATATGAAAAAAAAAAGTGCCATAGTTATGTTTTAGCTAGAGAAGCTTTAGATTTAGTAATAATAATAGAAAATGAGGCTTCTGAAATGTAGTTTATGGGGTAAGCTGTCAGAAGTTCCCCTTTTAGAACTCGCAGATTGAGCACCATCTCTTTGTAAATGCTTCTGCAACTGGATCTGGAGCTGTAGACTCTTAGTATCCAAAAAGGCTGGGACTGAGAACAGAGGTCAACCAAGCTGAGGGTTACCTGTGTTTTCATATTGCTGTTACTCAGTGAAAACCAGAAGTGCCGCTGTCCTGAATGGCCTTCGCAACACAGAGATTCCTCTTTCCATGTCTGTACCATCCCAAAGTAAAGATTTCTGTCCTACTCCTAATGTCTTCAGTAATTAAGAAACAGGTATTCATGACTAGATTTATGTGGCCTGCTTTGTTAAATCCATCATTAGGCAGATCAACTGAGCTTAACGAAGGGGAAGGCAATCTCTTAAAGGAACAGAACTCAAGACTAACCAAAAAATTAAATCATTGCAGCTCAAAACCCAGTTCCCAGTTGATGTGTGTTTAGAAGGACTCAGTGTTACATACACAAAGTATGAAAAACAGTTGTTCCCATTGGAAAAATGATTATGCAGTATAATATAACAATGAAATGGAAATGTTGCATTGGGTATTGGGGAAGGATCAAGCCGTACTTTCATTAGTATTTGAAAGAAGAAATCATAATTTTAAAAGCAATCTTTGGGTTAGAATTTCAGTAAGATGTACCACTGAGTATGCTATAGAGGTAACGTGAACCAGCGCTCAGTAGTTTGAATTGTAATTTCATAACTTATGGAAAGTTTTTTTCTCCCTTTATTTCTGCTGCCTTTTGAAAGCAGTTGTATGATTTAACAGGAGAGAGGAAGCATGTTCTAAAAATAAGTATTAAGAAGTACAGTAAAAGTGACAGTAATGCCTTCTGCTTTTGTAAGCAGATGTACCTGTGAGGTTTGCTATCCACAGAACAGCCTAGAGGAAAATGACTGCCTTTTTGCTTAACTGATCCAGGGGGAAAACTACGGAGTATTCAACAGAATTTGGAACAGCATTTGCTGTGCTTACAGTGTCACATCGTGGTTCGCTACTGGCTGGAGTGTTGTGAAGCATAACTGATGTTACATTTTTTTTAACTTGTACTCTGAATAACCTCTTGAGTGACCAGCTTAAATGTTTAACTCTTTAAAAATAATCTTACAATGCTGGTAATCATGACAATATCTTCAAACTTGTATCAAATACGATTTGAAGTTAGATCAACTAGGATGTCATGAGATTCTGAATTGCTTCAGAGCTTCCATTTACAGATTCCGGATGCTTTGGGGTGTAAATGCTCTATACAGTGTTCCCTGAGGAACTTCCATACGTGTTTGCAAAGAAGAGTTCTGATAATTGTGTGAAGCAATCTTGTACTGCAGTGTTTCTTATTGGCAGTAGATTGGAGAACCTCCTCAATTTTTAGTCTAAAATTTAGCATTATAGGTTAGTGATTGTCACAGAAGGTGAGGGAAGGAACATGGAAAAATGTTTTAGAAGGCTTATTTTTCACATGCAGAAAGCTCAGTGTGAGCTTCCTGCACTACTTAAAAATTCCTATTTTAAAATTTAAAGAAAAATAATAAGCTAGTATATGCTGCTTTTTTGAAAGATAATACAGGAGGGCTTTTCATATTAGCAAATAACTTCTTTACTCTAAAAGTAGCAACCCATTATAAATTGACTGAGAGATGATGATACCAGTAAGGTAATGTGTGTGGGGTTTTATTAGTATTTAGGGTTTTTTGTGTTTTAATTCACTTTGAGGAAATAGAGGAAAATATAAAATTTCATGGAATAAATCCTTTGAACACCTTAAATTCTAACAGTGATAGAAACATGGATCCTTTTTTGCAAAGTCCTTGCTCAATGAAAATTCAGTAGAAGTTCCAGTCTTTCAATTTCAATATTGTGTCAATAAATTAAATGTAATATGTTCTTAAATATGATTATTTTATTTTCCAAGCTATATTTGTGTAAAACAAGCTTTAAAAGTTTTGGGGAAAATTATAGCTTTCCATGGTAGTGCACTTAAAAAGCTGGGGAACAGAAGATATACAAAATAGCTTGTTATTTTAGATGGCTTAATAAAGCAAGCTAATGACAATTCCATGAAGGAAATAAAATGTCATACTGCAGTTGAGGTTTGTCTGCATTTTGGTTTGTATTACTCTGGTGCATAACTGAATTTACAGGTGGAACTCAAGTATTTCACTTATGCTTGCAACCTGTTCTGCATTTCTAATATGAATGCCCCCCCTTATTTAAAATTCTACTTTCTTATTAATCTAATACCTGACAGTATTCTGATATGAGTATACTCTTTTCCCTAGTTCAACATCTATTTTTGTGAAACCTACTTGGCGTGAATGCAGCGCTCAAAGAACTGGGTGGAATCTCCTTGAATAAAGGAAAAGATGGAGGTGCCAACAGTCTGCAGTCAAGATAATGGTACTCATAACCTTTGCCATCTCTTTTTTAAAGAGAAAGAAAGCTGACAAAAAGTTTTATGCCTTGGTCCCTGTAATTAGTCTTCCATTGAGTCATGAGAGACACGAATGTGTCTAGAACTATAACTACTTAATAATTGGAATGATTCTTGATGTTTAGTGGTAGAGGGTGTCAGAAGAGAATACCTGGCATTTGTTTCTGGCTTTTAAAGTCAAGGGTCTCTGCCAATGTATAAAAAAATTACTAATAACTGCAAGAGGATTTTTTCCTTAAGGAAATAATTCTCTGTAGTTTGACAGTTTGTGCTTCTATGTGCAACATCTCGGTCTGAACCCAGTTTCATCTAGGGATAGTATTCTAGGAGATAATTAGTGCAAGTCATCTCAAAAAGATGCAACCAGTGATAAGGAAAAGACCTTAAAAAGTGTCTGTACCAAAGGTAATGTCCTATTAGGCCCTAGGAAGCTCCAGTAGAAGAGAATCGATTTAAGCTAACTGTCTTTTGGGAGATATTTCCCTGTGGGGCTCACAATCTGGTTCACAGAGTTGATGATTTTCCCACATGTTTAGATGTCTGCTTTCCAGGAACAGACGATTCTTTTGATAACGACGTACATTTCCAGGCTTTCCTAGTTTGGCTGCTCAATAATCTCTGCCTGATGATTGAGGCAAAAGTCCCATCTACTTCCCACCTAGCAGGGAAGTACCTGTATAAATTCATGCATAAGGAGAATACCTCAGTGAAACTAAAGTTGCAGATGGATCTTGCAAAAGTGTTAGTAACATCAAAGTCTAGAGCTGATAAAATTAACTGTCAATGGCTATAAAAACTGTGCTAAGGAGAAAAATAAGTAAAGAAGGGTTTCATGTTTAGGTTAGCTATGGTGACTGGATGATAGCAGCTGATAACTTTGCAGTAGTGAGCACTCAGCTATTCTGAGTCTGATGAATGAACCTTAGTTTTAAGAAATTATTTTGACTTTGGCTGATGTAACTTCAGAAGCTCCTAGTGTCTTGGTTTTACTTCATTTTTCTTGTATAATAATATTAGTCATTGAAATGTGACAAGTTTAATGTTTTAAACAAACAAGTACAATGGAAAGTCTCCAGTTACACTTGTATTATATGATAACTAGCAAAGAGACAGCTTGTGCTTACCAAAATACACAAGAGTTGAGAACTTACTTTCGTTTAACATTCAGTGAGAGTCGGGCCATTCAACTTTTATGGTCTCCTTAAGAACCCTTATTGCTTAATAAATCTAACTCCTAGCATGTTCAATATGATATTAGTGATGTTGGAAACATTGTGTTTCTTGGGAATTGTCACTCATCAGAAATGATCTGTTGCCATTCCTAGCTAAAATTAAATTCCACGCACTCACAAAAATTCAGTTTGTATCTAGGCCTGACTTTAACAACTTACCTATATGTCACCTCTTAGTTTGTTCCTCCTTAAGATTTTAGAAAGACGCTGGATTTTTTTTTGTTTTCCACTATATTAGAATACTGTTCTTAGGAGAACAAGGGCTGCTTCTAGTAGTAAGAAGCGTTCTTCCCCTTTCCTGGGCTGTGTTGTGGATGTCTGTGACAACAGTATGTATTGGCCCAAAATCTGTATTTTCATTAGTGATCCTCTCCAAAATGTCCGCACTTCTCAAGAGTGGAGAAAAACAGATGGTCCCTGGCCCAAACAGTGGGTCATTGAAAAGAAAACCCTCCAGAAATAACAAGGAGATATTTTGTTTACCTCTTGTACGAGCTTGAACCCAGGTTAATGCATGTGAGATTCCCTGTGTGTTTTCCTCATAGGTCAGGTGAAAATTGCTATTATTGACCTGACCCTGCTGGTTGATAACATCATAAAATAAAACTCTTACGCAACAGTGTTGATTGCGGAAAACAAGGAAAGTGGATAGGAAATGGGTGCGTTTCTTGGAAGTATAAACTGGGGAAAACAAGGAAAGTGGATAGGAAATGGGTGCGTTTCTTGGAAGTATAAACTGGGGAAAGGTGCTTCTCAAAGGCCTGGGTCACTGTTTGGTTTTGGTTGGTCTTCTATTTGAAATGAAATGTCTTGCACTTTTCTGTTTCTTGGGCTCAGGTGTATCTCATGTTCTGACTCTAGTGCTACAAGAACTGAGTTTGCTCTGTAAAAAAGATGTCAATGGTGTTGGCATGTTGTATGACCTGCTCAGATCTCACTGGCTGCAAGCGCTTTTAAAGGTAAAGTAATATTCAGCGGTGAAGGCAAAGGTTTCCTGGAGAACAATCTCTAGGGGACAGCTACTTTATTTTGCCGTGTCAAGACAATAAATGCTTATTTATACTAAGTGCTCATTGTCCTAATGTTGGTCAGCACATCAGCAGTCAAGATGAACAAAGCTACTTCTTCAAAGAAAAAAAATATTCTCTTTCATAATGTCCTACACATTAAACCTCTTCTGTATTACAAGTCTGTATTAAGGCCAGGGAGATGGAGACTTTGGCTGAACATAGCATGGCTCAGCTGTCTTGTCTATTCTTAAATCTCTGTATGACTGTGCATCCCACTTTTGGGCATGGACGCTTGTGAAATTATATTTCTTTTGTTTTGCTCACTTTAATCTGATGTGTAATTGAAGATTTTGTTGTCATAGAACAGAGTTTTGGCTAGTGCTTCTCTTGAGCAGAATTGTATCTCTGAGACAAATTCTGTGCAAATTCTGCTTTTCCTCTGTCAGATCTTTAACATTTTTCAATTTTAAAGAAGAAAAGCTTGCAGTGGATAAAAGATGTCCATTTTAAATATAGCAGCTTATTGTGTTTTAAGTTATATTTACTTTGTTAATCAGACCTGCAAATAGGGGAAGAAAGCAAGCTACAAGTCAGAGCAACTTATGCTATCAGGCTATTGTCCTGTGTAATCAGCTTTCTTATTGGAAAATTCAAAACCACAGCATAACTGGCTGGCTGGATGATAATACGGAAAAACAGTGAACTATAGACTGAATTCCAAGTGCATTTGACATTAAGGATTGAAATTGCAAGCTCTGAGAAATTTCTAGAAATACAATATTGCCCCTTGTATGTTGTGTATGTATATGTGTAATCATGTGAACGGATCATCTCATCACTGCACTGTCTTGTCTGCCACGACATGCAATAGATCTATGAATGCCTCCAACAGTACCTTGGAAAAAGGCCGGTTCCTGTCACGCTGCAGGCACGTGCACTGGCTCGTGAGGTAAGACTGCCTGTGGATAGGTATTGCATTACTTATTCGTAACAAATTAGTCAAGTTAGCTGCATATAACAGTGTTCCGGTATTTGTTTCATGTCTCAGGTGTGAGTACACTATATAAACTTGAAAGATTCTCTCCTCACACATCTGTCAAACTACTTGATAATTCCTACAGTGTTAAAGGGCAGGGAGTGAGAAATGGGTACATCTGTGATCACTGGGCTGCATGAGCCGTGACCAGTCTAATGAACACATAAATTATTTAACTACTGGCCGTATATTTTTCTTCCCATGTAAATACATTGTGGTTCACTGTTATGGCCACAATCAAGCACTCTGACATGAACATTTTGAAAAACTTGTTGGATTTTTCTATTCATAATAGCTGATTAATTTTTTAGTTTCTGAATTGGAGGAGGAGTTAATGACAAAGTGGAGAAACTGACAGTAGTGATGAAATTGGTTGAGGCACAAGAGAAAAAAATGATTTAAATCACATGGCATTGTGCTTGAACTAAATTAAGCCTGGCTGAGCATTGTGCAGTTGTGGTTGTATTGTCCAGTTCTAGAGCAAACTGTATGGATCTGCTCAGTCATATAACATGGGGGGCTTAACACTCATACCATTCCATACTTCTGTAAGTTCAATTTAGAGCTTTCAAAATTAATTGTTCACCAGAATCAGTTTCTATGCTTTCTCTCTTATATTTATCAGGTGGTAGAGTTACTGCGTGAAGCCCCTCCGTCTGGAGAGGTCAAAGAGCTAAGACGATTACTGCGAGCTCCACATTTAAAGGCAAGTCCTGCTTAAGGAAAGAAAATGTTTGCTCATAGAGAGCTGTCTGCAGTGGGAAAAGAAACAGATAGCCAACTATTCACAGAACTGGCAAACGAACCAGAAGAGACATAGTTTCCGAGTCATGAACTAACCTAACTGTGGAATCAGATGTTCACTGTGTATCTGAAGTACCTGCAGTAGGCTGCATTTTATTTAAGGGCTATGTTTGAGAGAGAGGTTTCTTAGGAAGTTAAATTCTGAGCAGTTGATGCAGACAAATAAAACCAAGTTTTCCTTGTAATAATAAAACCTGAGTTCTTTACTCTGGAGTGCCAAATAGAAATGTTTCATCTTCTGTAAGTTTTACAGAAGAAGAAGAGAGAGAAACTGTTCTTGAGACTTTATTTCACAGTTTTGAATTTCCGTTTGCAAAGAGGGAAAAATATCAATGTGCGAAAGAGATCCGTGTTCACATAGGTACTTATTTCCCGATTTCTGTTTTCTGACTGGTCACTGTAAAGCTGTTCTTTGTATGACCTTTGCTTGTGGGTTTGTTGGTTTGCTGGTTTTGTTTGTAACAGGCCTTGCTATCTGCTCATGATACTGTGGCCCAGAAAGATTTTGAACCAACCCTTCCACCACTGCCAGACAACATACCTGAAAATGAGGAAGCTATGAGGATTGTCTGCTTAGTGAAAAACAACCAGCCACTGGTGAGGGGGGAGTTTTTGAATGTCTGTCAAATTATTTTAACTTCCACAAGTAATGATAACGCGTATTGGTTTCTTTCCAGGAATGTCACAGAGATTGTGTGCATTCTTGTCCAGTTCCCACATAATCACAAGAATTGTTGAGGTTGAAAGGGGGCTTATGGGACCATCTAGCCCTGGTCAGTGTGGATACAACTACAGCAGGTTCTTCAGTACCATTTCTGCTTAGGGTTTGAACATTCGGTAGATGTTTCTATCTTATATAACAAAAATGCAAATAGGATTGAGAGCTATTCCTTCAGCCAACATAGTAAAGAATGGAGGAGAGACTTTGAAAGATTCTTTAGAAATCATTAGTGCTTATAAGTTGAAAACATTATATAGCTTAATTAGTCTATTTTAGGAAAAGATAGCTGTAATATTTGATGTAGAGAAGATCTTTTGCAGTCAATGAGGATATTTTAGTATGAGGGAAGTTGAAGATCTTGAAGGACTTTAGTACTAATAATGTTATATTTTTGCTAGATCCATGTGGTGTTAAAAAGGCCGCATCTTCCAATGCATTTTTGTCATTGCAAAGATCAGACTTGGGATGTGTAAGGAAACTGACGGGGGTTCTTCAGTGTGCATTTTCTTTGCTTTCATTTACCAGGGTGCTACCATTAAACGCCATGAAATAACAGGGGACATAACGGTTGCCCGTGTGATCCACGGTGGGCTGGCAGACAGAAGTGGTATGTGTCATTTGAGACAAAGTAATGCAGAAACTTGAAATAAGATATTTGAAGTAAGATAATAGCTTAGCTTCTACAATTAGTCTTCCATTATAGAGCAAGAAGCTGTGTACATTGGACAGCACTGTAAATAGTGATACTTTGCAGTGACTTTGATTCTGGTTTCATTAATTTTCATATGAATGTGCTATGTTTGAGACTGAGTTGAGATACAAATCTAATTTTCATTATGTGGTCTTGGCACCAATAACTGCATAAATGAAATTAATCAGGAATATCTCAAACTGCAGTGTGGTATGAATACCAACAGTTTAGTCCCTAATGGAGAAATGGAAAATATTACAGAATCATTAAGGTTGGAAAAGACCTCCAAGATCATGCAGTCCAACCATCAGCCCAACACCACCATGCCTACTAAATAACAGAATAAAATATAGAATCATTAGTCTGATTCTATAAGATAATGGTCTAAAGAACACATAGTAATACTTCTTGACACTAGTCTACAAAATGCTTTGGTAGCATCAGTTGCCAAGCAATCATCCAAGGAGTTTCCTTGGAGATGTTACTATTTTGTCATCCTAGAATTGAATGTGTTCCATGTTCCTTGGGAAACATAACTGAAATGTAAAATATTCAAAGTAAAACTGAACTGTAATCATTATAAAATAATTCCTTTTAGTACTTTCTGGCCTTTGTACAGAGAAGAAAACCCAAACTATAGACAATAGCTTATTAAGTTACTAGTGTGAGTAATGTTTTAATTGAACGGAAGGAAAATGTAAAGGTAAATAATATTTTGAAGACTTTGTAAAGGACAGAACAGTCCCAAAGCCTCCCACTGCACCTGGAATTTTTAAGGGTCTGGTTCCAAGTCTGATGGTTTATTAATGTAAGGAGTTAAGAATAAGTTCAGAAATTACTTTGGGAAATGGAGCTATAGTAAAATGTTTCTGCCACTTTTAAGGCAAATCATCAATAGATTGTAAACATGTTGTATGGGGAAGGTGGGAGGAAATAAGAGAAGCATGCAAGCTTCTTGTGACCCACAGAAGTCTGCAGTCCTATCCAGGGGCTATATAGCCTAAATCCAAAATGTCTTTCTGCATACCTGGTGAATGGAAACTTTTCATGCTGACTTCCAAGCCTGTGGTATACCTGTGTGTCCCTGCCTTGCCTACGCAAAATGATCCGTGCTGTGATAAGACTTCTGCTGCTGCTTTCATCCTTGTTTTCACTGTAGGATTGCTGTATGCTGGAGACAAACTGGTGGAAGTAAATGGAGTTCCTGTTGAGGGACTTGAGCCTGAGCAAGTTATTAATATTCTGGTATTGAATCGTTTTTATACTTTGTACCTTGAGAGTAAGTGTATGCTGTTTCTCTCTCTCTCTCTCTCTGAGGAGAAAGTTTGAAATTTTTAACAGAAAATTAAGATTGTTTCCTTACTGTGGTTGAAGTTCATAGCTGCTCATAAAATCAGAATGTGTGAAACCAGAATTAAACCTAACCCCTGTTCTGGACAGAAATTAACTTCATTATAGCTAACCCATTTGCAGCTTCTGGGCAACATTAATTTATTCAGACTTTACTAATCCATAATTTTTCTGGAAGTTCCATTTGGTTAATATTCCACAAGAAAGTAGTGGAAAGGGGCTGTTTTAATAAAAGTCCATGTTACAAAATACACTAAAGCAGAGGTGAATGAACTTGTAAGCTACATACCTCATCTTGCAAGAAATGGGCAGTGGTTAATTATTGTTGTCAAAATTCTCATGAAGAAATCTTTTGAGCTGTCCCTGTTACATAACATTTTTCCCCACAGTCTTTCAGAGTTCTTCACTGCAAAGTGTTAGTGCCAGTTAGTAAGGTATTCTGTATGTAATCAACATCGTCTCTGTGTAATTTCTCCGGTTGCAGAAATAGTTGTAGACATAAGAAGTACAAAATCTGTTGAAATGCTTAATTCTTAAATATTTCTGTTTTTTCCTCCCCCCTCTTTGTGCCCCTTGTCTAACCAGACCCTGCTGCTAATTTAAATTAGATTTCAGTAGAGAAGTTTTATATAAATTAATGATGCAATTATATATACTTATAATGAAACATAGGTTTCATTGAATTAAAAATATTTAGCAAGTTTCATTCTTGAGTTTCCTTTTGAAAAAAAAATAAGATATTGTCATATTGACTCTGTATGCCTGAATTCTATTTATAGTATAGACATTACAGTAGCCTCAAAGCCATGCTGTGTTAAGTTTGTGCTGCCAGTGTTTGGTTACTTTTGTTGAATGCCAGTCATGTTTTAATCTTTTTTTTTTAATCATTTAGGCCCTGTCTCAGGGGACAATTATGTTCAAATTAATTCCAGTTTCTGATCGGCCTGTCAGCAACCAAACATCAGTAAGAGACATTCTTTTTTTTCTGGATTGTTACTGCAAACAGTTACCCCAATAACATCCAATGGTGTGATACAAGGAAATGATGTTGCTTAGAAGTATACTGCAACCCTTAGAGCTTCAGTTGCCTTTATGGCTACCTCTCAGCTGACACCAGTATGCTGTTGCTGAAACAGTAAAGACAGTAAACTATTTCTATAGTTGTGTTAAAGGCAATGAAGACATTTTCAGATTGATCTACAGGTTGAAGGTCGATTTTTTTTCACTGTATTAGACAATTTTTTTTCTCCCTTAATGAACAGACAGGGCTTGGGTCTTGATCTTGTTTTTGAAACTTGACTTTATTATGAATGGACTTAAGTAACAGCAATATTTGGTCCTAGGATTATAAAGCTCATGTTGTAGCTGTTCGAAACATGGCTTTCACTTACTCTTGTACATTTTCTTTGCCAGCTGTATGTGCGAGCAATGGCAGATTACTGGCCCTTGCAAGATCCTGCCATACCATGTGCTGATGCAGGTTTGCCTTTTAAGAAGGGTGAAATACTCCAGATTGTGGACCAGAATGATGCTCTCTGGTGGCAGGCCAGGAAAGTTTCAGATCTCAGTGCCTGTGCTGGACTTATACCCTCAAATCACCTTCTTAAAAGGTAAAGAAGTCTTAATTTTTCTAATTTCCAGTTCAAAATTTAGCCAGTTATTCAGACTCTGCTATTTAAAATTTTCATGAGCTATGTAGCATTGTTATTCAGTGTGAAAACACCTATATCATCCTTAATTGACATCTAAGAAGTTTGCAGCAGTTGTCTCTGTGCTTGGTGCTAAGGCATCTAGTGGAGTATAGCTGCTGAAAGATGGGTGGAAATTAAGGGCCCTCACTGTTTAGAATCATTGCCTATGGTTATTAAAAAAAGGGGGGGAGGGGGGCAGGATGAAAGAGTGGGACACAAAATGTATAGTAAAAGGGCATAGCTGTATCAAGAAACAGTATTTATTTAGAGATGTCCTGTGAGGCATGAGTGACCTCTTCAGCTTTGGTGAAAACCAAGTAGACCAGATTAAAAGAGAGGAAAAAAAACAAAAAACAAACCAGAAAAACATGCTTAAGGGAGAACAAGGATCCCTTGCCTATTATTTTCCACATATATAGCCCATTATTTTTACACTACATGTTTTCAGAACCAGAATAGTTCAACTGCTGTAGCTCACTTTTCAGTTTGATTCTCTAAACATGTGTCCCATCTGTGTTACCCTCAGGAAAGCGTAAGACCCCATGCAACTGTAGAAATTGTAGATGATGAGCTACAATTTGTACTGTATGTTAACCTAGCTGTGGTCTGTATAATAAAAGTTGAAATTAGACTAGGTTGTGATTGAGGCTGCAAGCAAGAGGCTCTGTGTAGCAACAGAGGCAGCAGTACTATTACCTGTAGCAGGAGCATGCTCTCCAGTATGGCTTATCTTCCTTCATCAGAAACTCAAAATACTCGATACTTCTGGGCTGCTGATTTGGAAATTGCCTTTAAATAGTTCCAACAGCACATGGGCTTTCTTTCAGAACTTTGCAGTGGGCTAGAACATTGGCACTGTTTCCATTCTTGGTGTCCTCTGTCAGCTCAATACTGATTGATCTTACGTGTAAGCAGTGAACCTGACTGGAGTGTAATGTGCTTGTGGACCATTTTGTTTCTTTAACAGTGACGAATTTATTTCTATCTAGGAAGCAACGAGAATTCTGGTGGTCCCAGCCTTTCCAGCCCCATCTCTGTCTCAAATCATCAATGTGTGAGTGAAAACTTATTTGAATGGTAGAGTAGGAAAGAAGGGGTTTGTCTCTATTTCCATAGACACTGAAACAGAACCTCCTACAATTCAGTTTAATTCAAAGACTTGTTTTCTGGAGCTATACTGTTACCTCTGAAGTGTGTTAACTATCCCCAGGGAAATGAAATACTTAATTGTAGTTGCACCTGGAGTACTGATGGTGGAGGTTGTTGTCTCCAGTGTACTTAGGATCTGACTGCGAATGAAGTTGTGAATTCAGCTCCTGAAGCCTGCAAGATCTAGGAGCTCTGCAACAGAGCCAGTTCTCTCTAAGAGAACTGGGTGTGAATAAGTCTGAGATGACAGTAGTGCTAGCCCACTTTCCAGGGACACAGGTAAGTTTTGCACAGGAAGATGCCAGGCATTATGTTTAGATTGTTTCTTTATCATCAAAACTATCGAGAGAAAGACAGAACTTTTTTCCTTGAGGTGTAAAATAAGCTGTGCTGCCCATGAGTTTATTCACAGTGACAATCCAGAAACATTATTCTCTTCCAAATGTAACTTTCTGTAAACATGCAATTATTCACAGACAAAGTTCTTCCTGTATTCTCTCTCCCCATTTTCTTCTATGGTTCTTTATACTAGTGTAAAATTAATTTTATAACTCCCAGATTTAGTGTGTTTCATTACTTAGGATTCTTCTCACACTAATTGTTTTGTTTGTTAGAGCTGGAGCTCTCTTTCACTGTAATTTTATTGCATTTTAACTGCTTCAATGGATATGCTGTGGGCAGTAAGCACTGTGGAAGAAGGTATGAGCTTGTATCAGGACAATATTGCATTCCTGTAACTGGAATCAATATAGCACATGGTATTACAGGCTTCTTAAGTAGTTGTCAAAAATGAGGCAGTTTGGTAAATACATGCAAAAGAAATGCGAGTTCTTGGCATTTTGTGTGCTTAGTATAACTGATATTAAGTCTTTTTTTTTTGCTTGAAATAGCAGAAGCTTACATTGTCTTAAAGTGGAAATGTAAGCTATGTATTATCCAGTAGGGAACTGATGGTTTGGATGGGTTGCTTTGAGGAAGGAAAGACTGCTTTTTTCTTTTTCTTTTCCTCTCCCTCTTTCTCTCCCATCTTCAGCAGCTGACCTTAGCAGCTCCAAGGAAGTATTTCTTTAAAGGATGCATATAGGCAGCATATGGTTGACAGATGCCCTGTCAATTGCCCTATAACTGGAAAAATACTTCTTACTGGGCCTATCTGGAGGGGCACGCAAGAACAGAGCACACAAACAGTGCAGTATTGTGAGCCCATGAGCTTGCCTAAGCCCATGAGATCGTATTTCAGGGACATGAATTGATGTGGTTTGGGGATGGAGAGGGAGCTGAATCAATCTTTTATTTTCCTTTTCTTCCTTATAATAATAATAATAAAATCAACCAAACAAACCACTTTCTTTAAGTGAAGCATATTGGAAAGAAACTCACTTATAAAAACTACAGGAGAGAAGGGAGTGAGTGGAAAATTATGTTCTGTCATGGCAATGCCTAATAAATAGATACCTGCAGGATAAACAGAGTGACAGCAATGTTAAACATTTCATTATTTCAAAAGGAGAATTCCAGTTAGACACGTTTGCTGCCACAAGCCCTTCACAGCACTTTTGTTCACAAAAGACAAAGAACATCAATAAGCTGGAGTTAACAGTGTTAAAATTCTTAAAGATGCCTAAAGCTGATCTGAGCTTCAAATATTTTCTTTCTGATGTCTGAGTTCAGTATTGTAAGATTTGTAAGGTTGTTTCCTCCCCAGTGTCTTTCTGATTCAGATGGATTTTTTTTCCTTGTGTTGATCTGTAGAGGATGACATGCAGATTGATGAGAAGTGTGTGGAAACAGGTAACAAAATTCACTTGAGATCTTCTATTTGCTTCAAGGTAGTAGCTAGTTAAAGCCTGGTTTTGTTTCCCAGATAAAAAAACACTCATTCTCCTAGTGCACTTAACAGTAGAAAGTCCTGTTTTTCATACCCTGGAAACCTCATCCTATATTAGTGTATTAAAACGAGCTGCTTGCAGTTCTAGGGTACAGTGCTTATAGTGAAGTGTTGTGCTGAAAAGAGGGACCAACCCAAAAATATCTGCCCAGATGAGATCCAACCTCTCTGATTCAGGTTTTGGACTATGGCTGTATTGTTACCATAGTTTCTTCCTGTTGTAGGTTTAATGCCACAGATGACTGTAGTTTTGGAGAAACCACACAATTCATTGTCAAGAAACAGATCTCAGGAGAATATGGTTTTAGACACTGAGCTAGAATAGATTCTTACATGTAAATAGTACCTGTGAAGACTGTTAGCTTTACTTGCTCCCTAAAGCAGCACAGATCATTCTTCCTTCTCCCAAGGTAATTTGGAAAGCTCTGATGGAAGAATGTGATTCTGTAAGAGACCAGAAAGTTAACTCAAACACGGTGAGCTGAATTTTGCCACCTCAGTGTAGAGAGAAGTGGGGAAATTGTGTGAGACAGTCTGATAGGAGCTGGGAAATTGATTTCCGATTCTGCAATTCTATAGGAGAAAAAGAATTAAATTTTGAATTTATTTTGATATCTTTGCTGTCTGGATTACTAAACAAGATGAAGAAACATTTGAGTCTGGTAAGTTCCTCTGATCTAACTCCAAATTCCTTGCTATTTTTCTGCTGTGAGAAGAGTGTCCAGAGACAAGCAAGTGTCTTAAAAACAAGCAGATGACAAAAACCAGAATGCCATTCTAGCTTGAAAAGCCATTATAAAAAATTCTGTTGCTTTAAGGTTTCGTTTTGCCCTTTGATTGCCTTAGTTAGTAAGGTTTTTGTCCTTTTATCCCAGAAATGTGAG
Organism: Dromococcyx pavoninus; assembly: GCA_033558185.1. Classification (NCBI taxonomy): domain Eukaryota; kingdom Metazoa; phylum Chordata; class Aves; order Cuculiformes; family Neomorphidae; genus Dromococcyx; species Dromococcyx pavoninus. The sequence continues at coordinate 1,385,127 of JAUMJL010000119.1, read as the reverse complement.
TGTTTCTTCTCCTGCATCACTACCAGATCTGTTTATCAAATCCTAATCAATTACACCTGTGCAAGCTGTGACAGTGGGGGCTGCACTGATGTCAGTGGATAATTGGATTACCTTAGGGTAAGGAGGCCTGAATCCCCAGCACCTGTAGGAGCTGATGTGGTAAAGAGAAGAGCTATTCTGGATTCCTGATTGTGTGCACAGCTGATGTACAAGAAACAAAATTACTTTTATAAAATGAATAATTTATGTGTAAGACATAGAATCAACCAGTGCTTTTTTTAACCAAGCTGGTTTTGGGGTTGGTTTATTTTTTAGGGAACAGCTACCTGTTACAGCATATTCAGAGTTCTGCAAAACTTAAATCTTCTACAATAAATATTTTTTCCACTAAAATAAATCTTCTACTCCTAAACTTCTTGTGTGAGATATTTGGTAACTTTGTGGAGAAAAATGTCATTCCACTTTACACTTGCTCTTCTCCAGAAGGTTCCTACTTGCTGGTCGGATTTTCTCCTCATATCACAAGTGTTTTTTTCTCTTCCACCTCTCAAGCAATGCCCAAAGCTTTTAAGACAGACCCAGCAGGTCTGCAGGGCAGTCTTTTGTTTTCAGGCTAGGATGTTTCTGAGAAGTGCACTCAGGGATTATACTTGCAAATCCCATTCATTACTCAGTGCTGAGTCAGCTATCTGCTGTATCCAGACAAAGGAAAAAAGGGGCAAATATTTGCTATCCTACGTTTTACTTTAAATTTCCCAGTAGTTGAACATCCGTGTGATGTGTATTGCAAGTACAGTACTGACACAGATTCTGTAGCTGAGTGTCTTGTTCTTTGGGAACTGAGAATTTATGCTTGAACAGGCTTATTTTAGATTTAAAGCCTGCAGTACCTGTTTCCAACATTTCCTAAATGCATTCCACAATGCTGGTTGTTTTTTTTTTTTTAATCTTAGTTTAGACTGTCTTCTCAAAGCTAACTATTTTATGTCTGTCTCTATCTGAACATGCAGAGGAGCTTAAAGAAGGTAACACTAACTTTTTTCTCCTTATCTCCTGTGAGCAGTACTATATCAGAATTTATCTGTTTCTTGCATTACCTGGTACTACCACTCCTTTTACAACACCTGGTAGCTGAATTGTTTGTTCCCTGTAGGCTTCTATACCGCGCTCCATACCATAGAACAGAGGGTAGATAAAGCAGAGATGTTCAAAAAGATTTGAATGGTGGCTCAAAAGGCCTGAAGATAGAAATGATGCAGGCATGTCAGCTGAACACTACTCTGCCTTGAAAAGAGCAGCTTTGTGCCAAGTAGTTTTTTTCTACAGTCATAAACAACAAGTTGCTAATACATCTAAAAATACAGCAATAAAATTGTATTTTAAAGGTGCAAGTAGAGAAGAATGTATAGATGTGAAAGAAGAGTAACTAAGATGCATCTGATTTTGTTTTGATACTTGCATGCTTATGAGATAGCAGAAAATGACAGAATTGGGTGCTAAAAGACAATACGTTTTCATGCTTTAAAAACAGTGTTCTTGCCTTGGAACAATTACTACCTTTAAAGATAGGCCTATGTCTTCTGTGTTTTATTCTTGCTTTAACAAGGCCTAAATAAAGGAAATACACAGGCTGGATAACTTTGTGCATGATTAGGGGAATATTAGGAGTCCTTTTTGAAGAGAAAGCTTAAACACTGCTGACACCATTTTTTCTTAATTTCTAAACTGTTAGAACATTGATCTGTTGGAAAATTGATATTTTTTGAGCCTTATAGTAGATTTAGAAGGCTCACCTGAGTAGTTAAGCCTCCAGGAGGAAAAGCATGAGACTGGGGACATAAAGAATTGGAGGGGATGGATTAGTCTGCACTGTTGGAGCACAGATAACAATGATCCAAATAAGTTTAAAAAGAAATAATAAAATCTAATCTTCTGGGTGAAAGATCTGAGCAGATGCATGTTGCATTTTCCAAGCTTGCTGCTGGGCAGAAACAGTTCTAAATTTTTTATTTCTGTTTTTGAACTACTGATTTTTGGTTGTTGTAATGTTGTAACTAAAGAATTTTTGTAAGCTAGATTTTGCCTGAAAAGCTTAATTGATGTGGAGGTTTTTTCACTATAAGTATTTCAAAACATTGTCTGGCATTTAGTTATCTTAAGAACGAAGCAAATAAAATGTTGATTTTCAAATCTAATTTAGAAAATAACAAGTCTTTCCAAGTTTACTTTTTATCTTATAGAAATATTGTTCCTTTTAATTGGTCATGTGAAATATTTTAATATTTCATATTATGAACTGTTGTGCTTTTTTTATTACATTAGGCATGGTAATTCCACATTTCCTGAAATACTGTTTTTCATTTGGGATAGCAGTAATTGTTAACCATCTAGGTCTTATGCTTTCACTGTTGTTTTTTTTTTATTTCATGATTATTTGTTCTTCATTTTCTAGAAGAGGAAGAATTTGGTGAATTTAGTCAACAAGTCTTTATTGGTACGCAATGACTAAAGATAAGTAAGGTGTTTGGGGCTTGATCTAGATTAAGTGCTTGTCTGAAGTTAAATATTATAAAATGCTTTGGTTTTTATTCCACCTAAAGACTTACTGAACTGAATTCTACTTGCTCTGTTTTCCAGACTTGAATAAGTTGCTTTCCTCTAACTAATGCTTGTTCTCTCTATCTGAATGGCTCTTCCTGTTAGGTTTCTACCAAGACCTGACCACCAATATTTTAACTTGACTGGTGGCTGTTAAGATTTCCTTTACTTCGTGACTAATTTTGCTGAAGCATAATGTTGTTCTGTTGTCTTATTCACTGAGAAAAAGTCATGAGGGCTTTAATTGGAAAAGTAGATCTAAAAGATTTTCAGAGTTGGGTGGTAAGGTGGAGCAACAAACCTATCCCTGTTACTAAACCACAGTGACCTTTAAAATATTTAGAGTCATTCTGGGGCTGAAGCAAATGTTTCAGATTTTCTTTGAGTGAACCCACTACACTATCAAAAAAACAACTGGCCCGTTCCCTAGTGATGCTTTACATGGCTAGAAACCTCTTTGACTTGTTTTAAGAGATCTTCTTGGGGTCTTGAAGTCTGGGCTAATTTTCAGGTGGCTGTCAGTGAGATTTGACTTCTTCTTTAGCTGTCTTTTGATGTTCAGAGGTTCTACCAAGTGTGGCAATAAAATTCACTAACTTTCACCCAGCAAAAAGCTCAAAAAAACCCCAGTATGTTGTGTGGCTTAGACGCTCTAGACTGAAGCACTACTCGCAAGTGTCTTGAGTGCGTTTTCCAGCTCTGATGTCTTTGCCCCTTGCAGCTGGTTTCCGTAGAAGCATGCGCCTGTGTCGCAGGAAATCCCGGACCAACCCGCAGTCGTGTTACGCGCGCTGCCCCGGCAGCTGTTTCAGCACTCTTGCAGCTCCATATGAAGAGGTGGTTCGGTACCAGCGGCACCCAGCAGACCGGAACAGACTCATTATACTCGTGGGTAAGAGGTTAATTACTTTCCCACACAAATTTCACAGTCTGTAGCAGAGAGAAGGAAACAGTCATTCATGGCCTGATCCACTGAGATCTCCTTGCAGAACATGCCAGTAGCTCTCAAAGCAGCATTTTAAGAGTGATTGTCTGTAATTTGACCTCATTGCTGGTTTTAAAGTTTAATGTATATTATCTTCTTCTTTGCTTGAAATAATGATTGTTTAAAAAAAATGAAGTCCTCAGACAAAGCCATACAGTTATGAATGCTGGTTGACAATGGATTTTATTAGGGAAATGGTTCAGTTTTATATTCAGTTGGGATGGGTACAGAAAGTGATGAGAAAACATTTTTCCAGGGAGGCATTTCTACAGCCAGTGTTAAAACATGGATATGGCAATGTTAAGAAGAATGTTTAAAATTAAACTTCAGACTAGAAAAATCTCTATCACAGCAGTAAGGAAAGCTAAAAGATGCCTTTAATAATGCTTGCCATAGGAAATGCTGTATTAAGTGGGCTGCAGGTTCTCAAGTAGTCTTTAACGGTAGTGACTGGGAGGAAGCTGTTTTTCTGCAATGTTCCCTGATCCTGTTAAAGCAAACCAGGTAAAGGAAAATCTATTGTCCTTTCAAAGTGTGGAAGTATTTGATGATTTTTTGTTTTAAAATTGGACTGGTGAGTTGTCTTCTGAGTATGACTGCTTTGCTGGGAGGTGACTTGTATCCTGAAATCCATCCAGATGTTTCGATCACTTCTGGTACACTTTTGGGGAACTCGTTTACATTTCATTTGTGCATGTGCAATGTGTTAGAAAATGGGGATGGGGGGATATGCATGCAAAAAGTGCCTCTGTCAGTAATATTAGTTGCTTTTTGAACTTTTCAGGTCCTGCAGGAGTTGGTGTGAATGAGCTAAGGCGAAGGCTTATCGCAAGTAACCCACGAGAGTTTCAAAGTGCTGTACCTCGTATGTAATGTTCTTCCTCTTTCTCCTACTCCATCCTTCAAACATGAATAGGAAATGTCTGATATTTCCCTCTTGCCTTTGTGTATCCATATACTCTTTGCTGTATGGCTGTTTCTTCAGCTGTGCTGCAAACCACAGTCATTTGCTTTTATAAATATTAGTTTAAAATAGTATCTTTCTCCTTATTTTGGCAAATCAGCCAAAGGTATTTTCAAGTTATAGCTCCTGAAACCCTTAAAGCTCTATGTAGCTGTAGCTACTCTGCATGATTTGGTTTAATCTTGAGATTTTCTCTTGCTAAATTTGAAAATAAGAATGTTTCCTAGGGATATTTTAAGTTCATAGTGTTTAAGTGATCAGATATGAGAGTGAAGACAGCAGAAGTTGGTGCTTAATAGGCTTTGCAGCTTTCCTTATCAGCCTTCTAGTCTCAGATGAGACTTACGCTGCTTAATTTCCAACATAATAACTGAAATTGTTTCTACCTGTGATTATTTGGTTCTTGTGATTTGTATAACCAAACAGGGAGTGTAGGAATCTGAAGTTGGTTGAAAATCCAGAAATTCTTTTGTGTTTAAGATCCTAGATATAGGGAAGGTGCAAGTGTGGGAAGGCTTGTAGGATGTTTCTCAATGAACTTCAATCAATTTTACCTCAGAGCAGTAAAAACAGTTGTGCAACCGGTTCCAAAGCACTTCCTGATTGATTCGAGTCACAGATATTTGGATTAAACCATTCTCCTTCCATTGTGAGAAATACAGATGTGCTTTGCTAGTTTTCCAGGATTTGCCACTGGCAACCAGTACGGTAGACAAGGCTGTTGCTCTGCATTAACAAATGGAAACTACCCATTTTATTACTTATGAAAATACTGATTTATAGTCCTTCATGAATGTTCTCATTTTCATTTATAAAATTGAAATAATTTATTTGCAGTTGATATTTGTGTGTGTATATCTCCCTTTCAGATACCACTCGTGTTCAGAAGAGTTATGAAATGAATGGTCGTGAATATCACTATGTGTCAAAAGAAACTTTTGAAAACATGGTGTATAGCCACAGGTAACTAGGAGAGACAAATCACACCTGTGCTCAATGTAACACAAGCCAAGAAAAGACAGTTTTGTAGTTAGGTCCCAAGTCTGGGTTCCTCCACTCTTGATTACTGTGTATGTTTGGAAGCCCATTGCTTCAAAAACTGTGTTTGGGCAGTTCCAGATAAGCTCCTCTACAAGGAAACTCATAATCTTTCAAAAATGTGCTTGTAAGTTATGAGTTTAATTCTTCAGGAAACTGGACTGCTTCCTGAAATTGAGCAGCGAGTCAGACCTGTTCCTGATCTACAGCTCCACTGCAGAATCTTTGTAGTGATGGCATCTCTACATAAGCAGTTGAACTGTGAGAGCCAGAATTTCAAACTGTCTGCTCCTTTCTATACATCAATAATCTCTCTAAGACAGACCAACTCAGCACCAGAAGCTGCACTCCTTGAGCTGTGCCAAGTTCTTTGAGATTTTCTGATTTACGAAGTTAATAGTACTATATAAATGACAAGCATTTTATCATTAGAGTCGTGACCTCTGAACAAATAATTTGTAACAAGGTAGGTAAAAATGCATGCTTTGGAGATGTCTATAATGGTTCTGAGTTTGTGCCCAGTGTAGTGGGGAAGAGCAAAGGTAGAGGTTGTTCATCAGTATTCACTATGTTTTATGATCATTCAGTCTCGATCACTGGATTACACTTGAAGATTTCACCCTGAAATGGAACCTTTTTCAGACTTAAGTGCTCTTTAATTTTCCTTCTTCCTCACCACTGTTGCAGAATGCTGGAATATGGAGAATACAAAGGGTACCTGTATGGCACCAGTATTGATGCAGTGCGAACAGTCCTTGATGAAGGCAAGATCTGTGTAATAGATTTAGAACCACAGGTGAGTTGTAAAGGGGCAAGAAGTCTACGGATTGTGTCTCCTGGAGGAAAAATAATTTTCTGTGCAATCTTGAGCTGTTGGAACAGAGTTTGACTTGTTTTTCACTTTAGCTTAATGGTGCCTATTAATAATAGAATATTCTTTGCATGGGTCTTGGGGGTGTCAGTATACAGATCAGTACAGTTCATTTGTTTCTAAGTCAGCAGCTGCATTATCAAGTGGAATGGTACAGAAAAGAATTTTTATACTTGCTTAAAGCAAGGATTTTTCTTTCACATGGAGACTGTTGCATGGGATTTCCTCCTTCTCTAAGTGGTGTTAATTGAGATGTCTGTCCTTCTGTTAGCAACTTCTGAACACTCTTTGGTAAAAGGAGTGGCTATTAAAATAGTCAAGAAGAAAACAGGGAATTATATCACATATTTTTCTCTTCAGAAGTAACTTAACAGCTGAAAGTAAGCAGCTGGTGCACATGACCAAACAGCTCGACCAGAGCCTCCAGTGAGTGCTCACGATGGAGACCACCGCTCATCTAGGGACCATGGTTTGCAATTGTTCATGAGAAAGAACAGCTTGCACAGCTTCCCCATATGGCCTAGCAGATACTGGCAAGAGCTGCTCCAAATATTAGGGTGATTACCAGATGTTTCTATACTGGGCATTGCAAAAAACCTAAAAATGCAATCTCTGCATTCTTCTGTATTTTTTTCTTTTTACTTTTATTACCTCTAACACTTTCAGAACTACTTACCATGCTAATCTTTTCACTTAGATTTGATTCACTTTTTCTTCCCTTTCTATCTTTGCATTGATTTTGCTGGTGAAGATAAGGTTAATTAAGGCCTGAGTTCTTAAATTTATTGAAGAGTCTTAAAGCCCTACAAAACTTTTCTGAATTACTTGCATATTTAGTATATTGGAGCTGTTTAGGCTATTGGGTTTCAGCATCTCTTCTAACTGAATGTAAACAGAGACAGTATGATTTAGTAACTTTTAGAGATTTCCATCTAATCATGCAGAGCCAGTGTAGTCAGGTTAGCAGGGGTTTGTGCTGTTTAAACTACCTGACCTGTGGTGTACTAGTCAGAACACAAACCACTGTAAAGGACAGACTAGGTCTCACTTTAATCTTCATTTCACATCTAAAAATGCCCTTGGGTCTCTTCTGCTGTGTCTCTCTTAAATAAGAGGAAGAGAAAATGTAATCTTGCTACTTGAACAGACATGCCACTATCAGTGTTTTAGGGTGTGAGTTTAAAGAACAAATTTTGGGAAGGGTATGAAGTAACAGCACACAGTTGTTCTTCAGTAACTGCTGTGAGGTACGAGAATTACTGCTGAGTCCCGTACTTGTATTTTAAATCTGATGGATTAGCCAAGTTTATATGCTGTATTTTTTCTTCTAGTTCCTTCCACTGCTTTGCAGGAGTTTAAAAATGCTTATTAGCAGCAGGGAATGTTACATAGCACAAAGATTTGCAAAAGCAGGCTACTTTCTTCCAGTGCTGAGCAATAAAGGTGTACTTTTTCCAAAGATAGCTCCCCAGCAGTTAAAAAACATCAGGTTTCAGATTCATCATTAATGTTGTTGATTGGTGCTGAAAGCGTCTCCTAATAAGGTTACCAAGCAGAATTAAGTGACTGCTATGCTATAGTTGCTTAACATTGTCTGGTCCAGGGATTATTAGTGAGGTCATTTTAAAGTAGGTGTTCCTGAAAAAGATTACTGCTACTTCTGCAGATAATAGCACATTGTGAACAACTGGCTTTTTATGAGAGGAAAACTGAGATGAATATAATTGAAATACTTTAACTTCTTTCTACTCTTATTTTGCAGGGCATACAAGTAGCCCGGACTCATGAATTAAAGCCCTACATTATATTCATCAAGCCATCCAGCCTAAGCTGCATGAGACAGACTCGTAAAAATGCCAGGATCATTACAGATTATTATGTGAACATGAAATTCAAGGTGAGGTTTGGGAACAGAAGAGACTGAGCTTATTATTTTGGGATTTTGTGTTTAGAACAATAATGCATTGTACTATGTTACTATATTCATTCTTTTAAAAAGATTATTGTATCTTTAGGGTCAAATCTAAATTATTCTTGTCTTTCTGTTTAGTTTGTTGGGATTTTTTTTCCCCTTCCACATTTGCCTTGAAATGGAAAGTTTGTAATCTGTACCTGAGGGACTGTTAGCTTTAATCATTTTGCCCTTTTTAAAGAAAAGGCTATTTTGAATTTTTTTGTTTTAATTAACTGCCTTGCGACAAGATTTGAGTCAACACACATATTTACTGTTTACACTGAAATATCTGGTATGTGCTTCATTCAGTCATATAATCAAATATTTTCATGTAGTTATAAGAATGTATTGTTATTTCAAGTATGCTGAATAATGGTATCAATCTTAATTCTATACAAAGTTCTGTAGGAAATAGATGTCTTGTATTTACAATGTGTCTAGCGCATTGTCACAATTGTTTTCATGCAAATCATAATCAAGGTTAGCATCTTAAAATTTTGCACACCTGAGTCCTTTTCTCTATATGGAAATGAATTGTGATTGTTATGGCAGAAAGAAACATGAACACTGGGAAAATAAATCAACATGTGGAATGAGAACACAAGTGTTAGTGGGTTTGTCATCCTGTTACCTAACACCCTCTTGAGCACTCATCAGTAGAATAACCTTTTTGGGTCAAATGGAGCATGCGGAGATGCAAGGTATTTCTTTGGGAAGGATGTGGCAGCCAGCTCTGTTTCAGAGACTTGGAAGCGATTGTAGCTGGCATAGTTGACTATAGCAAACTGTAAATGGCCTAAAGTACACCTGAACTATCTATTCACCTCGTTTTCGTAGCCCGGGATGTTCTGCACACCATGCAGGTACGTTTCGCTACACAATGCCAAAGCTTTATAGACTTACTCTGTGTCTTGCAGGAAGAAGATTTACAGGAGATGGAAGATTCAGCTAAGAAAATGGAAGCTCAGTTTGGTCAGTTCTTTGATCAAGTGATTGTGAATGACGATTTACAAGAAGCATCTGCGCAGCTGCTGTCTGCAGTCCATCGTGCGCAAGATGAGCCCCAATGGGTCCCTGCAATATGGATATGCTCAGACACTCAGCCCTAATTCAGAGCAGCAGGCAGCTTCAGAAAGATTACAGCTTATGTATAATCCTAATGTCAGGATTGCAAGAATTTATCTTTGCATATTAGGGATTTGGAAGAGGATTAGGAAGGAAGCTCCTACAGGAGATATAATCATTCTGTGTTCTGTCTAGCTCTTCAGCTTTTTATGTTACAGTTGCATCCACTTTTGTACAAAAAAAGAAAGGAAACATTGGGAGTGTTCAAATACAAGAATAAAGAAGTCTATTTTGTTGCAGATACCTGCATAATTTACTTGTACACAACTACAGAAAAGTCCTTTCTTATTATGGTTGGTCATTCAGGTACTGTGTAACTGTACCTTCTGGAAGCCTTATTGACAAATGATATTCAGTTAATATTCAGCCCAGCGCGTGCTCTTTTAGCATGTTCTCTTGAGCAAAAAGTATTATTTATTGAAGGTACTGGTTTGCAGCTCATCCTTTTTAATTTTTAAGATGGGAGCAGAGTGGTGGTGTCACAATAAAAATTACTCTAGAAACCACAATCTTTACAATACATGTAGCACGTCTTTTCTCTTGCTCCCTCACTTCACTTAAGTGAGTAAAAACTGACAGAACAACTGACAGAACTTCGACCTACTGAGAAGGGAAATAAAGTCAGAAGCCCCTTCTATTGATTTGCTCTACGGTACTATGCTCTCCTAATGAAACAGAGCAGTTCATGTGGCAAACACATTCCTTGCTCTGTTCTCCTTGTATTGCAGCTGTCTTGCCCCTCGAGGAACAAGGACAATTATTCTGTTGGCCTACTTTACCTTGGAGGAAAATAAACAAAAGCAATTTAAACAGTCTAGAAAGAGATTATTCAAAGCCAAACAGTGCAGCTACCACCATGCCTGCTTGTTCTAGAGTCCGGCCTAGTACTCCCCCATCACTGGTGTGGGGAGTACTGGTGGAGAGTGAGACTGATGCCCGCTCTGTGCTGCTGGTCCCTGACCAGCTCCCCCCACCTGCTGTGTGGTCCAGCACTTGTCCACTTTCTTCTTGCCTATTTTTTCACGGTTGCTTACAGACAGATCAGCTTTCACTATTTGAGAAGAAAGATGTTTTTGTTAGAGTTGCATTTGCTTTGTGTCCATTTCTGCTGGAACAATGTGCTCTTTTCCTTTCCCTTTACTGTGCGTAACTTCATTCTGCAGACTGTGCCCGCGGCCGCGCGCTAAGCGAGGCCGGAAGCTTTGGTTTCGCGCTAACGCGCATTTGATCTTGCCGGCCCGCAGCCCGGCAGACGAGCACCCGCGGCTGCAGCTCGGCACCGGCTCCCTCTGCTGCCGGAGCTGCCGGCGAGGACGCCAACCCGTGCGGGAGAGGGAAGCTGCGCGGAGCGGAAGCGAGTGGCCGCTCCGCCCCGCGGCGCCCGGGAGACGAGCGGCGGGGCGGGCGCGCATGGCGGCACCGCGGGCCGGCCCTGGCGCGGTGAGGGCACCGCGGAGACCGGACGGGACGAGGCGGGAGCTCGGTGCGCCCTGAGCGCAGTTGCTGGAGCTCTAGCGGGGCGCTGCCGGGCGACGGGGGCTGAAGGCGGCGCGGCAGAGCGGCTCCCGCGTCCCGCCCCGGTGGGGATGCCGCCGCCCGCGGAAGGGGGGACGCGGCCACCCGCAGGGTCGCACGTTTCGGCTCATCGTTTTCGGGGGATGCAAGCGTTTCTGCATTGTTTCCCTATTTTCATCCATATATACGCATATGTATCTTGGAAAAAAATACGTGTGCGCAGCTTTAAATCTGTAAAGGCGGGTGAAGTGTTCTTAAACCTTCCCGTTTGTGCCCAGCCGCCCCCTCGGCACCAGCTCCGAGGGGTGGTGGCAGCTCAGTCACCGCTTGGGGCGCGAACGCATCTGCGGGCTGTGTTTCATAGGAGCCACGCTTGGGACAGGCGGCGCGTTCTGCTCTGCATCCCCGAGGGGACACCCAGTGCGTGGGTAGTTGGGGTTTCATCCTGCATGAGGGTTCCCAGGTGTGTCCTGCGGTCCCGTGGCGTGCTTGTGCACAAACACAGGCTCCCCCTGAGGCCGTGGGTATGTGCTCTGCGGGAGTCTCTTGGCTTCAAGGGCACTGAGGCTGCGTGAGCACTGAGCAGCTCTTTTGTCATAACGAAATGGCCCTGGAAACCTCTGCCCAAACTCACCCTTTCCATGGAGTTTGGAGTAAGTTCCTTCAGACTCGAAGAAACTGTAAATTAATCGAGTAAAGCTGATATCTCTGTGGAAGGGTTGGAGACTTTTTGGAAGATGTGCCAGAGGAGGTTTAGATTGGATATTAGGAAGAGGTTCTTCACCCAGTGGGTGGTGGAGCACTGGCACAGCTCCCCAGGGAAGTAGTCATGGCACTGAGTCTGCCAACATTTCAGAAGCATTTGGACAATGCCGTCAGTGACATGGTGTGAATGTTGGGAGTTGAACTCGATGATCCTTTTGGGTCCCTTCCAGCCTGGGTAATTCTATGATTCTATGGTAACAGATGACTGTTCACCACTGCCTGCTTGCAGGTGATTGTTGCAAGGAATAAACATTACAGAAATTAACTCACTTATGGGAAGTAAAATCAAGAGGTACTACAGAACACAAATGTAGTAATGCACAGGTAGTGAGTTCTGCATAAAGCTTTTTTTTTAGTTTTTGGGTTTTTTTTAGATTTTAGTTTTTTGAAATATCAGCTGTTCTAAGCATTTAATAATTAGTGCCACATGAATGTAGGAAACAAAGAGCTCTGGCCCTTATCAATATTTTTCCTCCCTTATGGTGCACCTGTATGGTGTGACCCGTCCTGACTAGCCTACTGGATGCTGCTTAGGGCTGTTCTCTACCCATGCAAATAGAACTCGCTTTTAGTCTTCAGCATGGCCAAAATCTGGGCGAGAGATCTGAGGCCTAATCTGGCAAACCCTTCCTTGCACAAGGTGTCTCATTTATTTTGGGGAAACGAAACTAAATTAAACTTACTCACTGGACCTTGAACCGGCATATGGAGTTAGGGGGGTTTCAGTGCAAGTAACATTGCTGCTACAGAACAAACTGCTGTTGTTTCAAACAGGAGTAGTACTGGGCTTTAACCCAGGGGCAGGAAGGTTCATGTACAGCTAATCCTGGCTGCTAGAAGCTTATTTTTAGTTCAGAATTAGCTGAGCTTCAGCATGAGCAGCGTGAGGGAGTGGAGAACAGTTCACAGTGCCTCTTTCAGGGAACAGCTTCAAATGATATGGGAAAGAAACAAGTGGTAAGTTTGTGGTTCCTTGAGTCTTACCAGTCTTACAGCCTTTTTTATTTCTGAGATCAACTGAATTTTTGCAGAGTGGGAAATACTCCTGTATGCTATTTCACTATAATTATCTAATACAAAGTCTGAAAGTAAACTGCATTCCTTTTTCTGGATGAGAGGAAGCGCAAGAGCTCATTTTCAGGTTGTTAATAGGAGATACCTATTATTGTATTAGTTTAGATTTTAGTTGTGTTTGACCTGCTGGTAAATATTTTCAAAATTACATGAAAGGTTTTTTAATTGTATTTTTCATAAATAACCGTATTTCCTTTTATTGCTTTTACTTAACACTGCTTTGAATTTACTACTTCGTGAATAGAAAACACTCAGCTCACTCTATATTCTGTGCATATATAAATTATTGCAGTATTTTGATATTTAAACAGAAGGACTGATAAACTTTCCAAGGGAAGCAGTACCTTACATGAAAAGTGAAAATTATTCAAGTGAAGTTGAAATGCAGGCTGTGCCTCACACACAGCTGTTGGGTCCCTGTCCCTAATGCAGTGCCCATCAGAACTCTGGCAAAAGCATGTTATTCCTGTGTCGTGCCAAGCACTTTATGTAACATCTCGATCAGGAGTCTCTTGCTATTTAAGTGGCATATGAAACAAAACAAAACATATTTAGCATGTTCTGACCACATCTGGAAATAGCTGCTTTCTGTGAAGTGGTTTAACAGGCACTCAGAAGAGAGGTCGTTTCACGCTGACAGAAGCTGACTTTTGTCCCTGTCTTGTCTTTCAGTGCCCGCCTCGTGCCCTCCCTCCAGTGCCAAGGTAAGATCAGTTCATTCCATGCAATTGATGATGGTTCTGTACTGCAATGTTCTTAAAAGTAATGAAATTAGGAGGAATAAGTTTAATAAATACCTCAGTAATTATAACAGCTTTAAGAATATTTGCTTTTCTTACTGATTTGCTGTCCCATTTGCTGTCTTACAAGGAATGCAAAGCATATTGAAGTGTTTTAGAGGCCAAGAAATTTTACATTACTTCAGTTGTAATACTCTCAGATAAACCCTTTAAGAAGTTTCAGACAAATAGCTACTTCAGTTTTATTAAAATCTACTTTAGTTTTATGGATGTCTCTTTTCTCAGTTTCTTCTTCCTTCTCTCTCTGTTTCCTCTTCTTTAGCATATTTGAATCACAGATCCTTCAGAACAGGAATTTCTGAACTTAGACCAGATATTTTTGGATAGAGGTATAAGGTATATACCAGTATAGGGCAAAATTTGGGCTTTTTTTTACTGAGCACTGTGGAAGACAAGACAATTATATAGTTTATACAACATGGTATTTCAGAATTCCTTCGAAGTACCTAAAAACAAATGCAACATTCATGATTAATGACATAATGATAGTGTGGTTTTAGTAATATATGTGCTCAGATGTTTCATAACTTCTGTTGGTTTGTTACGTATCAGGCAGTAAGACAAGTTTTAATTAGCTAGGTGATTAAAGCTTTTAATCTGATCCACAGCTGCCAATCAAGAGACTGTGCATAGTCCCCATGAGAGTGTTCAGTCTTGACAATTGCTTCATACCTTTAGCCCTATTGTACACAACTGCTCATAAAGAGAACTAGGAGCGGGGATAAGGAAATTAATCACAATAGCAGCAGTCTGAATTTCACTCTTGTGAACTGTAATTGATTCAAAATTAACTTTCTTCTCATCTTTATTCCTTTGACACTGCTGTTCAACACCTTTTCTCCTTAAACATAAAGTGGAAAACAAGGTGAGTTATTCCAGCATTAAAGACAATTATAAACATAATTACTTTTGGTGTCACTTCATCCTCTCTTTACAGATGGGGCCTTATGCTTTTCCTAAATGCAGGCTGATTATTTAAACTGCATGGATACCTGCACCGCTATTGTTAGAACTGTCTGTTGTGTCAATTTGTTTGCTATTTCCATATCAAATCAAGGTAATAGGAATGTTGTTACTGTGCTCTAAACAAGAATTTTATTATTCAGAGTATTTGTTTTTCACTTAACACTCATGCATGCATGTATATAGCCTCTGTTGCACTTAAGACAGATTTCCTATCCTGTTCTCCTGTAGTCCTGTACTCCTCCTGCTTGTGTGAATTGGTGAATTGTCATCTTATCTGTAGAAGATGGAGGATGTAATCAGTTGCAAAAAGGAATGCCTTTCTTAACTAGCATAGATGGGCTGTTAAAAAAGGGAAAGGGAATGTTATCCATGCTGTGCATCTATACTTCTGTTTTATGATCTGCAGATGAAATTCCACTCAGTCGTTCCAAAAAAAGGAAGCCCAAAGGAAAGACTTCGTTAGGTAAGGTACCTGCCAAGACTAGAAACTGTGTTTGTAATCCTGGGTGAGATCTGTGCTGTAGCTAAGCTCCCAACAGATAGATGTTTTTCAGTCTTGTACTCTATTCTTGAATAGTGTTCTCAGCTAATTTCTTACAATTGATTTTGTATTGAATGACTGCAGTCTTTTTCCCAAAGTGGTGTCATTGTAGAACAAGTCTGTAATGCTAACAAGTAACTTGTTCCATCCTTTGCTCTTTCTCCCTAGATCTTGATCCTGAACATTGTTATGTTGGATATGTTAATGCTTGAATTTTTTTAATGACTAAGATAAAATTCATTTAACAAATTAGCTCAGTTTCAGTCCTTGACAAAGTAAAGTCACAAATTAATCATTCCATTACCATCAAAGAGTTAAGAGCTTAAAAAATGAGTAACACTAGGGTTTTGTATTTTTACAAGAGCATCTGCAGAACAAATACTGTTTTAAGCAAGATTCTAAGTCTGATCTATTTTGATAAAGCATAGAATCATAGAACCTTCTGGTTGGAAAAGACCTTTGAGATAGAGTGCAACCTTATCATCTTCTGCTAAACCATGTCCTTCAAAAACTCATGTACCCATTTTTTAAACACCTCCAGGGATGGTGACACAACCACCTCCCTGGGCAGCTGTTCCAGTGCCTGACCACCCTTTTGGTAAAGAAATTCTTCCTGATATCCAGTCTGAACCTCCCCTGGCGCAACTTAGGCCTTTTCCCCTTATCCTACCACCTGTCACTTAAGAGATCAACGCTTGCTCTGCCACAGCCTTCTTTCAGGCAGTTGTGGACAGTGATGAGGTCTCCCCTCAGCCTCCTCTTCTCCAAGCTAAACAACCCCAGTTCCCTCAGCCCTTCCTCATAGGACTTGTTCTCCAGCCCCTTCACCAGCCTTGTCGCCCTTCTCTGGACACGCTCCAACACTTCAATGCCCTTCTTGTACTGAGAGGCCCAGAACTGCTCGAGGTGTGGCCTCACCAGTGCTGAGTACAGGGGCACAATCACCTCCCTGGTCCTGCTGGCCACACTGTTTCTGATACAGGCCAAGATGCCATTGGCCTTCTTGGCCACCTGGGCACACTGCTGGTTCATATTCAGCCAGTTGTCAACCAACACTCCCAGGTCATCCTCTGCCAAGCAGATTTCCAGCCATTCTTCCCCAAGCCTGTAACACTGCATGGGGTTGTTGTGCCCCAAACGCAGGACTCGGCATTTGGTCTTGTTAAACCTCACCCCGTTGGTCTCAGCCCATAGATCCAGCCTGTTCAGTTCTCTTTGCAGTGTCTTATAGCGTAGAAAGGAAAAACACAGAGGTATAGTTCTTTCCTGTGGTAGATTCCTTTCAGTCAGCTGTATGCCCAGACAGGAATTGTGCTGCTACTTGCGTACTTAAATTTCCTACCAAGCATGAAACTGTCAGGGTGAAAGGAGGATTGTTAGTTATCACCTTGTTTATTCTTACTTATTTGTTTCCCAACTGTTACATTTTCTAACCAATACGTTTTCGTCTCAGATGTAAGATGGGCAAATACAGACATTCAGGCGATTAGTGACAGAACAAGAGGACATGGTCTCAAGCTTCATCAGGGGAGGTTTAGGCTTGTTATTAGGAAAAAATTTTTCACTGAAAGGGTGATTCACCAATGGAATGCACTGCCCAGGGAGGTGGTGGAGTCATCGTTCCTGGAGGTGTTTAAAAACAGATTGGATGAGGCGCTTAGTGCCATGGTTTAAATGACAAGTGGGTGCTAGTGTTGGGTCATAGGTTGGACTCTATCTCAGAGGTCTTTTCCAACTTTGTGATACTGTGATGCATTCTGCACAATGTAGGAAATGGCAGCTTTTCCTTGCCTGTTTCTCAGCAGCTCTGAATTAAGGTTGCTGGATCTTTTCATTTGTTTTTCAGATGGCATTGTCCAAGCAGCTGTTCGACGGCAGTCTGAAAGCAGTGAGCCCCTAACTCCTGAACCTCATGATGTCCCTCCTCAGAGGAAGCGCAAGAAGAAGAAAATACCTACTGGTAAGTGAAATAATTCTAGATTGGAAAGAGTCCTGAATAAAACTTGGCAACACAGAAATATGATTGGTCAACTTATATTTTGTCTTAAAACATTTCAAATTGTGTGCTTTTGTACTTAAAACAGCTCAAAATATTCTCTGAGTGAATTGTAGCTTAGAGTTTCTGATTTCAGATCCCAGAGGGTACAAACCCTTGTGCAAAAAATACAGTTTTGGAAGCAATAAAATAGATCCTTTGTATCACTCAAAGCTCAGAAGAGCATTACTGTTTTACCACTGTGTTTATATAATAACTATTCATGTATTTCCGTTTTTATGAAAGCTGTGAAACTTTCACATGGTTTATTTTAAATCTTCAGATTCTGAGACCTCTTTCACCCAGCAAAATGTTGCAGCCTTATTTCAGAATGGAAATGGCATGGATGTCCCTGAAGCTGAAGAAACAGTGATCCGCAAACAGAGAAAAAAAACAAAGTGCGACAAAACTAGTATAGCTCATAATTTGGAATGACTGTGATCGTGAATGTGGCTGAGTAGCATTGTACCTTGTCACATTACAAAGATGTAAAATCTTGAAGCCCATGATACCATTCAGCATGTGAAGTAAATAATATGTATGCAGTTCTTTCCTGGGTTAAGATCTGGCTTTCTTCACTTGATTGTTTTATGCATACCTGGATGCATTACATTTCTGAATACATTTACATTTATATTTACATTTGCAAGCTTCCACTTTCTTGGCCTTGTATTAAGTTTGTGTATTTTTTCTAATTATTAATCTGTTGATATGTATTTCTTCCCATCTTATTGTTTTGACGAAAGAAGGAATTCAAATAGAGAGAAAAACCCCCAAATCAATGGTTTTATGGTTTTAGTTAACGAACTCCATGAGAACTTTAATTCTTAAAGTAATAAATGGAGGTAATATTATACACATCAGTGGCCTGATTGGTTTTATCAGTCAAGTTAGACAAATGTTCATAGGAGCCTTCAGCATTTACATTTTAATTTCTGTTGTTTCTCTGCCCCATTTTATATTCTGTGCTGATAGGAAACCTCGGCCAGCTGAAACACACTGTTCCAATGAGCTGGAAGTGGAGGAGGAAGACATCATTGAAGATGAGCACAGAAAAAGCCCAGATCAGCAGCCTGTGTTCGCTGCTCCCACTGGAATTAGCCAGCCTGTTAGCAAAGTGTTTGTTGAAAAAAATCGTAAGTACATCCTGTGATTTAAGTAATTCAAGGACGTTCTTGCAACTAAATGAAGTATTATCGTATTTAAAATCTAAATACTGCACTATTGGGAAGAATTAAAGAAAAATAATTTTTCCAGCACAAAAATTATTTGGAAATAAGCATACATTGTATTTTTTCTACAGTCAATGTTAGTGTTATTGTGCTGCCATGTTTGGTTGAATTTTTTAATTCCGTGGTGTGAGTGAAAAAGGCTATTTGATAGTAATCAGCTGAACTTATTTGACCTAATACTGTCACCATACCTTGAGGAGAAAGTATAATTTCCTATATTGCAAAAAATTGATTTCAAGTGGAAATTTTTTGGGTGAGATTTTTTTTTTGTACCAGGGAACACTTGGGTGTTACCCAAAGTGCTCTGCACATTCTTAAATCCGTAGCCTGCCCCATCAGCTTGCATCACGCTGACAGAGGCATCGGGGTATGAATGTAAGCTGACAAAGGGCAGGAAGTGGGGAGAAAAAAAATTCCTATGGAACTTGTGATGCTTTCAGCTTTTGAAATTATGATGGACGGTAACAGTACTGTCTAAAACTAATTTCCTCATCCTTTCAGGGCATTTTCAGGCAGCTGACCGTGCAGAATTGATTAAAACCACTGAAAATATCAATGTACTTATGGATTTGAAGGCTTCATGGACTACCAGAGATGTTGCCCTCTCAGTGCACCGAAGTTTCAGGTGAAAGATAAATGTTTTAATGTAAATAAGCAGAAATCAGGTGGTTCTTTTTTCCTTCCTGACAGTAGCACCTTTTCTCTATCATTGTGATGTAATCTTTATTTCTTTGACATAGTCGTAATGAATGGTGGTTTGGGATGAAGCAGTTACAAAGCCTCTCAGTCCTCTACCTTTTGGTATTTGTTGTCAGTAATATCTATTTCTAGTGTAGACATCACATGTGAATGCAACTTATAAAAAGAATACCTAAGGAAGTCATATTGCAAAGATTCAGACAAAATCCAAATAACAAGAGTTTGATCTGATAGCAAAAATACTAGAAACCAACAGAAAAAACGTATTACAAAATGAGACTCACCCATCAGCTAGAACATGACCAGAATGAAAACACTTGAATTCAAATAATTCTCAAAGAAAAATCCTGGTTGATGTTAAAAGAGGGAGGAGTGACATTGGACTGGGGCATAAGCTTGCACACAATAGCATATTATTTTTTTCTTAATATGTGGTCATATTGTGATACAGAGTGAGAAGATGACAGCCATTTTTTTCTCTGGTGTGTTTTATCCTCCTCGGTGTTTTCTTTGCAAGGAAGATGATGAAAGGACTGACCTGGGGACAAATTTAAAAGCATTCTGTAAGTGTAAGAGGCAGTGGTCTTGCGAAGCTACAGGCAAAATAGGAGAGTGTGGCAAGTGAAAGTATTTGATTCTGGTAGCAGTAATGAAGTGAAGCAGTGATAGAGTCAGACAAAACATCTCCGTTTTCTTCATTGAGTGCTCAGGGAGGAAGCAGAAGTCCTGTTGCTTAGAATTTTTAAAACTAGATCAGAAAAAGCACTCAGAAACAATTTGTGAAAGTCTGGGATCCTGTCACAGCAGCAGGGTTGAACAGATGGATTTATAGGCCATTTTTATCTGTATCTCTTTGCTAATTCAAGGTCTTAAATTTATCTAATGTTCTTTTTTTCCATTCAGGGTGATAGGACTCTTTACCCATGGCTTTCTTGCTGGCTATGCTGTATGGAACATCATTGTGATCTACATCTTGGCAGGAAATCAACTTTCCATGGTTTCTAACCTGCTCCAGCAGTATAAGACACTAGCATACCCAGCTCAAAGTTTGTTCTATTTGTTGCTGTCTATCAGTACAGTCTCAGCCTTTGACAGGTAAAATATGATTGTATTTGAAAGGTGTACATAATAAATGTGCAATATGTTCTTTTCTCCTTCTGCTGGCATGTTTTGATCTGTTGTTGATGATTTAATGTGATACATTTAAGAGAATGATTTTACACACGGCTGGCTGTACAGATAAAGGGGGCACTTGTGCCTCATTTCTGTCTATTGCCTGCAGCCTTGCTTCACTGTGCTGTTAGTGTGATCATGAGGTGAACCAGATGGGAGAGCTGACCTGTTTTTTTTGGAGAGTGAGAGGGGTGGTGGAGACAACTAATGTTTCTATCAAGTTACTTTTCGTGTGAATCCAGGTTTGCAACATGGCTGTGTAAACAGCTTTCCTGTATTAGCTGGGGTTTCTGTAATACAGCGTAAGAATGGGAATGAACAGAAAGAGGATCAAAAAAGATCATAAACAGAGCACATACGTAGACATTTCTTTTAGTAATGGGTAGCGTCCACGAGAACATGGTAAGCCAGGGGAGAAGTCTGTTCTATGGAAGACGTTATGACATTTTTTCATTGAGTGGTGGCAGGAAGGAGGCCCAAGTTATTCTTAATTGCTCCTGTACTAGTGTAAGCTATGTAACCAGTTATATCAGTGTAACTCGGTGGTATGGACACTGAAATGAATGGTAAGGATTAGAGAGGGAACAGATCTGTCCATATTCCCGCAGTTCCAGAAATCATTGCCTGTGTGTGGAATATAGTTGTGTATTAAGGCACTGTAAAAGAGGCAGAAAAAGCTATCTTGCATAAAGTAAAAGAACACTGTTAGACCAATATTGTTATCTTACTGAGCTGTATTAATGACTCTTGTTTTTTGTAATCAGGATTGATTTGGCAAAAGCGTCAGTTGCACTGAGGGGCTTTCTTACCCTAGACCCAGCAGCAGTAGCTGCTTTCTGTAAGTATTCTGAACTGGATAGGAAATTGTCCAGAAAAGACAGTAAATGGAGAAATCCTACGTACGGTTTTCAGTGAAATCATCTTCCCTGGTTATTTTCTGCTTTAGAGTAAAAGTGACTGCTAGGTAGTTGAAAACAGCATTCAAAGGCTACTAACACTTGGCTACATATTTTTTAAAGCATTTACAATAATAGCATGACTGTGGCTATTAATGAGTGCAGAAACTAGATTTTGATGGGTCAGGGGAATGTTGAAGAAGAGAGAATGAATTAAAGAAGACTATTATTGGAGGCAGGGAAGTGAAAGGAAAGAAAAAGTAGTGATAATTATCATGTTGTGATGCGACAGCGTTTTGGGGTTTATATCTGACGCTACTAATTCTGTTTCTTCCAGTGTACTTTGCTGCTCTTACTTTATCCTTAAGCCAGCAGATGACATGTGACAGAATTAATCTCTACACACCACCTTCTGAAAATGGCAGCATCTGGTAAGAAACTTAAGAAATCGCTTCTGTGAATTATAACATAGCCCACTTAGAAACCTTCGTGGATGAAAAAGGTTATACAGCATACATGTGAAAGTGTTAATGAAGGATTTCATTACTAAACCTGCCTTTGTCTGAGTTTGTCCTGAATTTTTGATAATTCCACTGAAAAATGAGAACTCAAGCATGGGTTTGGCTATATTGGTTGCAAATCCTTTACACCTTAAACAAGAGCCTGTTGTAATGGTACTGAAAATGTCATCTGGTAGGAACATTAAGAATTTCTTTTGCTGGAAAGAATGGGACCCTACTGAGGTAACCCTTTTGTGTTCGAGGGCAGGGTGTTCTGTAGAGATTCAACACTGTTTTTGAAGGCGATGGCCTACTCTGTCCAAGAAATGAATGTCATGGCATTACAAAGAACTGGTGCATTTGCCACAGGATGCAAGGTCTTAGCAGCCGCAGCTGACATTAAATATGAAGCATTGTTTCGTGCTAGGAGATCCCATGCAAAACTGTTTCTGAAGTAGTTCCGTAATGAACTTAAACTCTAGTAGCACGGGTTTTGAAAATAGACCAGAAGTAGAGCAAAAGCATTTACATACGATTTGCTGCTTTGGGCAGTTAGATATTTTTACTTTAGGGCTTCTATAAATGTTTGTCGAGTTGTTTTCTGAAAAGCTTATATACTAGTAACAAACCCGCAACCTGCTGCTATGACAGTAAGAAAACTGTCAGCTAACTTAAATCATAAAGCCTTATCTCATCCACCCCACAGCACCTGTACACAAGTCCTTGTGCTGGCTTACAGACAGACTTTACTGGCTTGCTGTTCACTGTCCTTGCTGCCGGATGAGGATTTGCTAAAAAATAAGATTGACTGATGACTTTGTGCAGTGTCTTTAAGTGCAGTAAAATCTGGCCCTGCGTTTTGATCTTTATTTTCTGTCTCTTGGCCAAGAAAAAGAATTTTCTGTTGAAATCTCCAAAGAGATGTTCTCTCTGAGATAATGGGGTTTCTTAGCTGAGTTGTTGTCTTTGGTAGTTTGCTGTCTTTATGAGGCCTTTGCAACACAAGACTGTCAGGATGGTACAAATAGTTCTGTTTTCACATCTGGCTTAGCAAGCTTGGTTTTATGATACTCTGTTGAAATGATTATTGTAATCTGTATGTCACAGTAATCCTCTGACTGACAGGTTGATGTGTTTTACCCAGGGTGGCAGGTACAGAGGAAGAAGTTGTTCAACCTTGGATTGTGGTGAATCTGGTAGTGTCTATTCTAGTTGGGGCAAGCTGGATCTTCTTGTCTTACCGACCAGAACTAGACCACAGTGAAGGTAGGAAACACTAAAAGACAAAATGTTGTTTGTTCAGGCTTTTTTATTTCCTGTGCTCTGCATTTGGTGTTCAAGACTAATCCTCAGAAATTTTGAGGCTGAGGAAAACCAGTCATCTCCTAGCAACTTTCCAAAGCAAGTCCTTCTTAGTATGCTGGTGTTTGTGTTTGGTCTTGTAAAAAAAACCTCAGTAACTTAAAAAGGAAAGAAAAGTGTTGTTTCTCATGACTGGAACAACATGAATTTTGAAATATGAGAGAGCACATTGTCTTTTCTTCATTGAAGGGAAAAATAATTTTTACTTTAACAGCATTTTGAATATTTGAAATGTATTTATTCTGTTTGTATTCTAAAAAATTCCCTAATGTTATTAATGTTTCTTTTGCAAATGCTGAATGCCTTTCAAGTTCAGTATTATTTTCAGTAGAATATTGCAGTAGTTTTGGGAACTCCCAAGCTTTGAATAGTCAGATTTCATAACAGGACTTCAGATGAGGACTGCTTGCATTGGTGCAGACTGAGAAGAGGGCAAGCAAGTCATCCACCTTTCTTAAAAGAAGCTTTGTGAGAAACCAGGCCTTCTTCCTTTTTTTTTGTTCCAACTGGGATCCAAAAGGTGTACCATAACTCATAACTCAGCTTTCCTATGAAGTGCATGCAGCCTGTGACTTGAAGCTGTGCCGTACATAAAATCATTAAGTTTCAGCTTACAAGTCAACAGGTATCCAGAGAGCATCATGAGTCAAAGCACAGATTTGTGTTTGGGAGGCTGAAACAGATTCAACATGCTTCTTCAGATGACTTTGGAATACTGATGTACAGATTTCTGTATTTCAGCTGGCCCCAGTTACTCTGCTTACTTCTAATAACTCTAAAAGGGGAAAAAATATCTAAGTGGCAGCTTTTACAATCTTTGAAAGTAAAATTTATATTAGATGTTTAAATTGCATTTAAAAGGCATTTTTAAATAATAAAGACTTATTCAAAGAAGCAAGTGGCAGGATGTAACTTGGGTTTTGATGAGCTTTTTTGATATTTACATGTGCCTACTAAGATTAGAAAACCTGCTTCTGGAATTTTGAAAGAAATTCTGTTAGGATTTATACCAAATAGTAGAAAAAGTTTAGTCTATGAAGAATGAAGTAGCAAAAACATGTGAATCAAACTTGAGTGGATAAACCATATTGTTGCATGTACAGAGTGTGTAACTTTACTACTTTGACAAGTTGGTGGCAAACACAGCCTGGTCTGTACGGTGAATGTGCTGTTGGCAAGACTGAAAGTACACCGAGATTGAGGGTGCAGTATAGGTACATAAGGGAACCAGATAGATACAGGAAACAGCACAAAGCTCCTCAGGGGCTACCTCATCAGCTGCTTACCGTGTGTAGCCAAATTTCTCTGCAAACAGCTCTTCACTGCTGACCTTAACCTGCTGTGGTGACCACTAACTGTGAGCAATATCATTCATGGTTCTTTCTGTGCCAGGTTCTAGCATTGCTAAGCTACGCTGTGATATATAGAAGAGGTATCTAAACAGAAATCTTCCTTCTTGAGTCTCACATTGTCAAATCCCTCAGTCTGCTTTCGGATTTCTGTTTCAGTGTCCAGGTTGAATGCAGGATGATACTGCATATGATCAGCTGCTAACATCATCGCTAATTCTCTTAATTTGGGGGGCAACAATCGTGTTCTCAATACAGTGGTCATTATTGATGTTCCTAAGTTTTTTATATTATGATTGGGTAGAAGAGCTTGGGAGAACACCGGAACACTTTTCTGGAACAGTGAAATAATATTCAGATGGAACTTCTAAAAGAAAACATAAATCTTTCCTTTGTCTTTTAGAACAGATGTTTCATGCTGAAATCGAGGAATTTCCCCAGGGAGATATCATGCCCAGAGTCCAGCCATAGTGTGGAACAAGCATCTGCAAATATTGTAGCAGTCACTGAGGGCTCAAGATGTTTTGTATTATAGCCATGTATTATAATTTTCTTAAAGAAAAACATGTATTTTTATATTGTATATATTTGGTTTTGATCTTTTATGTATGCTACAATTTCCAAATGTTATTGAAAACTTTTATAATTTTGCTTTTTATTTTACCAAGTAGATCAGTGCATAAAGTCAAGGTGGTTTTGTAAACATTGCTGCCTGTATAGCCAAAGAAACTAGACAGATGCAAAAGATCAGGTATTCAGTGCTTTTTTGACTGATGCACAACAACCTGCTTGTTACTGATGCTGATAACAGTTGGCTTACCTAATTTGGCTAAATACTGTGGAGATTAAAACTAATCTTATGAAGAAAGCAGTCTAAGAAAGATTACAACAAAACAGAGCAAAGTTAGCAAGCATAAAATAATCTGGGTTTAATTGTCCTAATAAGTATTTGCTAGAATAAGGAGTTGGATTATCAGGGATTTTGTTGGAAAATTCCTTAAAAGACACTTCATTTTTCTACATCTTCATTTAGTTCTCTTGACAAAGATCTTGATCATAACAAGTTCTTTCAAGTTGATGTAGACACAGAAAACAAAAGTTTTAATGTTGCAACAGGTTGGCCAGCAAATGAATACCTTAAATAAGTTTTTAATCAGGCAGGGTGTTTTTGGGTTGCCAACATGACATATGTATGACCTGTAGTTCTCAACAGTCAGAATGCTAACTGTTACAAAGCCATTCACAGGAATAGTGTTCTGATTTCTCCTTATCTTCTATAGTAAGATCAGTAATGTTATTCACTGCTCTTTCTGAAAAAACTTGGATTTCACAATGTTAAAATCTACATAATTGGACAAAGAATTATTTCCCCCAAAAGAATGTTTATTGTTTTATGTTGGGTTGGAATGGCAACCTTCGTTCTAAAATTACAAAAAAAAGCTTACTAAAGCAAAACAGCAACTCTACAGCAATCCAGCTTCAACTCAGCATTGTAGGAGTGTTAGTGGCAGTTGGTAGCTTTTGATGATGAAGGCCAACATTCTTTTTCTTTTATATTAAAGTGGCAAAATGAAACCACTGCAGATGTGAATAAATACAGATGTCTTGCAGGATGAAACAGTCTCCCTAGCAGACATAGACAAGAGTGAGTTTGAAATCCATTTCTGAAGAAAGTATCACTTAAGCTCCGAAACTATTTGTATTTGTTGTTTAATATGTATTGATTATTTAATGTGTGTCTTAAACATAGAGGTTCTGCAGTTGTCGAAGTTCCTCGTAGTTCCTGTACTTCCTAGTAGTGAAGAAAAGACTTCAAGGGGGATGTTAAAGAGCCAGTCACTTGCTGTGCTGTTATCTGACTTGCTTTAAACCAAGGATGGGAACATGAATAACCAGGGCTGCTGCCACCCTGTTGAGGACTTGAGTTCTGTTGCGCTCATCCAGCAAATCCCAGCAATTCAAAAATTCAGTGTCCACGACATTTTTAAATGTTGGGGGGGGTGGAATTTTACTAAAATTGACATATGCTCCACAGCTGTTAGCTGCATTCTGGGGCATTCACTTCATCATGGGAAGGAGCTGTTAACCTGTAAATTGTTATGGTTCTTGTGTATGGGTTTTTTTCAAACTGTAGAGCTAAATTATACCTGGCACCCCACTGTACGTCAAAATGGAAAGATTCAGGGTGCTGCTCCCTTCAGTGTTAACACTGGAGGTTCTTGTCATAATTTGGCTAGAGGAGATGGTGGATGTGGCACTATGTTCCCATGCAAGTTGCCACCACACTTTCTCCAGTATGGTGTGTTTGATTTATGGAATTGTTGAGCTCCTGAAGATGAGGTTAATAATGACTTGTCTTTGCTGTTTGACATTTCTATCATCTTGGTATGGTAAGTATAATTTTGCCCATCAAGCATGAAGACCAAGCCAACAGTGATGAGGGATCGGATCGGTACAGGAAAAAAACTGAATAACATCAGTGCTTGATTGTTGATATTATTACTAGGAGTTGGCATTCCAAGTATCCCTTGGACAAAGTGATGCTAGCCAAGAGCCAGATTCATTGTTGTGAAATACAGTAGTTTAGTTTGTTCAGATGGCTGAGCAGTTAATGAACTTAATGAACTTTAATGGGATCAATATTTCAAACCAGGCTTGCCTTTCCAGTTCATGTCTTCGTGAGGATCTAAGTATATGCATACTTGAATTAATGGGGTTTGAGGTTTGCCATTTAAAATCACATTTAATAAACAATTTGATGGTTTATTATATATTTTACCAAGTACTTTTTCTTCCATTAAGCCTCACAATGGAATAAGTTGGGCTTTTCTGTTGAGTTACTTGTAAAGTTTTAGAACGAATCTACAAAATAGATGTTTAATTACAGAACATGCGGTATCTGTAGAAGCCTTAACTGAAATGCCTTTGTGTGTTTCCATACCATTGTTTTTAATGCAGTATTCTTGTGTTAATGAAAAAACTACTAAGATGTTAGTGCCAATGTCTTGGTTTTACATATATGAAACAATTAAACAACTGTTCTAAACTAGTTAGAAATTAGTGTACTACTTTGTCCTGTTTCCAAGTGATTAGTCTATTATTATGTGTAATATACAAGCCCTGAACACATGACTGTGGAAAAACATTTTTTTCTTTATTCGTGGTGGTGTTGTAAATAATGGCTTTGCTTTCTCTTCTATCAGATTCCTGCTGCTGTACTTTTTTTTTTTTTCCACAATCAGAAATATCAGCTCCTGAAAGCTAGCAAGTAAAGTGTATTTAATCAGTTAAAGGGGTTTGTTTAGCCTAAGAAGAATAACATTAAGTGGGAAATCTGATTGCTGCCTTTAACCACTTAATGGGTGGCTACAAAGAAGAGGAGAGTCACACTGTTTTCAAGCTGCATAGTGAAATGATGAATGGAAATGGTCACAGGCAGCATCAGAAAAATTCCTGTTAGCTGCTCTGGACTTGGGTGGACAGAGCCCCGTGCAGCCTGAGCAGTGTTTGGACTAAACTGGTTTCTGGAGTCCCTTCTAAGCTAAATTGTTCTGATTTTGTTTCTTAAAAGGCAGACATGTAAGATTTAGTTAAACTCCAGTTCTTTGTTCCTTTAAATGTTACTCTCTCAGCTCAGCTTTCTCAAGGTGAAGGCAGGTGACATTAATTTGAAAAGTAAGTTTCTTTTTTCAAGGATTTTTTGGTATTGCTGAGGTAAACTTCAGGAGGGTTATGGTCATGTCAGAATTACTCACTTCCATATACCCAGCAAAATTAATTTATCTGACCGAAGACTTTAGGAGGAAACCACCAGGTACGTGTTTATTGTTAAGCCTTACCTTTCCCTCCCTTTCTCCTCGTAGTGGTGGGGAAGGTGCTGTTCCGTTCCTGAGCACAGCTGCGCTTGCAGGGGGTCTGTGAGCCCAAAGGCACTCGGAGAAGGTCTGTTTGTTGTCCCTGGGCGTTATTCTGTTCCTCCCCGCGGCCGCGCTCTCCCCACGGGGGGCAGCGAGGAGACCCCGCGGCGGGGCTGCCCTGCGGCATGAACCCCTTCCCGGGCAGGTTCCCGGCCCTTGGGGGACAAGCCGTGTGCCGCCGTCCTCTCCAGTCCCACGGATTTCCCCGGCGAACCCGGCCTCCTCTTCGCACCGCGCTCCCCCTCAAGCCGCGGCCGCTACCGGCAGGAGGCGCCCCGCGCGCACAACGGCCGCTGGGGGGCGGCGGGGCCGCCATGGCCGGCTCGGCGGGAGCCTCCCGTGCCGCCGCTCGCCGCCTTTCCGCCTCCTGCTGCGGTACCTCCAGCAGGAGAGTGCGGGGCCAGGCACTGCCTGTCTCTCTCGTGGTGTCCTTGGTTTGTACACGTAGGTGCTATGTAATGAATTTGATTTGAAAACAGTGACATTTGTAGTGGATAGTGAAAAAAATCTTAAGAGTGCAAAATCAACTTATTCATATTTTTATTATCAGTTTTCCAGTTTAGACAACTATTTTCTTACCTAATGACTGACATAAATACAAAACATCTTTCCTGCAGTAATGAGAAGCTGTTAGTAGGAGTGCACTATGGTGAAAATAGAAGTACAAGAATTACAGAAATAAATGGAGACAGAGTTAAGTATATTGAAAGGTTTTTACTCTTCACATATTAGATTTTGAAATACAGAGTCACTTCACAGAATAACGAGTAGAATCAACTTTTTTGTTAATGCTTAAATGTGGTCATTTGGAATTTTATGTGTGTCTCAGACTCGTGTTTGGTCACTTGTCTTCAAGGATATTCTCCAGCTTGGTTGCAGATCGGCTCAGCTATCCAAGACTTGAAGGCTTAATGTGGAATGTTTATATTGAAAAGTTAAAATAAAATCCATTTGCTAGCTACTTACACACTCTTATACGGTCAGAACTTGCATCAGTAAAGTTCTAGTGATTTTGGGATATAAATTTTGATAAAACATGATGAGAATATGCAGTTTTTAAAAACAGCAGCTTTTGGTCAGCTTGAGTTGCCTGGTACAGTATGAGATATGAGAAATTAACTGCACTGTAGGAAGCAGAAAGGCAGTTTTTAATCTAACTTAGTCAATTTATCTGTTCTAGGATCCTAGGGGGTTTATTGGAATCTTGTTACAGCTGAATCTATCCATGGGGATTTAACTCTGGCTTGAAGAAGCAGCGTATTTGCCAGCAGCAGTGCCAGTAAAGCTTAATGTGTGTTGCTTGTTCTTTTAAAGAAAACTGTTTTGGGTTCTGGTAAGTTCTGGTGGTGAACGGGAATATAGTATAAATAAATATATGTACAATTATTTTAGATTATTTCAGATGATTCTTCAAAATTAACCCTTAACTGTTGTAACTCGAAACTTCCTTTGCATAGTAAGAGGTCCTTAGATTAATTGCTGCAATTACACAATAATAAATAGAGATGTAAACCCACAAATCTGTACTAAAAATGAAGACAAACGCAAGAGCATGAGTCCCATTTTCAAGTAGTTTAACTTCTTTGGGAAATATGTAGTATAAAACTGTATGAAAAACAATGCATAGCTAACTCATGGCAAGTCATGACAGCATGCCAAGTGAGAAAAATGAATTTTGGGATGTGTGAAAAGAGAAACACTTGCACAAGCAATTTATTTGTATGGTTTTAAATTCTGACTTGGATGTGGAGGATCCCTCCTTACTACAATAATGTGGGTTATATTTAAAAGACAAACAGATTGTTTAAGTAAGATCACAGACAAAACCCAAGCCTGAATTCAAAAAGGCACGTGGACTGCAACGATATATTGAGTTGAAAATACAGTAGAGTAAGATGACTGCAGGAACTATCATGTTAAAAAATATTTTTAAAGAAGGAGATAAGAATTCAGCCGTTTTCTATATACAGTTTTCCTTATGGTCATAAAGTGAGGCACACTGCACTTCATGATGCCAACAGAGGAATTAGTTAATAAAATACGGCCACTTCAATGACATTGTCAAGTATACCTTTTCTAATTGTATTTTAACCATACAAACTAAAGCAGCAAGTACAAATCACATTTTCCTTCTTGGAAGCATAGGAGAGGTATGATTGTTTAGTATTTATTTAGAATTCCCAGTCTCTATCATCTTGATTTGCAGTAATACGTCCAGGTTTAATCCCAGCTGCTGTTGAGGGCACTGCCAAGAGCTCTGATCTGTTATTCTGAATAGGAGGTGGTAGTAGAGACAGTAGTGAATTCTGTGTTTGTTCTTTTATCTAGGAACAAGAAAAAGTTGAACAAAACAGGACTGCATATAAAAGTCTACATAACCTTGCTTCTGACTTCAGTAAAAGCATGTGAAATCAGAGCCACGTTCTTGCCTGTTACGATATTGAAAATAACAGGATGAGATGTTTAGCTTTCCTCACTATGGAGTAAGCTGAATTAGTCGATTTCAAGACTAATTACATTAGCTATGCAGTCCTTCTGCCTTACATTAAGAATATTAACCGTTATTCTTATCAGTTAGGCTGGTGAAGTTGGTTTAACTTAAGTAAAGGGGAAATGGATTACTCTTATTCTTCCTATACTCCATCAATACGGGTTTGTAACAAAGGTCTGATGTAGATACACCATTACGTGACTTTTCTGATCCGGCTAACTTAATTATTTTGTAATCCAACTCTGATATTTTGTGTCTTATTTAGGTCACAGCTGTATCATTTAACAAAATGCAGTAAACTCACCTCTTTGAAGAACGTATGTGAAAGCAAACTGCTTGCTGATGGCCTGGATCATAAAATGAAAAATACAGTTATGTTCTGGTAAGGGAGGTACTGCTTTTGGAAAATGGACTAAAGAAATCTATTTATATTTAAAGGCTTTTTAACTTTTCTGTTTAACAAGGAATTTAATGCCTCATTCAGAAGAGACATAGTACTGAAAACATATACTTCAGATTCTTTTTTTTTCTTGAATAATATGCATGTTTAAAAGTCAATTTTACTTGTTACAAAGAACATTCATATTACAAGAAATTCAGGCTCAGAGGCTCAAACAACTTTAAAAGCACAGCTCCTTTATCAGACAAAATAATTCTTAAATTACAAAACCAAAAATAAGTGTAGTGTTTTGCATAGTATTTCTGGTCTGAAATTCTGACTTTAACAGTACTGAACTAAATACTGTATCCTAAATTCTGGGCTATACTTTGTCTTAGACTGAAGTGACATAAAATTAATTTTCAACAGAAGATTACCTTTTCTCAGGGTCTTGTTGCAAGCAAAGTTCTACCAAGTTGTGGAAAGCAGGTGAAAACGTTTTGGAAACGGGAATTTGTAGTCTTTCACTGGTCATTGTGTGTGTCATGCTCTCACCAATTCCAGAATCAACACCTGATTGGGAATTCTTTATCCTGGATTCCCCACGGGGGAAGGTATTTATATCCCAAGGACAATATGTGGGACCTTTCAGCTTTTGCAGCAGCATCTAATAGAGAGGAACAGCAGTGGAAGAGTCCAACAATTATCCAGACCTATTCAGGCTAAGCTGTGAAACTCTAGGAATGGAAGGATTACTTTATCTGGAAAGAAGCATGCGTATTTGAAATAACAAAAAGCAGCCACCATTTCAGTAGTAATAGCATTGGTTTCTTTGAATAAAACAAAAAAACCTCAGCTCCAAGTGTTTTGAAGTAGACATAGGATTTAGCATCATAGAACGTCTGGGTTGGAAGGGACCTCTGCAGGTCATCTAATTCAACTCCTCTGCAGCAAGCAGGGACATCATACCTGAGTGCGAGGCATATCTTGAAAAGGAACATGTCCATTGGCTAATTCACATGCTGTAATTCCCACACTGTAAATGTCAGACTTCATGTTATACCCAGACAAATCCTGTGAAAGAAACAAATCTCAACTGATGACTGATGCCACTGAGCAATGCCAACAAAAACAGGAGTGTCTGTTTCAGGACAAGATTCTAACACCCTATTGTAATCTACACAGGACTGAGGCAATTAAACTGTGAAACCTCAGGCTTTGTTGAGTAATCTGATGGTTGTACTGAAGACAAGTTTTAGGATCCACAGTAGTTGCCAGGAAGGTCAGGTAGAGAGAGACTTAGTATGGCACCATCTTATCAACAGCTTTAAAGCTGGCTCTCTTTAGGAGAATTACAAATTCAGCACATCTGTGTCTTTAAAAGTTCAATTTCAACAGCTTCCATTGCACTTCTACAAGCAGACTTAAGTTAGGAGTTAAGTACTTTGAGTAACTTTGAATACTAAAAATGAAGTGTAATTTATACTAACCTGTCTCAGTAGTTCAGGACTCAGCCAAGGAAGCACAGATGTACTAAACTGGGGGAAATCATATACCACCTTTGACTTTTGTCCATTGTTAACTAAACTGTAGAGGTTGTTTAAGCCAGAGAGAGAAACCAGCCCATCCCCTGAAATCAGAATGTGGCTAGCTTTAATATTCCTGGAACATAAAGTGGTAAATTTTAGTTATAAGAATTGCTCAATGCACTAATAGAGTAGAAAGGCTTTCATATTTCATTAACTTATAGTGAGATGTTAGCGTGCTGTTCTGTTTAGCAGATTATTTTCATAGAAGCTCTCCACTCACTATGAGTTGTCTTTATTTAATACAGCCCCAAAAGAAAGGGGAGATGATCAGCAAGAAAAAACTGCCAGAAACAGCAACTGGAGAAGGGTCCTTCATCCCTGCAAAGGGTGTAAAGTTTTGAAGCCCTTCCTACAACTCGTGATTCTCCCACTTGAAACAGACAAAGCCAGACAGATGTATAATCCTGTAACAACTGGCTTTAAGTAATGTACAAACAACATTCTTGTTAAGCTTATACAAACTTGGTTCTGGTGTATTATTAAAAAAATAGTTTCTGCACTGTCTGACATAAGAAGTTACATGGAAAAAGAGAAAGGAGACAACACTTAAGCTGAAAATGAGTGCTGAAGTTCAACAAAATTCTTAAACTGGATGTTGTAACCCAGTTCTTACCTGTTGACATTCTCCTACCTGTGAATGTAGCCATTCTGGTGCACGTAATTTAATCCTCTGATTGCACCAAATAGAATGTTCCCTATTAAAGCTTCACTCATTCCTTCAGGAAAGTAAGTCTTCAGCAGGTGTCTGGCTGAACCTGGGAGTGATAAAAAAACCAGCTAAGCTTAGTAAGTCTTGTTAAATTGATTGTCTGTGCTTGCTTCACTGTATACATTCATCAAGAGCAGCATTCTCATCTTAACATTGACTATGGTACATTGAGAATAATTACATGGATACAGCTGATGCATCCGTCAAGCAAAGATCACACTGTCAAGCTTCTGTTAACTGAAAGTCTATGCCAAACCTGTATTAAATCCAGGAAAGTCTTCTGTTGGCCAAATTCAAAGTTGTGTAAAGTCAAATACATCTCCTAGTAATTGTTCCTCTTGTGGCTGGGTGTTAGGACTAAGGGCAATTTAATGCTATTCTAATACCAGTCTTCCCTGGGGAGGAAGATTATGTACAGAAGACTTATATAAACAAAGGTTTGGGAAAAGTTTGTGTTTCTTCTACAAGACAGGAGATGCTTAAAGAAAACCACTCATGGACCACATGGTCCAAATTGTACCTGCCCTTTTCCCTGTTCCAAAATTTAACAGTACTTACCATAGGCCATGAATGGGGAGATGACCCAAAGCCAACTACCAGCTGTAAACACTGTCCAAATGGTCATTACATTGGGATGCTGGAAAAAGTGGGATAAAACCACCTCATTCTATGAAATTAAAAGAAAGAGGACGTGTTAACCACAAGACAACAGTCTTATTATGAGCATTACCTATATCGGTAATTAACAGAAAGAACTATTCCCTGTGTGCATTTATACTAAATTGCAGTACCTGCAACAGAAATGGAAATAACTTTCCTATAATTGCATTTGCCTAAAGTAAACCTAGTTTGCTCATAGACCAAAGCTGCTGTTTGAAATACAGAGTACAGAACATGTTTCAAAGAAAAAGTTGGACAAATCCAGAAGCATTTCTAAAACACTGGTCAATTGTTTTCTTCAGAAAGCAACTCTCAAATTTATACATGCTTTTGTTTATATTCTACTCCTTTGGAGGAAAAACTTTGCTGAAATGACCCAGTACAAACTTAAAGGGTACCTCTGTTTAGTAACTTCATACATATTCATCACTAAGTTGATGAGACTTGTGCAGAAGTGCTGTTGCTTTACCTGTAAGGCTTTCAAATGCTCTTCAGAGCAATTTTCTAGGTCTGTGATCCTTACAGCAACTTGCATGCCTGTAGGCGTATGCCGTGCAAGGTAGACTGAAGTTAAGTCATTGAACCTCCTTCCTGAAACCAGAAGTGGCTACCTTAACATTGGAAAATAGAATAATCCACCACATAATTTCCTTCATATTTAGAGATAATTTTACAGTTCTAAAATTGCAATTGATAGCAGCATGACCTTTTCTTTGAGAATGTCAAGAACTTAAGTAGTTGCAGCAAAATATATCCAGCAAATCAGTTAAAGCATAGCTCTGCTATTTTTAGAACAACTAAAAGTGTTTAAACATTTGCCATCCATT
This sequence comes from Dromococcyx pavoninus, assembly GCA_033558185.1. Taxonomy (NCBI): domain Eukaryota; kingdom Metazoa; phylum Chordata; class Aves; order Cuculiformes; family Neomorphidae; genus Dromococcyx; species Dromococcyx pavoninus. The sequence goes on along the minus strand of JAUMJL010000119.1, from coordinate 1,350,113 downwards.
ATACAATTAAACAAACAACACAGCATGCATATTCACATAAACATACGCAGGCACAGTAGGATGCAGGGCAGCTGTGCTTGGAACAATCAGCTTGGGTAGCCAAGCAACAAGACAAGTGTTACTTAATGCTGTACTTATTGTATTTATTGTCCATATAGCACACATGTAGAAAACTGACATGCACATGCAAAAGCATCAATAGCAAAAACCGGGTAATTGTTAATTTGTCTTGTATCTTAAAGTAAGTGATTACTGAAACATGAGCAATGTTGTACGCTTTTCCCAACTAAGAAGACACAAGAATAGTTCTAGTCAGCTGATAATACGTTTTCCAAACTTCATATTTACTGCAGTTAGGAGTAAATTAGCAGCAATAATTTATTACCTATTGAGAGCATGCATCTGCAGGAACAAGAAATATATTAAGGTACACTTATTTTACCTATTTCCAGCTGGAGTTCATATTGAGAGACATTAGAAGAGCAAAATACCATTTCATTCCTTCCTGTAGATGGGGGAATCCAGGCTAGATCATAATCAGCCTAACAGTGAGGAAAAAACATTCTCAAAAATGACTATGTAAATTTTAAACATGTTTAAATTTAATTAGAACACTAAGGTCAAGCACTCAAGTCAAAAACATTCAAGCTGGTGCTTTTATCATTCCATTGATAGATTTATGAACTCCTGGGTTTTTTGTGTGCGCATATGTGTGTTTTGGTTTGATTTTAAACTGCGACAAGATTAACACTCAGTTACCTATAGTCGTCTTCTAAAGTGGAAGCCCCAAAGTACTCTGGTTATTTTTGCTGTTAACATTTTAAGTAGTACCCCTTAATGAGATTATTTTCAATATGTACCAGCTTTGTATTTAACATTGCCAGTTAATGTTTCTATTTTCTTCTTACCAGGCATTCATGGATGCTGCTCTGAGATAGCTCTTCTGGTCTGATTGATTCAACTGGTGTACGTAGAATACAGGAACAGTCCTTGAGAACAGAAACAAGTGAATATTAGTGCAGTTACTGTAATTTATTAAATGTGACAGTGGGAAAACATAAAAAGTAGCCCCTATAAGCAGGAGTTCAGAAAGTTTCCTACTACATGTCAGTCGAGCAATAGGTTAAGAAACAGCATAGAACGCATACATAGCAGGCGTAAAGAGAAGAGAAACTAAACAGGCTTCTTCACCAAGAGTTGATACAACAAACTTTGAACATCTCAGCATTGTGGAAATCCTCTCAAGCAAGACAATTCATAAGAACATTTTCAAATTAAGGTATGACTGGATAACAAGATACAACTGCCACAAAAAGCAAACTTACCAAACAAGACATGGAACCACTTTAAGATGAAGGGAAAAGTCACATAAACCCATTTATCCTAGAAAAACAAAAGTAGCATTATAAGCTTGTAAATAAGTCTGTGATAAACATAAATTTTTCTAATGACAACTGTGAGGCATTCCTCTCAGTTAACACACACAAACCTCAAAACTACAGCTCTAGGAAGGCCTGCTTCTATTGAGCCTAAGCAGCATATGGATTTCAAATTCCACACTGAAGAGGTACAATATACATCCCAACTCAAGTTTTCTGTATTGATTCATGGGTTTAGTCATCTTAATACTACTTCTCAACAAACAGTTGAATTGCAAGTTGACTGCCTAAGTGCAGAAAATAAAAAGACAGTTTGTAGGAAAAGAAATCATTGTCTGTTGTTTTAAAGGAGCACAGCTGTTCTAGTCAAATCTCAGCTCAGTTGTGTGCAGCTGAACTAGCTCACAAAAAAAGCAAGCCAGAAGCAATTTGACTTAATATTTCACAAGTGAGAGAAGAAATCCTATTCTGAGGGCATTGAGTAAAAAGAAAAAAGGGAGTTGAACCAACTCAGATAATTTTCACTTTACTTAGTCTACTGAATTAGCATTCAAACTCCCTCACAGATCAGAGTAGCTGGTCTGAAAGTCCTCCAGCAGATTTACTTTAGGTCTGATGCTGTGAAAGCTTAGGCAGTGAGGGGAGAGAAACAACTTCTGAAGTGTAGAGTGGGATGAGCTAATTTACTTTAGCTACAAGCAAGTCTCCTGCCATGATGAATGTTACTTGGTGGCTGACATGCAGTCAGTTATGGGAGGTAGCTCCATGCTAGTATGTAACTATTGCTTGAAAGTTAACTTTCAAAAGGTGAAGTACTGTATCAGAAACTGATAATTTTGTTTATCAAGGAGCTAAGCTTGATTATACCTAGCATTAAATTATGCACTCTAGCTATTTAATCAAGGCAACACTCTTGAAAAGCTGAGGCTCCCAGCACCCTGTCCATCGCCAAATATCCAAGCCACTCGCAATTTTAGTATTTTTTACTCTAAAAGTCTGCCTGAAGGAACGGAAATCTGTACTTCATTATAAAAGATGAAAAATGGAGAGAAAAGAAGATCCTTAGTAGGTACTGGGGACCTTCAGGGGATCGTGGCTTGACTTACCCAACTTCATTGAGGAAGTCTGTGGCAGAGTAGGAAAAAGAAAAAATGCAGGTGCTTCAAGATACTGGCCAGCACTGTAATGGCTTCACCATCCTTCTCCTACCTAGAAAGGAGATAACCTCATTCCATTATACAAGACAATTTATTCTGTTGCTTAGAATACGAAGCCACAAAAGCTAAGATGAAGAGTAAAGTCTTACTAACTATGATACACCAAAGTCAACTCACTGCAGAATTTGTTCAAAGGGGGACAGCCAGCCAACAGAAGTGTCCATGATCCACATTTTATTTTTTGTTTTTTTCCTGATGCAGTTTAACATTGCTTCCATTTTTCAATATGGCTTTGGATCATGTCCCCACATAAACCTCTCCCCCGTTTCCACATTTTTCTTTCTGTATCGCAGGCTTTTATTTGCAGTGTGGATAGGACACCATGGCACAGCGCAACCGATACATCCATCCCAGCACAGTCGAAGCTTTGGATGTAATGCAGGGAGAAAGAGAAGCTGAAAAACGTGCCTGTGAGCAGGGGGAGTGCGACGGCTCCAGGGCCCCGGTACCGCCTGTGCGCGCTACCCCGCTCCTGCCGAGGCTGGGCTGCAGCTCCCACTTGGATTCGCGTGACTGAGGCAGCTCACGATCGCGTATCCCGAGCGAAGCGATCCGCCCGTGACAAGCAGAACGAAACGGGAGAAGACACCCCCCACAGGCTCTCCCGGGAGAGCTCCTCGCCAGCCCCGTTAAAGTCGGAGCTCACGGTTTGACACCGCTCCCGCCGGGACGCGGCTGCGCCCTTGCCAGCGCGGCGGCCCCCGCTCCGCTCCCTCTCCCGGCCCCCACAGCTTCCTCCGCAGCGGCGCTGAGGGCGCGGCCGGGAAGCCCCACAGAGAAGTAGCGCCCGCTCCCAGCCGAGGCCAGAGACCACCGCGTCGTGCCGCGCCGCCACCCCGGAACCCCGCCTGGCTCCTCGCCCCGCGGAGCTGCCGGGGAGGTGGGGCCGCCGCCACCAGGCGCCCCGGCGCATTGTGGGGCTTGTGGTTCGTGGTGGCCTCGCCGCGCCGCGCGGCCAGCCGGGGGCTGTAGTCTTGGGCGGGAGGCGGGCGGAAGTGCCGGGCCCTGCCTCAGCCACCGCCTCGTTCCACGCGGGGCTGTCGGCCTCGGGCGGCGGCGGTCGGCGGCACGGGGCGGGTGAGCGGCGCTCGGCGCGCGTTCGGGGTGGCCCTGTCGCCTCGGGGCGAGTTAGCGAGCTCTCTGTTCCCTCGCCTTAGCCCCTTCGGCGCCGCAGCAGCTAGGCTCTCCGGGGCAGCCGCCGTGCTTGTCGCGGGCCACTCCGGGGCCGGGCGGCGGCTGCCGGGGAGCGGGGGCTGAGCGGGCGGCGGGGCTGAGGGGGGGCTGAGCGGGCGGCAGAGTCCTAAGCCGGGCAGAGGCTGCGCTGACCCCTGTGCGGAGGGGAGGCGCGTTAAGGGTCGGTGCTCCCGCCTCATGTTGCAGAGTCACCGCGGTGGCTGTGCTGAGCGTTATCCGTGCCTGCGGGTGCTCAGGGCGCCGCGGGATGCCAGCCCCGGGCTGCGGCGGCCGCTCTGACCTTCAGCGTCCCCGCCGCGGCAGCAGCGCCCGCCAGGCGCTCCGTGGGGTTTGTGTCACTGCCCTGGGAAGAGTCGGCTTGGGGACAGCCGGGCTGTATTTCTGCTCACCTATGGATTCGAGAGCAAGGGGATTTGGGGTTCTGTCAGCGTTTTAATCACGTTGTTACATTCTGATCGGCTGGTTAAACTGTAGCAAGAGCATCTGACAGGAAATGTCTGTTCCGTCAGCTATCCCGGTGAAGAAGTGCCGTGTGGAGTTGCATCCCCTTTTTTTTATCTTTTTAATGCATCCTTCAGCTGTAGACTTATTTTCTGGTTATGTTACAGGTTTATTGTTGACAGGTTGTGAGAGTGATGCAGATAACATTTACTGGTAAATAACTTTTCCCACTATATTGCAAGGTGACAGTGAATTTTAGGTTTGTTTTCGGATACTTATCTTTCAAAAGATGTATTTCTGAGCAAAAATAGGTAGAATTCTTCGTAATTACACTTCCAACACTGAAGCTAAATTAAAAAAAAACCCCTAATTTCCAGTATCTGAAATTTGTCAACTCTATAGTGGTTGTGTTATCTACTAGAACTGTATCAAATTTCTGTTACAAGTATCTGAAAATTTGACTTTGAGTCTTGGAAAATGTCAGACATTTCTGATGGTGGTTTCCCTGTTTCTCTCTGATAGAGAGTTTGCTGGAATGAACATTGTGCAGTAGGAGGACTGTCTTTCAGGAAGGATAAATGTGATTCATCCATTAGTTTTCCAAGAAGATGCAAAAATAGCATTTTCACAGAGATGGTTACAAAAGATATGACTCATCCTTTTATCTAGTTAGATTGCTATTGATGCCCTGCTGACTAAGTCAAATAGATCAGTCTGGTTTATTCTAATAAACGCAGAATTGAAACTGTTAAAGTGCTAAGCACTGCCTGGGGGTATATATTAAAAAACTTAAACCACTTCCTTGGCAGCATTCAGCTCTGTATCAGCTTGAAAGCATTAGTGATTTCAGTTAACTTAAATGTTAAGTTCATTTCAAGTATACTTTATAGAGAATAAGCTTCAATTTTAAAAGAAGCCTGTAACAACTTTTAGAATGAAATATTAGCATGACATTAGCCTGAAGAGAATATAATACATTCTGTACATTACAACATGTATACAGTATTTCCTGCAGGCTTTCTTCTTTTGGAAGAAAAAAGTCTACCTGCATGAAATAATGAGTACACATAGTAATGTTATGATTGTGCATTTATGGAAAATAACTAGAATTTAATAAAACTTGATATGGGTATTTCAGATTAAGTTAGACTTCAGTTGAGCATATCCTGTTTTTACACTGTGTGCTAAGGGTGATACGGACAACCTCCAAATACGTGATACTTAAAAAAGTATCAAGCTTTGTATTCAAGCTGTTGTATTCAACAGTAAATGCGTATAGATGAACATAAAGCATATAAACGTACTTAACAGGTAGTTTTGCCACTTCTGGAGAATATGCATTATTGCAAATGACTGACAAGGAGAACAAGTGAGTCTGGCTTTGTGTAACTCTGGATGGAAAGGATGAGGTGGCTGTTGAGATCAGCTTCAGGACCCCTTGATATTCGTTGTCTTCTGAGATGTTTTCCAGCTTCCCTTCTGAGCCTTTATCCCCATCCCAAATTAAAAACAACCTGGGAGATGGGGATGTGTGGTTATGTTTTGTTTTCTTACAGATATTTTCTTATACCACACTGTTTTTGGTTGAAGGTCTATTGCAGATTTGGTTATGTTTATTACATTTGTTATTAGGATTGTGTTGGCTTACTCTTTTAAATGGTTCTTTTTTTACCTTACATGAGGAAACACAAGCACTAAGTAGGTTTCCGTAGGGAAACTAATGGCTGAAAATGACAGATCTTAGGCCCACAGAAAAACAAAGTTCATGTTCCCATAGATTTGGTTTCAGTATATAGTCCTTTGGTTTTCATCTCAGACTATACAGTGTTGAAAGATTTGCCCACTGCTGCTGTGCACTAGTCCCAGGAATGTTTGGGCAGTAATTCAGTGTGGTCATGTTTGCTATAAGAATAGAACTGTTTCATTAACCTTGAAATGCTAAATGTTTATTGTTATTAGCTGGCTTGACACCATTCAAATTTTAGTAATGAAAAAAAGTACCATGTTAATGAGTGGGTGATCAGGTTTTTTTCATTGAATATTTACATAACAGTGTAATTCGTCATCCCAGAATAATTGAGTTGTTTAGTTGGATTCTTTTTGGAAATGGCTGTTGCCTGCGTTTTTAATCAAATTGGAATCTTCTTTGTTGTTGAAATTTTGTTTGTGTTAGTTGTGACCTCATATCTCATATTCCTGCAGTTGCCCAGAGGAGCAGACCTAGTTTAGTCTTTCCAAGTATTTGTGAGGGGTCATCTGCTCTGAACAAGTGGAATACAGCAGTAATAACAGGATATTTGTGTTCGAGTTTGGATGTTGTCAAAATAGATGCCAATATTTTGGATATGTGTTTAAATTTTTATGCACAAAGAAATAAACACATGAATCTATCTGTCTGTGGTTTCCAGTCATAAAAGCAACTCATCTCGCTTTTCTGGTAATTCAGATTTGAATTAGAGTTCTCTTGTGGTAGAATGTCTTCAGAATTACATTCTGAAATATGATGGCACAACTGCCATTTTGCATCTAGCTTGAATTGTTCAAAGCAGTAGTTATAAAGAGAAGGCAATAACTTTTAAGATTTTATAGCTATTGAACTTTTCTCAGTATTGCTTTTGCAAGTTAATCTTGGCTGAGATGTGAGTCACTGAATGAAAAATTAATGAACACTCCTATTACGTGGTCAGGAGAACTAATTTTTGTCTCCTTGACTAAGATCAAATCATGTGTCGAAGTATCAATGTTTTAGTGGAATATGCGGTTCCTATCCTTTTAGTTTCTTTAACCTGTGCACTATGACACCTTACCATTTAGTTGATGTGTGTTTCTTGTAATACTTACATGTTTTTCCAGCCCTTCCTATTTTTTTGTTGGTTACACTGTACTTTTTTAATTCCCTCTGCCATGTTCAGTTAGCCTGTTTGTAGAAAACTCAGACATCAATGCGAAATTGGCCTATGAGAGAGTGGAGGGATAAGAAGTACATCTGTGTGGAATGCATATAGTAAGTTGACAGTGGAAATCAACTTTATAAATACAAATTAAAAAGAATACATGAGAAAGTTTTCTGGCTTCTGGTTTGGACATGCCTTTCTGCATGATTTAGCAGTTTTAATTTCTAGACCATCTTTTTATAGCACAGTCATATATTTTAAAACCATGTTATAAATTTTATGGGTTTTGCCTAGGTGTATTCAATTCCAGTTACAATGCAGAAAGGATCTGCAGTTAGAAAATACTTTTGTAGCTTCGGAGTGAAAGGGTCATGGAGTTACTTGCAGGGTGTTCTGCACAGTGCATTAGCTGGTTGAATTTTCAGAGAAGTTGCTCCATGGTACACTAAATGAAAGCGGTGAGAAGCATTAGAAATGTGAGCATTAATTTTATAGTTTGCTTATCTAGCAAACTTCTCAATTGAGGTTGCCCTTTCAGTTCGGTAGCTTGATGTTGGCTGGTGCTCTAGAAAACTTTGAGCCAAATTATTTTTTTTCTTTTTTTTTTCCCCTCTTTGACTGAACTGAAATTGACCTGCAACGAATAATGTTTCTACTTTGCACTACTTAGAAGAGGGATTAAATCCAATCGTGAGAGGAAGTAGCATTAATTTTTACATTACTAAAACTCAAAGGAAGACAATTCAATCAGAGTTGTGAAGAAGCTGCTCAGTTTTGTCTCACTCTACATTGACTCTTTTTTATTACAAGATAAAATCACCTTGACTGTGTGGATCTGCAGCAGTCTTCTTTAATGTTGTCTTCTGCTGTATTGAGTTGTTTGGGAGGAGGGTTTGTAGTTAATGCTTTTCAGCAATCCATTTAAAAAACAGCCTCTGGAAAAAAATCACAAACTCATATTAGAAGCAGCTATACATTCAGTTAGCAGATGTTTCCAAAATTTCGGTCTTAGTAGTTTTAATAAGTGCCTAATATGGATAATAAAATACATATATAAAGAAATGGCAGAGCAGGAAAATATTGCTCACAAGTATGAGCTGACCCTAATGGAATAAAGTTCTTTTTTGGTCTCCTGCCAAAGTTTACAAGTAGATGAACTGGCAGGCTCAAGGCTTTCTTTGGAAAGCACCTGTGCTGTCCGTTTTGATCTTGTCACTGAGAGGTTGCTACGGACAGTGACACAAACCTATGATTATTGTGCTCGGTGATGGGAGATCTTAGGGAAACTGTTAAGAGCAAATTTGAAATTAATGTAAGATTTCAAGAGAATTTTGTGTTTACTGAATGGAGGAGGAGGAAACGTGACTTTTGTTCTCCTTCATTTTATATTTTGCTGTCACCTAGGACTACTCTTGTATTTTACGTGAAAGACGATTGATCAGTCTTGGCAAGGGAACAGCAGAATTTTTACTTTGTGAAACTGTTCTGAGGAATTATTTGATTCATGATAATTTCCAGTTTAAATGAGTCCTACTGAAGAGAAAACATAAATTTTGTCATAATCCGCAAAGTAAATTTCTGATAGATCCAGTTTTTTAATTATCAGACTTCTTAAGGGGAAGAGATTAAAGCAAACAGTCCTGTAAAACTTTTTTTTTTAATGCTCAGTATCCTAAGAATGATAGTTTTGAAATCCTGCCTTTAGAATCCACTACTGTAAATAAATGTAGTAGCCTGAAGAAAATTTCTCTTTAGTTGCAGCTGCTGTCCTTTAGATTAAAAGGGAAATACCTCATTTCAGTGAATGTACCTGTTATCCACTAAATATTATATGGAAGAGGAGGGATGGAATAGAGAAATGGATAATTGACAGAGTTCATGCTGAAGGTGAGATGTTATGTCTGCAGGGAAAAGGCATTTTTGATTCCTCATTTTAACTGTAGTGCGTAAACTGGGGTTTAAAGTGTTTGTTTACATCCCAGTTAAATGATAATACAGGGAGTAAATTCACACTGAAAGGGACAAAGTCACATTAATTTACCTGTGTGGTTTGAAATAGAGAGATCTGTTAAACTTTGGCATTATCTTTGTTTTGTTTCTAGGTGATGGCTGAGTCAAGAAAGTTATGAAGCTTACATGAAATATCCTATAGATACTTATACTGCTGAGTAGTAGCCCAGGTGAACTAAGCATGTCCTAAGATGGCAATAGATCTGCAGTGTGGACCACTCTATAGAAGTGAGTTGCAGACAGATTTGCTAATGTCTCGGTGTCTTGATGGCACTCACTTGCTCTGTCTCTAGACCAAAGCCATCTTTCTACCAGAGCAATAAAAAGACAGTGCACAAGGTGACTACAGAATGCTATTTCCAAATAAGTGAACTGTGAAGAAAGGACTCATGAATTTTGATCACAGGGGCTTGGAGAACGTCTCTGGTAAGCTGAAGAATCAACTGTTACAAATCCTGAATATGTCTAAAGTGTTCCAGAGCACCAACCTGAATAAGCCTTAATTTTCACGTTCTTTGTATTTTTTATTTGATATTGCAAATGGACAAAAATGATGAGACCTCTTAACTAGCTTGTAAATTCAACTTCCATTGTAAAATGTTGTTTTTAAAATCCTTAGTGTTGATAATCAACTTTGGCATTTTTTGCATTGAAAGATACTGAAGATAGTCTTTATCCTTAGTGGAAATGTTGGAAACATAATCGTCATATACCTTTTATGTGCAGTATTTTAGCAACTCAGAATTAATGTTTCCTTTTTTTTTTCCCCAATAATTATGAAGACATTAAGGAGGAGGAGACATGACACAGGAAGAGCTGAATTTCTTTTCCAGGATTTCGAGTATCATGTTTCTGTATGGATGATAATTATATTTGTTCTCTGATTTCAAGGCAGTATTCAGTTGATTTTTTTTATTTACTTTAAGATTATTTACATTTATGTTAATTACTAGACAAAAGGATAAACAGAAGAACAAGAAAAATGTGAATTTCCGTCAGAAAAGGAAAGTGTACGCTAAAGCCAATGAAACATTACAAAATCAATAGCTGGTAGAATGTAGGTCTGTGTTTTAGTTCAATGAACAGTTTTAAAAGATAGAGACTGAAACTCATTACATACAGCGTATTCAAGAATTCAGAGGTAATTGTGGCTAGACGAGCTTTCTAGGAAGCTGTGGAGTCCGTTTGGGATGAGGAACTTATAAAGATTACAATGTCAATCAAGTACTGATTCTATAAGTTATTCTGATAATTTGTCCAGTACAGAATAATTCCTTGTAAATCTACTGAAGTATATATATATGTGTATACTGAAGTATATTCCATAGCATATAGAATGTATACTACTGTAGCAATACTAAATATATGTCATATTTAATACTAATATAATATTATTGGCATTTACTCACTTTCAGATGCCTGCTCAAGTGAGGACCTTCCTGAGGTAGAGTTGGTGAGCATGCTAGAAGAACAGTTGCCAGATTACAAGTTACGAGTGGACTCTCTGTATCTGTATGAAAATCAAGACTGGATTCAGTACCCTGCCTGCCGTGGCCATCTTCCTGAAATCACTTCTCCAAGTCGTGATGGGGAGTCCTTCCATTACATGAGTGAGTATACCTGGGCCTAGGATTATTTATTTAGTTATTTATTTATTGAAGACGAAACTGTAAATATGAAATCAATAATATTATAAAGTGTTCAAATCTAGTAAACTTTGGACGGGTGGCAAAAAAAGCTGAGTTCAAGGGAAGTACTAGAAATAAGGATGGAAACGTGGTATTGATAAGCAGGAACTTAGAATTACACTAGATTAGATGTAATACAAGAGATATCAAGTCTGCAGCAGCTCTGTTTTCAGGAATGTTAACAGTGCTGTGGTCTTTTTGATGATGTTTGCCCACGTGTTTTATGTCAATGTTACATTTGAAATACTGTTAATGTTTTCTTCTTGAGATAGAAATGGTGTGAATGCTGGATAGGTGGGTACAAGATCAGTGTTGATTATTGCCTTCCCGTTTTGAAAACACAAAGTAACTTATCCTTAAACCTAGCAGATCATAAAGGAGGAAAACAGACAGCTTCCAATCACGTTAAACATTTAGTATGTTAAAAATCAAATATATAGAAGGCTGCCAAAAGAACTGAACACTTACTTGCCTGTAGTTTCAAGTGTTTTTGTGTGAAAAGAGGAAAATGCATTTTAATCACTTCAGAGAAATGGGTAATGCCTTTTTCTTCCATATATGGGAACTAGTGGAATAAACCTCTTGGGAGAGTGAACTTGGTATTTATGTATAATCTTGGTGTTTATATACAAATCTGTAATGATTACCTCTTCCTTGTACATGCATCCTCTGAAAGGGTTTTTTGTTGTTGGGCTTTAAGCCTCCACCCAGGGCATATAGCAAATGAGTAGTTAAAAATGAAGTGTTACCCTCAATAATACAATATATATTGCATATTATGTAAGTGCAGTACTTGACAATTTAAAGCAGTCTTGTTATCAGTTGAAGTTATAGGCTTGGAACTCTAACTATGGAAAGTATTTGGAAAGCCGCTTAATGTTTATTGCTCGGTCTGTTTCTGATAATAATATTGCAAGCATAAGTGATTTTTTTAGTTGAGTGAACACTTCTGTAGTTCACTACAAACAGTTGTGTAGTCAGTGGGATGTGTACTTGCCTCTAAGTTTTGATTATAAAGAAGTGGGATCAGAGTGTGTCAGTGCTGGAAGAAACTGCAGCTGTGTCAAATGCAGCTCTCTGGTCAATACCTGCAGTTCCAGTATGATGAAGTACAGAGCTCTGAGAGAACGGCTTTGGCCAGTGTGAGGCTGCATTTCTGAACTACTGCAAGAGGAAGTGGTTTTATCAACAATGCTTCAGTGAAGGCAGTCATGTATTATTTGCCTGTCAAGGTCCTACATAAAGTGATGTCTTCCCCTTTCACTGAGTGAGTTCTTTTTAACTGTAGAAGGTGTTCTGTGAAAAAAGTAAACTGCTTGTGAGAGTGTTTTGAACAGTTGCCATGGGTGTCTCTTGACATTCTCAAAATGAGCCAACATTAAGTTAAAACATAACTGTTAGCCATAATGTACAAAACTAAGTCTGTCATTTAAGAATGTAGTGAATGCTGAGTCGTATAAACTCAAGATGGGTATGGTTTATGTTTCTCCTACAAATTGTTTGAATAGATTGAATGCAGTAGTCATCACATTAGCTAGTAATTTACAGGGAGATACTGGGAAGATCCCAGGCAAATACAGATGCCAATCAAGATCTAATTATAATCATTGATGAATAACTTGTTAGGTGAATTTTGTATCTTTCTTTCTGTTGGCTAGAATTGGAATAAATGTGACAGTCATATGCTGTAAACCTAACTTGGGCTTTTTTTATGTGTATATCTCCCCTTCAATTTTTATAACATTTTCCTAAAGAGAGCGCTAAACTCATGGTTTCAGAGAATTTGTAATTGACATCCAAGGAAAAAAAGAAACCAAAACAAGACAGCACAACAATTATTTCACTTGAGCTCCTCCTCTTTTTATGGCTGCTGCTGCCTATTAGAAGATTTGTCCAGTGACCAGTTGAGTTCCCACTGGCAGTGTTTTCAGTGAGGTGGAAGAATATTCTCTGCTTCAGCTTTGGTAGCCTAAGAAGCCCTGAATTACTTCATATGTGTGAGTAAAGGGACATGGCACAATACAAGAATATTAACCAAAATGAAGAGTTCCTTGCAGCTTTCACTGGGCAAGGTGAGTGAAGAAAGCTTGCACGTGTGTGTTCACAATCCAGGAGTAAACTTTTGAACCTGTACTTGTAAGAAAATAACAAAGGTTGTCTAAGCTAAGTTTTGAAGTTGTTAGTTCTGTGATTTATCAGAGTAAGTATATTTGCTTTTGATTTTTAGGTTACCTGAGTAACCTTTTATGTAATTAATGTAAATCTTTGTTAAGGTGACTTTGCACTGTAACTTGAAATCACCTGGTGTGAACAGTTAACACAGGAGAGCTGGCTGTAATATTCTGCCTGTAACAGCTGAAACTTACTTGTGTATGTGCAATGAATTTTGCAAATAGTAGTAAGCCAGGTGAGTTCAGAGTCCTCGTTCAGCAACCAATATCAGCAGCCAAGCGGTAGGGTAAAAATGACCTCACAAATGCATGTTATGCTGCTGGTAGATAGGTGCTTCAAATTTTGTGAAGTTTCTATTTTTGCCCTGCTTAAAAATACAATTAGTAAATGGTATTGCACTAAGTTCAAAGCTCCTGAATACTTCAACAGCATATGTTGGGGTTTTAAGCCTACCGATTTACATGGTAAAAAACATTTCATTTGTTAGTTTGATTTATTTTTCTCTTAAGCTCTTAGAGAAGCAGTTCAGCAAATGTTTTTCTTCTATGTTCTTTTATTCTTCTTTCTTTCAAGAAAGTTTATTTCTATACTGAAATACAACTTGTTCCTAGCATAGCTGTAGTGTTATGTTTTAAAAAGTTAATTATGGACATTGTATAGCTTGTATAACATAGGTAGGGGAAGTTAGTTCGGCACTTCACTATCTCATTGTGTGCAGTCCTTAGCAAGAACAAACAAGGAAAAAACTGAGAACCAGTATCACTATGTATTCAGAGTATGAATCAGATATAAACAAGGTAGAAGATTTAAGAAAATCTTCAGAAATAGATTTAGACCAAATCCACAATAATCTCATTTTGCAGGAGAGTGATGATGGAATTAGTTTCTAAACAGGTTAACTTAGAACTTAAGTTGAAGCAGATACTTCTATATTTGTTAAATTTATATTGCTGCTGTCTTTACTTTCATATTCCTGATTCCATAAAGCAAAAATAGCAAATTTCTGGTAAACTTGGACCAGGACACACATCCATCACCTGCAACTGGGATGTGTAATTCTGCTCCTGAAAGGAATCGTATTTAAATGGTTCTTTAGAAGTTCTAGGAAAGTTTTAATAGTGTAAAAAAGTATGTTTGCACATGCATTTTTTTTGGTGGTGGTAGAAGCATGCAAATAAATCACCTACTTCCTTACATTTTAATTCTATCTCATCTTTGTTCTTTTTTTCCCCCTGCTATCTTTCATTTTCTGTCACTAGCTCTTATTGAACTTCCTTCCTCCTCCTTGGCTGGATCTCAAAAAATTCCTCAAGGTAATTAAGTTTTTTTATATTTCTGAGGCCAAGAACTAGAGCAGACCAGTGCTTTGTCGTTTAGCACTATGTTTTGTTCAGGGTTGTCACAAATTCTTCATGCTTTGTTTATTCTTGACTCAGTCCTGGTTTTCAAATTCTACTCATTCTCAGTTTTTAAGTAGTTTTACAAACTCTTCAAACTTCAAAGTCACGCAGTCAGGAAGATAGGATTTACTGCTACGTTGGAATTTCAGACATACGTTATCCCATTTCTTTTTATCTATTTCTAAGATGATCCAGCACTTTTTATCAGTAGATTTTCTTGAGCAGTCTCTGGGGTCTCCATGCTTCTTGTGTGTACCTGTCATGCTCACTAACAGGAGTTTTGTTTCAAGAGTCTGCAGGTGTGTTCAGCTATATACTCCAATATACTCTTTCCTCTCTCCTCAGCAGGCTGGGGATTTAATAGCTTAACTGTATTCAAAAAGTTGATCTTAAGAGATTTTTTTCTCCTTTTCTAAGTTTGAAGGTTGTGTGAGCACCTCAAATTTTAGCTAATATTGCTGAAAGTTGTAAATGTTCAATACCTTGTTGTATCAGTCTCCCAAAAGAGTATTGTTTCATATTTCTGAAGTTAAGATGCATTTTCACAACCTCCACTGGTTTCATTAACTAAGTGCTGTATTTTTATATAGACAACATCCTCTGGGTTTTACCTCTCTCCCTTCCCGAGTGTCTTCTTGTACTTAAGCTACTTCATTAAGTGTGTTTTTCTCTTCTCAGTTCTTGGTACAGATAATGTGGAGCAGAAAACGTACAGTGATGCTGACATGGTCAAACATCTGTTAGCTGAGGTATGCTTGTCTCTGTAACACCGTATTGATATATTTGAGGACATGTAGTCAAAGAAGGGTTTTATTCAGCTGCTGTAAATCTCGGTGCAGTTATCTTCAGGAGCTGCTTATCAAACATGTGGGTGTTGAGAAGCTGCCCATTGGGTTCCACTGTCTCAGAAACAACATTTAGCAAAACTGTGGGCACTCAGTGAGGTCTAAGAAAGAAACAGCTTTATTCTACTTTTCTGTTGCTCCTTTGCTTCTGCCCTCTCATCACTCTTCAAGTTAAGCAGTCTGTTCTGGAGAAAGTGTCACTTGAAACACCACATGCCTAAGCATATGTGGCTTCTTTGTATGATTCAGCAGAGCCCATATAACTTCTCCAGTACCCAGCACCAAAACCAAAATCCCAGTTTTGGTGCTTTCCCCTCCCCCTTTTACTGCAAGTGACTGTGGAAGAGAATGTGCTGTGTCAAGAAACACAGGTTATGGATCCAAATGATGAAGCATTAATTGTTGTCTAACAATGTTTATCCATTTGAGAGTGAGGGGGGGGTCTCAGAGTGGTGATGCACTAAACAATAGCTAGAAAAATCTAAAACTACTCTGAATTTAAGCCTTAGTCTGATCAAAAGTAGACATCTTTTCTCATTTTGTGAGCAGAAAGATCGAGACCTGGAACTGGCAGCTCGAATTGGACAAGCGCTCCTAAAGCGAAACCATCTGTTGGCAGAACAGAATGAAGCACTGGAAGAACAGCTTGGTCAGACACTGGATCGAGTGAGTGATCATTTTTTCTTTTCTTTTTTTTCTTCTTTTTTTTTCTTTTTGATGACGGGAGGAGGATTAATAGAAATATATTCTTTCATTGTGAAAATCAGTGGTTGCTGTTCCCAAACTACAGTAGACTTAAAAGTCATTCTCCTAGTTGTCATAGATCAGTCAGCTTTCTCAGTCCAAGAATTGACTATAAACACTGCATGTTGTAACTTCTGAGAAATTCCAAGAACGTTAGGTAGTATTATGGTATATCTAGAGCAGGACTGCATTTTCAAAGTGTTTGTTTTGACCATCAGTCTGATATCGTGCCATTAAACTAAGAATCTAATAATCTAAGTCAAAATAAGTAGTTGGTATCTGATATGAACTGCTACATAACAACTTGACAGGTGAGGAAAAAGCCAGAAAACAAACTGGCTTAATGAGGTGCTCACACTAAAAAAAAAAAAAGGAAAAAAAATGATGAAAACTGAATTCTCCTCAAGTTCTTCATTCCATCTATTCCTTTAAGCACAGATTCTTGATCTAATATTTTCTGTGTTGTTCTTTCTTAAAAAAGGAATTAAATAGTTAACAGCCCGTAAAGTATCCTAAGTTTTTTAACCCTAAGATCAACTGATGTAGTCTAAGTTACAGTGAAATGGATTCAGCTGCTTGTATAGAACAGTATGCTGGTAGTAAATACATACCGTAGGACAGCATAAACCTATATATTCATGTAAAAATACAGCTATGCAAAATAGACTTTATCTGAACGAGATCTGGTTCTTCTCTCATTTTCATTTGTCCTGCACTTAATTTAATGTAGATTGGTTTGGGACTAGTCTACACATATGAGTAGATGGCTACCAGTCCTTTTCTCCAGGACGTTACAGTTCAGAAAAATAATCATAATCAAAATGATAGTTAGCATGGTAAAATGTAAACATGTATCAAAGCAGCTGGCAAATTATATTGAAGTAAGCTATTAAAAAGTTAGTTCGTTCTTGTGTTATCCTGAATTTTCAGTCCTCCTTACAGTGTTAAAATTATTATTTTGCAAAATTTCTATAAATAAATAGAGCCTGAATGTTATGTGTGAATATAAATCGATTGTGACCTGGGAGCTATTTTTTAATCTCATTTTAGACTGGAACAATGATGTTCCAAGAGGCTGCGTAATTCACTGTAATATTGTATAGCTAAAGTATAATTCACAAGCTGGTGTTCTTCTTTTGTCATAGGTTAACCAGCTGCAACATGAACTGTCAAAGAAAGATGATCTGCTTCGTATTGTTTCGATTGCTTCTGAGGAGAGTGAAACAGATTCCAGCTGTTCCACACCACTTCGTTTCAATGAATCTTTCACTATATCACATGATCTGTTGCAGCTGGATGTCTTGCAAGATAAACTCAGGGAGTTGGAAGAGGAGAACCTTGCTCTACGATCGAAGGTATATCCAACTTACAGTGTACACCACATGTGCTGGGCATGAAATAAATCAGGATGGTTAAAAAATCCAGCATTCGGTTTTCTCTTGAAGCATATGACTTTGTATTGCTATGTTCAAATCATATCCAAACACATTCCCTCTACCCCCTACATCCTTTTGTTCCTTCAAAACTCCTTGTTATCTGCAGAGTCCTCTAGTTGTCCTTCCTCAATGCCTTTATGGTATGTGAGAGTTATGGGAATGTATGTGTGCATCCAGCAAAAGTACTTGGACCTATTGGGCCTTTAAGTTTGTGCAACCTGTTTAGATATAAAACTGACTGCGGTTAGGAGTAGCATTTTGGGAATTCACTTGCTTTGACATTACATTTTTTGTCAGCCTATATTCAGTATTATAGTAAGCTTCTACTCAAATTCTTTTACAGACACACCTAGTTTTGACAAGGTGATTAGTCTCTATTTTAATTGGTCTCTCATGTATAAAGCATGAATACAAGCACTATGCCATTACAAGAACTAAATGGTTAGACAAAATAAATGGCTATAAAAATCATGGAACAAACACAAAAGTTTGCAAGAATCAGAATCTATAGGTGCAGTACCTCTTCTTCAGAGGTGGAATCTGTAAAATAGGAAATTGGTTTAAAGAAAGGGTTGTTTGTAAGAAAGGTGTGGGTGTTTGGTGTGTGTGGTTTTTCTAGTTTGGTTTTGGTTTTTTTTATGAGAGCCTTTCCTAATAGAAGCACATTACAGCACTACAACAGAAACTAGTTTCCTTTAAAGTGAAAAAAATACACTTTTCCCCTTGTTGTCTCCAAAATATTCAGCCTTCCTAAAACTCCTTAAGACCAAATGGATGGTTTAATAGTCCTGGAAGAGATGTTCAGACTGCTTTTATTATGCTCCTAACCCTATAGATGATTGCAGAACTTTACAGACCAGGGATTATTTCAGTTTACCTTAGTGTGAAACGGTGGAGTTGAAAAGTGACTACTATCATTCTGTGATATAGCATAACCTTCACTGACTTGAAATAGCCTCAATTATATCGAGCCTTTATTTGCCTTTTTTTTTTTAATTTTCACGTGACAGCATTATGTAAAGAAGTGTGTGTGTCTTCTCTTGTGTAGTTGTACTTCAACTTGCTTGGTTACCATTTAAACTCATTTACTAAGTTTTATGATGGGTCATTTATTGGCAATCAGTCCTCACTATAGAAGACTTATGTGTGTAAAATTTAATATTATCCTTCTTACCATTGAAACTAAAGTGGAAATCTAGTATGCTTGATGTTATTATGATACTCGGTCTCTGGCCCAGGAAATTTACAGTCTAAATAGAGTAGTTGGGGAATACAGAGAAAAGCTGTTCTACTGAGTGCTTTTCAGTGCCATAATAGATTTGGCTAACATCATGCAGTTTTGAAGCAAATTCAGTTGCTTTACTTCTGATTACTGTGTTGATTTACTTTCCCCACCAAATCACATATTTTTGTAATAATTTTTTATTAGAGGCATGAGAGAGATCAGGTTTTGTTCACATGTCTGTCTGTCATTCACTCAAAAAAACCTGTACAATTCAAGGAAAGAGGTTATGGTAGAAAAAATGGTTAGGAAGTATGGCAAATGCGTAGAAATTATAAAGATAGGTGAAGAAGAGACTCTTCAGTTGTAAGGATTTTGGAAATAAAAAATTATAACATTAATATTTGTATAGATAAACTGAAATTGGAATATCAGTATTTTTTTTGCAGGCTTGCCATCTGAAGACAGAAACCATTACATATGAAGAGAAGGAACAGCAGCTGGTCAATGACTGTGTCAAAGAGCTCCGTAAGTATCCAGGCTCTTATTTTGCAATGGCAAAGTGGTATTTGAAATACCAAGTGCCTACACCTTCTTAGTTATCACTGAATCCAAATTCAGTAATTTATGCTAATTATTCAAGTCTTGCTTTTTACCCAAGTGCAAAATTGTTTCTATATTTCATCAGTTTTCACTCTGGTATTCAACTTCAGGAATGTGTACTGTGTTTAGAGAGAGAAAATGAACACAAAATCCAGTGTTCATAAAACTCCTAAACGGAAGCCTGCAGGTGCTGAAAAATCAACAAAATATACTTCTTGTACAGACTGTTCAGCACACATGACATTGAAATATATCAGTGCATATGTTCTTAAAAGCTCATCCTAAATTACTATATGTTTATGAACACATTAGTTTACTTTTAAAATGTACTTTATAAACCAAACCATTTGAATTGACAAGTGTTTTAATTTGTTTAGAACAGTCGCACGTATTTCCTTTGGGGACTACCTATTTGCAAAGAATTGTAGCTACTCTTATACAGAAGTATTCTGAAAAAATAAGGAACAATAATTTTTGTGTCATGATTGTGTAATGCGATGATACTGGTTTTTATGTGTAGTTATTTGATGTGTACTACTTCCATTGTGCATAATAAAGTTAAACTTATCTTTTAAGATGCTTTTTCAATATAAACACCATACAGAAGGCTGGGTTGCTGCTTGATTTTTTCTTGTTCTACGTCACTATAAAGTACTTTTAATTGATACATAGTTGGATTCTGATTTACTCTGTTCCCTCTGAGAAAATATA
Source organism: Dromococcyx pavoninus (assembly GCA_033558185.1). Lineage (NCBI taxonomy): Eukaryota > Metazoa > Chordata > Aves > Cuculiformes > Neomorphidae > Dromococcyx > Dromococcyx pavoninus. The sequence goes on along the minus strand of JAUMJL010000119.1, from coordinate 1,330,157 downwards.
TATTCTTTGCAAATAGAAGTTATTTCATATAAGCTCCTAATTTCCTTCAATGAGAATGTCTGCAAGTTCTGTTTTGTTGAGTTCTATAGCACATACAGGCATGCTCGGTAATTCAGACTCACAGAAAGTATCTTCTCCCAAAAGATATGTAGCCTACAGCTTTAAAATTTGTGTCTTCAAGAAAGATTAGCCCAAATGTTCACAGGCCCATGGGTAGGACCTTGTTCTGCAGTAGATCTGTGAGGTACAATAACCATTAAATGTGTGCGTGACCTTTATGCAGGATTGCTCAGACTTTATTATGCCTTTGCTATGCTTTCGGGGCAGGCATTAAAAGCAGTAGTAACTGCATAAAAGTATTTCAGTTTTCTGAGTTGCTTTGTCGTCTCACTTGATGAAATGCTTGCTCAAAGGAAAAAAGAAACTGGACATTATATGCAGTGGAATAGATAGTGACCAGAATCAGGAGGTGAACAGGTGTATGTTATGCTTGACAAGGTCTTACAAACACCTTTGCTTACAGAGAATGGTAGTTAATAACAAGATCAATTCAGAACCTGAATTCTTCACATATTCCACATCTGGCCTTGATAATGAGCCAGTGTGTCATTTGAAATCGCTTATAGCAGTTTACCTTGTATTTTATTATGGTCATTTCACATACCTGTGATACATATTTCAGGTTCTGCATACTTAGCTCTTAATATGTTACGCCTGCATTTGAAGTTAGTGCTCATTCTCCATCTCCTCCCCACCATTTCTCTTTATCTTTTCCTTATGAGTGTTCTAAGGCACCTATGAGTTGATTTCCTAAAAGTATTGGTCATTTTGAAGATTGTACTTGACTTTAGCTGATCTTTTTGGGGTTTTGTTTTTTTGGGTTTTTTTTTTTGCCATGTGTAGGGAAAAACTCTCTACTAAGTTCCTTTTATGTTTTGTAGGGCAAACAAATGCTCAAATTTCCAGAATAACAGAAGAGTTGTCAGAGAAGAGTGAGGAGGTGGTTCGCTACCAGGAAGAGATCTCATCCCTATTGTCTCAGATTGTTGATCTTCAACATAAACTCAAAGAAGTAAGGGAATACTAATGAAGATCGTCCGTGCCACGTCTCCATGTGTGTGCGTGCATGGTGCACACCAGTGCTTACTGCGTGTAAAAACTGAGAGGGGGTTACACTGTAAGAGAGTGGCTGCTATGGGAAACTGTGGCAAAGGGTCTGCTCTCTTGGGGAAGCTGGCTGAGAAAATGATGAGCACCTTTTTGTGCTTTCAGCATGTGCTTGAAAAGGAGGAACTGAAACTTCACTTACAAGCTTCTAAAGATGCTCAGAGACAACTGACAGCAGAGGTACTTAAAGTTTCTATGTATATACATTTAGGTAAATGTTTAGAATAGAGTACAAGAGAAAAGAAAACTAAGAATGGGAACTATTGATTTTTAATTATGTAGGGCTTTTCATTTTTCATTGTGGTTGGAGTCGTATGATTGGAAGAAAAGAATAATTACTTTCACACAAATATTTTTGTAGTTCACAGGAGTATAAAAGGCAAGAAAGGCATTCCAACTAGGGAGGTCTTACTATTCTTAGTAGTTAGAAGAAAAAGACTGTTTTATTGTGAGTATTACTGACTATATCAACAATACTGTGGTTCTTAGATTTTAAGGAAGTTCTTTTTTTGCTTCTTTTGCGTCAGCGGTTGCTGTATTTGCAGAATTTTCCAATGTATTTTCCTTTGGATTTTGTCATACTTTTTCCTCTTTTGGGTCTTAATTTGGACTTCATGCTTCACCACTAAAAATAGCTTAGGTTCTATGCTGACCATTGTCCATTCCAGGTGCTGGCATGTGCCGTGCAGTTGGAAAAATATTACAGTGATGAATCAATTGGTATAGATTTATGTAGGAGTTAATTCAGTTTCGTTCTATCTTTTCTTTGAAGCTAAATGGTGTCATGTGGTGTCCTGTTTTTCAGCTACATGACTTGCAAGATCGGAATGCAGAGTGTCTAGGGATGTTGCATGAATCACAAGAAGAAGTGAAGTTGCTGCGCAGCAAAGCTAACTCTGTTGCTTGTCTCTGCCACCCCCAGTCACGTGGAGCATTTCCTGTGGTAATAGATACTGTTAGCATGGCGCACACAGACTGGCATGTGTGGCCTGTGGCATACAACCATATGAGTAAAACGCTCGTGACAGGAGCTGCAGTAGGCACTATTTTGCAGTAGGCAAAGGAAGTGATCTAGTGTTTTTTCAGTTCTTTAATATGTCGTCTTTTGAGAATTTTGTGTATTAGGAAACTAAACATTCACTTGCTGTGTTGTGATATTGAGATGATTTTTCCTTTTTATATGGCTTTTCAGTTAGATATAGGAATCGGCATGTTCTACAGCTCTAGTGCTGTATTGTGCTAGTATATTGTTCAATAGTGATGTGAATTTTATAACTTGACAGTGTTTTTTGAAGAAACAAAGCATCTTTTAAAGAGATCAAAGAGTATTTTCTTCCTTTATGTAGATCATGGTATAATTTTACTTCCTTATCTTATGAGATTAAATTTTAAGCATCAGCAGAAATGCATGATCTTAGACTAATTGCCAGAGATGACTAAACTGATGGAAAAGGGTTAAAGGCATTTATTTTCCTCCTCTTATTAGTGTCAGATATGTTTTTGATTACTGTACTCAAAAATTTCTGGGGAGTGCTGGAAATCTGTCAGATTTTGGTTGGTTGTTCTGTATATACAGAATGCCTTGTGTACATGTTTGGTCTTGTAAGAAACGCTCTTAAAATTGTAGCTTAACTAAAGAAACCAATATGAAGAGTACCAAGAAAAAACAGATGTTGCTAATGAAAACCGAGCCCATACTGGTTATACATAGGTGTACTTATGGTGGAAAACTCCCCTCATGCCCTTCCTTCAGAGACTGAAGGGTTTGTCCTGAACATCTTGATACTAGGGAAACAAAACTAGGGATACTAAAGATTTTTTTTTATTTCTTTTAGAGATGTTTTCTGCTAAACTTGTTAGGAGGAAGACTTGAATCTAATTTGTCAACTCTTCTGGTTTCCATTTTTCTTTAGGATTCCCTTGCAGCAGAAATTGAAGGGACAATGCGGAAGGAGTTGAGTCAGGGTGATGAATCAGTTCTCTCCAAGCAAAAGTATGTTTTCGGATCTCTATGCTATTTTGATATTTTTCCATGTGCTTGTATTAAGTAAGGTGAAACAGATTTCTGGAAATCTATAAATGTGACTGTTCCCTCTATAATAAGTTTTCTATGTAACTTACCAAATATTACACAGTGTTCTTATTAATCTTTTCAACTTTGAAACCTACTATTCTTATTTGATTCTATAAGGAAGTTGCAAATTTGCTGAAAGGATGTTATTTCTTTATTTAATTAGATTTTTAATACAAATTCTCTCATACACAGGACTAGTTTTATCCCTATTAATGCTTATAGAAAAATTCTCTGGAAAATGCAATTATAACTGGAAGACTGATAACAATTTCTCTGAAGACCTGTTCCTGGAGCCCTTCTAGCCAAGAAGTAATAAATTAAATATATGCTCCTGAAAGCATGTATAAATTAAATAAATAAAATATATGCTCTTGAATCTTCTCCAGTGTTTATCAATAGAGGTTCAGGTCTTTCAGGTCAAAATAAGCAGTAATTCTGATATTTAATAGAGCAATACTCTGAAAACATGAATATCTTGGGCAATCCTGTTTTTTTTCTGGGCTTATATCTCTTCAGTCAGGTCTCTCTCTGAAAGTCTGCTGTTCAGAGCTTTTTCTTTATTATATCTTTTTCAAAATGCTTCCGAAAACTACGTTTGTTTGCTCATCTTTTCTGCAGAGGTCAACAGAAACGAGTATTTGACACTGTCAAGGTTGCTAATGTCACTCGTGGCCGCTGCTCTTCCTTTCCTGTCCCGTTGCCAATCCCTGGATCTAATCGGTCAAGTGTTGTTATGACTGCAAAGCCTTTCCAGTCTGGCATACATCAGTTGGAGAGTCAAGCACACATGACCCAGAGGAGCAGCTCTGCGAAGAATTTGAAGTAGGAAAATCAGCCTGTTATCTTCTTTCTAAACTAACTGATTCAGACTGACTAGACCTCTGCTGTGTAGGAGATAAATAGTTAATTTAATGGTCTTAATATCTATTATGCTTTGATATTTCTCACAGAGAAACTCATAATCCTGGCCAGGTGGGAAGCCCTGGAGACAATGACTTAGTCAGAGCTCTGCACAGGCTCTCCCTCCGTCATCAGAACTACCTGAGTGAGAAGCAGTTCTTTGAGGAGGAATGGGAACGCAGAATGCATATGCTGGCTGAGCAGAAAGAAGGGGCTAGTGGCTGCAGTACACCGACAGAAGGCTGTTTTTCTTTGGGTACAAACTCTGAATTCACTGATCTCTCTGCCAGCTCTAGTAATCTCCGTGTCCTCCTACCAGAAAAATTGCAAATTGTCAAACCCATTGAAGGTAAGAGAATGATCTTCCTTCTCTCATCAGCGGAAAAGGATTTTACATTAATTTGTCAACTAAATCATTGTTGCTGTGTGTACAGCTGGTTATGGTATCATAGATAGAGTCATAGAATCTTCTGGTTGGAAAAGACCTTTGAGATCATTGAGTCCAATCGTACCATCTTCTGCTAAATTATGTCCTTCAAAAACTCATCTCCCCGTTTTTTAAACACCTCCAGGGATGGTGACACAATCACCTCCCTGGGCAGCTCTTCCAGTGCCTGACCACCCTTTTGGTAAAGAAATTCTTCCTAATATCCAGTCTGAACCTCCCCTGGCACAACTTATGGCCATTTCTGCTTGTTCTATCACCTGTCACTTGAGAGAAGAGATCAACACTCGCTCTGCTACAGCCTCCTTTCAGGCAGTTGTAGACAGTGATGAGGTCTCCCCTCAGCCTCCTTTTCTCCAAGCTAAACAACCCCAGTTTCCCTCAGCCGTTCCTCGTAGGACTTGTTCTCCAGTCCCTTCACCAGCCTTGTCGCCCTTCTCTGGACGTGCTCCAACACCTCAATGTCCCTCTTGTAGTGAGGGGCCCAGAACTGAGCACAGTACTTGCTACTATGATTCTGTGATTCTATGATGCAGTAGACTGGGGTTGTTTTGACCATGAATTCTTGTAGCTCAATACAACAGTGGAGAATGGCTCTCTGCGACTTGGCTCTGTTTTGTCGCCCCAGGATCTCAGACCCTGTTTCACTGGCAGCAGCTTGCTCGACCCAACCTAGGCACCATTCTTGATCCAAGACCAGGTGTTGTTACAAAGGGTTTTACCCCTCTACCTGATGATACCGTGTACCACATCTCTGACCTGGAGGAGGATGATGGGGAAGAAGATGAAGGAGGTATAACGTTTCAAGTGCAACAGTCCTTCCTGGAGGAAAAGAACCGAACAATGGCAAATCCAGTGGCAGGAATTTTCCTGCCACCACTTACTTCAGCAGCAGTACCACTCACCGGTAGGAAGCACAGTGTTTTTTCCTCTTTTTTTTTCACTGTCTTTTTCTCAATGGAAAGTATTTGACCTTGTGACAAGGCTTTTTTCTTTACTTAAAAAAATATGTCTATAGTAGCAGTAATAATAACATTGTCTTAAAATTTGCTTTGATTAGTCCTTATCTGTTTATTTTACCTTGAATGGATGTAAATTCTCTCCTTGCAGCCTCAAATCCAGGGAAGTGTCTGTCTTCCACAAATTCCACATTTACCTTTACTACCTGTAGGATCCTTCACCCATCTGATGTCACTCAAGTTACTCCCAGGTATGATGACTCCTGGCATCCTAAGAGTTGCTGAATCGGATTAAACAGTTGCTTTTAGGCTTCTGATATGTGGGCCAGTTTTAGAGAAGACCAGGACAGCTGGGCAGTGCAAAGGTTGTTACTCATACAAATAAGTTGTAATTACAATGGGGAAACTTGCATATCTCTACAATGAGAGTTAAGTAACTTAAAAGAAATGTATACTCTTAAATAGTAATTGCCTTGCATCCTATACCTATTGTAAAAACATTATTGATACTACCAGATTTTTTTTTCCCTGATTGTGTGATAATTTTTTTAAACTAAGTTAATACCGGACATCTGTATTCATATTCTATCTGATACAGTATAGGTGACCACAGAAGATAAATTCATTGGTACTTACACCAAGACCTCTCTGTCAACCTAGCATCTTCTAAATATTTTGCTGAACAATAATTCTGAATCTACTAAAGCTGAAACTGTCACAGCTAATAGCAATAGTTTACTTTTACTAGAGCCTTCTGCATGCTAAAAGACAAATACAAAGCAGAGCAGGTAAAAAGATGTCTAATCTTTGTATCTTCTCTTTTTCATTTTTATTTTTTTTCAGCTCCCTGGGCGCCCCATTTTCACTTGGAAATACTGGCAGCAGTATTGGAAACCCAGTAGTGAGCACTCCAGGTGTTTCTTACAGGCTTAGTATTGGAGAATTTCTCACCAACAGAAGAGATTCAACCACTACCTTCAGTAGCACGAGCAGTCTGGCTAAACTTTTGCAAGAACGAGGCATCTCTGCCAAGGTTTATGATAGCCCTGTATTAGAAAAACTGCCTTTGTTACAGCCTCCTCGAACTCTCCCCATACCTTCTACTCCACCAAATTCTCCCTTGCGTTCACCTTGTCCTTCCCCTCCACCATTTGAGCCTAGAGTGCATCACTCAGAAAATTTCCTGGCTTCTCGACCAGCAGAAACATTCTTGCAAGAACTGTATGGCCTAAAGCCCTCCCGTAATGCTCCAGATGTAGGGCAGCTGAAGATGAGCCTTGTAGACAGGCTGAAGAGGCTGGGTATTGCCAGGGTGATCAAGCCTCCTGAGACACAGGACCACAGGAAGAATAAGGGGCCAGAGGTTACCTTGCAGAGACAGGATTCAGCTGTGTTTTTAAATGCAGGTAGCAACCTAATGGCAGGACTGAGAAGGAACCAGAGTCTTCCAGCCATGATTGGAGCATTGGGAGCTCCAGTTTGCACACAGTCATCAAAAATGGGTATCCTAAAGGAGGACTGACTGGTCTGAAAAATGGCTTACTTCTGGTGTAGTCAGTGATACATGAGGGATAAACATCCAGTACAGGCATTGACAGATGTGTTACAGAAGAGTTGAAGAAGGCATGTGCATGTTAAAGATGTGGGAGAGAGGAGCACTGGGATCAAGAAGAAAAAGATCATTGTTTGGATTTGAGGAAGAAGGCTTTTGTGGAAAATAAAACAGAAGAAACCAAAACTTAGTTTTGAGACCCCCCTTTTTCATCTGTCTTAAACAAAAATCAAACATCCTTTTAGAAATTTCCAGTATTTTAAACTGTATGTGAACAGGCCTGCAGGTGCTGTTCTATTTTTTTCACCACACGACCACAGTATTTTACTAGTTGTTAGCAGTCAGGCTGTATCATTTAAATATAATATTAAAATTGGCATTATTGGTCCAAGTTCCTCTGTGTAGCAAGCAAATATGAAAACTTGGATTATTTTTTTTATTCTTGTATTTTCTATTTCAGAAACTCTGCTCTTCTGAACTCCTCTCCACTTTAAGAAGCAGAGGAGAGAACCTTTAGCTGACTGTAAGAAAACAGTACTTGCTTTTTACAAGCAGAGAAACTGGTGGCCAGGATTTATGTTTTGAAAGAGTGCAGTTGTGCTAGTGAGGTATTAACAGAAGTTAATTTCTTTCCAGAGCTTCTGAAGTACAAAGAGGAAGGTGCAATGAATAAGAATTAAGCAGCAGGAAAGAATATTAGGGTGAAAACATCAAGCTAAGAAATCTTTCCAAAGTGTGCTGTTCTTCTTTTTAAATGAGGGTATTTTTGCACAGACAAATAACAATCTTGGGCACATTTCAGTATTGCAAAAGGAAATAAAACCTAGATGCTTGATTCAGGGTTTCTTTTTGTTTTACATGAGATGAGAGCATTCACTTCAAGACAAATGTCGTAAATTCAACAACCTGACTCTTCTGAAAGGTAGACATTATGTATATTTGAGAGCTCTTCAGTAAACTTCATGCTTTCATTCACTTATTTCTGATTTTACACTGGATTTTCTTTAAAAGACTTAATTAAGAGCAAAAATTATCTGTCTATATTTGGAAACAGGGAGATGAACGCCAGTGTTCTTTGTAGCATTTTAACGACCATAGATTAGTTTTGTCTACCTTGTGAAACCCTGTGTTTTGATGATGGAGAGTTGTCCTGAACAAAGCTGAGGCAGACTTTCCATCACCAAAGGGAAGTCCATTTTAGAAATCTGGTATTTGAATGGTAATCAGCAAAATATTACTGCCCGTGCTGCTTTTTGCATTCCTTCCTACCCAAGGTTCTAGTCCTGACTGAATAATCTACAATAGATTATAGTGTAACTTAAAGAAGAAAATAGTTTGCCCAAAATTCCTCAGAGGAATGGGTCTTCGCTAGTGACCTGAATGGGAGCAGGTTCTTAATCTTTGTGTAATTTTTCACTGTAACTAACAACATTTTATAGCTTACATACAATTAGATAAAACAGTATTTACTTTGCTTGTGTCAGTGTATGTGGGGCATAGCTGGTATCTGTCTGTAGCACTCTCGTTGCTGCAGGATTGAGTAGAGGAGGGCAGGAAAAGAAAGCTTCCTAACCTGGTTTATAGGAAACTTGTAATGTGGCCTTTCTGCTTTTACAGTTGTATATCTCTTGTGATGACTCTTTGATATAACAGTCTTCTTTTGTAAAGGGAAAAAGGAGTAACCACTTCAAACTTGCACAGGGATTCTTAGCAGAAACTTACCTGTCAGCAGCGCACAGAAACATTCAGGAACTCCTGGAGCTGCCTTTTGCTCTCAAAGCAAAATCTTACACTTATAAAAGGTGAATTTTATTTTAAATAAAATTATTTTTTAAAGTTTTTGTTTTTAAATGAAAAATATTTAATATCTTCATATAAGTATTTATGTTTGTCTGTACTTAGCTGTGCATGGATCTTGCCTGGCTAAATAAGGTAAGAGTGAGAGGAGTGGGGAGAGGTGATTTTGTTCTCCGGTACACTCAGACAAGTATGTCTGCTGTGTATTTGTAACTTGTAGGGAAACAACGGGAATGAGTTAACAAAAGATCAGACAATTTAGTATCAACAGAGACGTGTACAGTGTATAAAAAGCATGTCCTTTTATGTGTGTTTATTATAGGGATACATGTAAGTTACAGATAAATTTTTGAAGGTGTTACACTGTGTTTCTGATAACAAGCTTCATTAGAAAACTCCGGCCAGTGGATTGTTCTGTGTCAGCAGCAGAAGCTGCAAATCAAATAAATCAGAATTCCTTTGGCAGATGTGGTTTCAGTTAAAGTTAATCTAACAGCACATTAATTAAATGCATGTTTCTCTTTCCATATTCCATACCCCATCAACATAAGCTGGTTCAGTTCAAACAGTACTGTGGATGTGTGGAGAGGTTGGTTTGTTTGTTTTCTGTAGGGTAATGTAGCATCAGATACTTTATGCAAGGAGCGAAGGAAAGGAAAGAATCCATGTACCATTGTGTTTGTGTGTTGATCCGGCTGGTTGAAGCCGTGGTGTAGTGTTGTTGCAATTCTGTCATGCATTTATACCTTTGGGTGGTCACGCGCATTTTGTATAGATGTGCCTACATTGCAGCAACAGGGAAAACCAGTACTTCTTCCAGGTTTCCTGTTTTTTGCCAAAACCTAGAAGATAAATGTTTTTGAATAACATACATGTTTCTGAGAACATACTAAAATGTCACCAGTTTTCTAAGAACTGATGTGGCTTCTGTTGCATCCCCTAAGAGAGGAGACTAAGATTTTTGAGATCCTGCACAAGATCTTTTGATCATGTCATTTGATTGAGCAGGAGGTAGAACTGAAAGTGATGGGAGAATGGCATTTCAGAAAGGTTCTGTTATCTTGCAAGGTTCAAGACAAAAACAGATGGTAGAAAGAAAGACTTACCTGTGCTTGTGAGTCTCGAGATAGAAGGAAATTCTTGTAGTATTTACTTTTATTCGGGTTGGCTTAAACCAAGCACAAATTTATAGCTTTCTGGTTTTGCCAGTTTTGATAACCTCAGCGATAGCTGCATGGTCAACATACCTGTAGTCAAAGATAAGAATCTACTGGAGTCAGCAGCAGGGAGGGAAGGAGAACATTGGGTTTGAGCCTCATTGGCTGTTACAGAAGGGGACTACACACAATGTCTGAACAGTCTGGGAACTTCATGGTATTTTTTCATCTGCTTTTTGCACTTACTGTTGTTTCATAGTGGAATGTAAATTTGATAATAAACATGTGTAACATACCATTTTTCAGTATATTTGTCATCTTGTGTGGTTTGTTCCAGATGTCATCTTCTGTACTACAATGTTGTATAATAAACCTGGTTAGGCCCTTTCTGGTGAAAGTTTAGTGATTGTTACACTGTGCACAAGCTTAGTGAGTTGGTATCTGCACAAGTGGTAGCTTTAAAAGCTGAGAAATGGATTTAAAAGCTTGATCAGGCTATGCTGTGCTGTTTGCTGTTCTAAGCAGTCAAAGGTGGCAGATGTGCAGTACGAGCTGAGGTCTGACTTTGCACAGTAAATACACAACACTTAAATCCAGAAGAGAACGCTGACAGAGTGCTTCTACTGCAGCTTGAGAAGCCTTTTACTTAAGAATGAAACACTTCACCAAAGCAGAATAGCCCATCAACCTCTAGACAGACTATTTCAATGAGAGGCTCAACTTTAAAGGAATGTGTTCATATTTTCTGGTACTTTGGGGATTTTTTTGTGTGTTCTGGTGTTTTTTCCTCCTGTTATTTTACAGCAGTTAATGTTCTCTAGCATTGTAGTGCTGTCTAGACAACACTGTTGTCTTTCCATCCCAGTAGCTCGTTATGTCAACCCTTTGTGATAAAATGGGGGTAGAGATCAAAACTGAGCTCCTTAGTCTTGAAGAGAACTCCCTTTGTGTAATCTCACTGAAATTCTCTTGGCACAGAAATACAAAAGTCCACCTGGGGCTGTGCATAGCACCTTCTTCACAAGCCCCCGCTCTCACATTTCAGGCTTGTAGATTATGATCATTTTCCCTAAAACACTTGGTTCCTTCAGCAGTACAGAATGGGAATAACACTGATTTGCAGTTAACAGGTTCTTGCTTGAATTAGTCTTAACAGTTACTGACAGTGGTTTTTATAGTAGCCTGTGTGCATGACATCTCAAAGAATGAAGAACCACCATTAGCCTATGGGAAGTATCCTTCCTTATTTTTCTAACATAAGAAAAGGGAGAAAGGCTTGCTCTGTGGTCAGACTGAAGCTCCCTTTCCAGCTCAGCTTTTCACAGGCTGCAGCTTGCAAGTTGGACATCTTGAGAAGACATTCTCTTCCCACTGTTCCCTGTAATTGTCACATCCTAGGCGGGATCGAGCTGCAGGCTGGACCACCAGTGTCTGGGTTGCAGGAGACATTGACCAAGCTTCCTTCCCTTGCAAGCAGGTAACTTATACTTTCCTCATAATTCATTGTATTTATGCATGAGTACTTAATGTGTTTGCATTTGTGTTTCATGTCCTCAGAACAAAGGCCCGTGTTACCTACTTAATTACCTAATGACATTTCAGAAGCATGTCCCACAGCAGAGAAGCATTATGGCCATAGGCAGCCAAATGAAGCCAGAGGGATTTCTGGCTACATGATCTCTGCATCAAAGCTGTTCATGGTGCACATGAACTCAAGGGATTTCAGCTGTCTTGAAGTGCCTGTGCCTGAGGAGTACAGCTGGCGGCTGCTTTGTAAGTGTACAAAGAGTTCGCGGAGGGCTTTTTTTCCCCTACTTTTTCTCTGGCACTTCGGATGTAGTAAGGGAAGAGTTATAACCCCTTTGAAAATGCAGGAAGAGTTTCCTGGAGAAACTAGGTTTATTAAGCTGCCTAAATCAATGAGACTTTGGCAATTCTGAAAAAAAAAATAAATCTGGAGTGATTCTGCACAGATAAGATTTGGAAGTGCCTTGAGCTCCCTTCTTTTTCTTTTAGTTGGCCACACTGCTAAAAAAAAAAACAAAACCAAAAACTTTTGAGTCTCCCAGGAGCAAGGGCCTTTAAATAGCATTCTATATAATGGAGAACTGAATAAAAATAAGGCCTTTAGTGTGGGTTGGAGTCTTCACTTCAAAATACCCGTAACTCTTGCGATTGGGCTCTCAGTGCATAGTTTTGGATAACCCAAATAAAGCTGGGCCTCTAGCAGAAATTTTGAAATTAATTGGAAAGAGAAAACCTATGTGTTGGTTTTGGCTGGGATACAGTTAATTCTCTTCCTAGTAGCTGGCATGGTGCTATGTGTTGGGTTTGTGCTGAAAACAGCATTGATATCAGGATTGATATCAGCATTGGATTGCACATTTCTGGCTACATCCAAGTAATAGACATCCGTATATGAGTTGTCCTTGCTTCAGTACAACTCGCACTGGTTTCATAATGAATCCCTAAACAACTGACTTGGGAAATTACTCCTAGAATAGGAAAGCACAGATTTGCCTGTTTCGGTAACTGCCCTTGTCTTTGCAGACATAAACTGGTACCAGAGAGAGATGTACTCAGCACAGGAGTCCAGGGAAGGACTGAGGCTCTTCAAATGACTCCAGCGAAGATCTGTCTGTTCAGTTCAAATGCCTACATTGGTACCATTACTAATACTGAAAGCTCTAATAAGTTTGTAACAGAATGAACATCTCATTCAAAACACAACAGAGAAGCTAACTAAACTTTAGCTTCTACTTGGAGCTTGTAAAATTCCCTGTTCTGTGTGCATGCTAATCACAGGAGGCAATACACAAATGTTTTTAAGGAGCTGGGTACTCTAGCAACTTCTTTTGCTGTGCCTAGAACTGAGACTTGGAAGATCAGCAAGGTGTGTGAAGACAGGATGATTGTACCTGAGCAACTGATTTTCACTGTTGAAGACTACTCTCTGTAGAGGATAATCTGAAATGCAGGTGACGAACACACCCTGCCGAGGATGCTGGAAGCCAAGTGCTTGACTCTTCCTTGAGGTGTACCAACATAAAATAATTTAGTTTTAGTAAGTGATGTGGAGAAGTAAAGAAACACACTCCTGTGAGCTGATTATATCCTATAAAATTTGTGGCACAACCACTCCTTTATTTTGCAAAAGTTAGGCATAAAATACAGAAGGCTTCATAATAATTGGGATAAAGCTTGCACTGTAAAGATACCTTACTAAAGCAACAAGCAATATAGTACAGCTGACACTATCAGACAGTATTTTAGCTATCAAACCACAAAAAGGAGACCAGCTCAGAGAAGCTCTCAAGTATAAAGGTTTGTGCATATTAACATCAAGTTCTTAAAATACAGATGAGGAGGAAAAAACCTTAATAAAAACATTTGCTCTTGTGCTAGAGCAGACACAGGAAATCTGTTGTATTTTACCAAATTCTTAGCTGATATCGGCCAATTCCAGGGTGCTGCAGCTCCCTCTGCCATGCAGTTCCCTCCCATTTAGTTGACTGGAAAGATGAGCCTTTTCCTCAGTGTGAAACTGGGCTGTGGCATCTGCTTCTCTGCATTTGGCATGCAACTCTTCCTGCTCACCTCTCGATTCACTGCTGTCAGGATAGTGAGAATATCTTCTCCTCTGCAAAAACACAAGTAGGTTTTGTATTAGGGGAGTACTTAACAGGAAAAATACCACATTCTCTTATATCTTGGATATGTAGCAGCACTAATGGCCCATGATTTAAACAGGCTTTTAAGCAACAAAATAAACTGCTCTGAACAATCTGCATGCTCTGGCCTACATTGCTGTTTTCACTCTGAGTGAGCACTCCCACTGCATATCATTTACTTCTGCATCCCAGTCAAAGTCTTGTCATTCAGAAGGAAAGTTGCCAAAATAGAAGCATATGAAAACATAGTTACCGAGGACAGCTGTACTCCAAGTGCTGGCACAATGCTTGTATGTACCAGGTCCCCTGCCTTGGGCTTCTGTAGGAAACGTAATCTTGCAGGGTAGCCATGCCCAAGAGGAAGTCTGCCTCTGTGGGGATGCAGTCAAGCTGAAATCTTGCATCTGTTTCTATGCAAGAATCTTGCTCTCCAGAATCTGTTTCAATGGTCACACCTTTCTGGCAAGCATCACCCTGGCAGGCCTGAACAAAGAAGACTTTCGGTTTTCCAGCAAGTGAGCGGCAATTCCGCCCAGTGAAAGAAGTGGTCAGTTCCTGGATAGGTACTTCCTGCCCATCAACCCCATAGATAATGCCTTTTTTCCCATGAGACAGGATACAGCAAACAAAACAGTCTTTGTCCTTGTGGTCTTCACACTGGTAGATGTTCACAGTCTTACGGATTTCCTCTGCAGTGAGGTCTTTGTGTTCTGCTATTGTAAAATGAAGCTTGCTGAAGACTCTTCTCAGAGATGCTGAAAAGTAAACAGAAGGGGAATTGGAGCTGTTTTATTATACCAAAGTCAGGCTCTGCAATCGCAAATTGCATTTCTAGAGAAAAACCCATCTGTTTTTAAGTCTTGCTACACTGCTATCCAGGTAATGACATTCCTGCTCTGAAAATAATCTAGTAGTCTAATCACATCTACTAAGTTCCCCTAACTCTCATTAAAAGGCTTCCCTGGAATCTTGCCATTTAGTTTTGCCTCTGTCTGAAAAGCATGCAGAACTATTAAGAAAGCTGTATCTCCTTCCCTGGCCACTTTACAGCTACTGCCTTTGTCTCCCAAAAGGTGTTGAGCAGTGCAGTCGCTTTACCCAAGAGGGGAGGACACAATCCATTTGGGTAGTACCTGTGTCACAAGGAAGAGTTACCTTGCACTCTTAAGTCTTGAATTAAGTTAGAGTTCAATTCAATCACGGAAGTCCCACTGAGGAATTTTCTCTCTTAGCATATATAGTGCAAATACACCCATCCCACAGACCCTAAAACCTGCAATACGCTATGCTACTGCTGCAGGACAGCCTGCTAAATTCAGGGCCCCTGAACAGCAAGGTAACCGAGTCTCTAAATTCCAACATCACACACATACACTTATTTTTTCTTTTGAGTTGGATGTTAAGCAACTAACATCTAATTCTGGCTCAGCAGCATACCTGGTTCCGACTCTGCATATTTTAGAAGCAGCATGCATAAGGCTCATGCAAAGCTTGCCTGGCTTGTAAAGCCCAGGCTGAGGTTGCTGCTTAAGGTTGCAGTAAACTCAGTAAAATAGCAAAACACTACTGAATTGTTCCATGTCAGCCAGTAAAAGCTTAATAAACTTGTCAAGGTTTGTCAGCACAGGAAACAGAGCCAATGAAGCCACTACAATAAAAGTATCCTAGAAAAGGAAGACTGAAATTCAGACCTTTAGTACAGAAAAGAAATGAGATTCGTATTTTTGAAGATACCCAAAATCATGTTTAATGTTCACTGTACCTGCGTCCACATCTGTCCCATTCCGATCCTTCATGTATTTGAGTTCTGGCACTGCTTCCCTGGCTTTGGCGAAATTGTGATTATTCAGGATCAGGCACACTCCACGGGGCCGACTGGTCATTTTGTAAACTTCAACCTGTTGAAAAGAAAGACTATCAGTGAAACTACTGCACTGTTCTCTGGGTGCTTCTCAGCCCTCATGAGTGGCACAGTAGGGTACAGAGCCAGCTGGCTTTCTCTCTAGGAAGCAAGCTCTCTCCACACAGCTTCGATTCCAGGACCTGCTCCACTGTCCCTGGGAGTCTACACACAGCATTACAGCATCTCTCCAGACCCGTTTCATTGCGCTTAGCCCACATGGGGTGCTGTATTCACCTACTTCTCCATGCCCAGCCACCTGCCAACTGCATATTTCCTGGTTTAGTAAACTCAGCCTATCTTGCTATCCTTGCAAATGTTTCCAAAGGTTAACACTGCAACTGCTGCCTATGGCTTCGCTTCAGAACAAAGGATGTTACAGAGTGGTTCATCTTCCTTTTTATAGACATTGCTTTTAACAGGTGGACTTATAAAACTGTTGACCTCGTGGAGGGATGATCTCTTTTAAGACAAAAAGATGATGTTTCTAAGAAACAAACTGACTTACCAGGGAAGATTCATTCCAGCTGCCAGGAGCATCAGATGCCACAGATGACACTGGCCATCTAGCATGGGCTGAATACAGACAAAAAAAAGGTTTAAGTACAGAATGTAGCACTAGAGAAAGAAACGAAGCTCTGCTCTTATTCTCCGTCTCTACAAATACCTCCTGGGGTAAAATTTTTCTCCAAAAACACTGAACTGTGTTTGAACAGCTGTTCCTGTTGCTGAAAAACACTTGATAATCAATTAAAAGGGAGTAAAACGTACTGTGATCAGTTATTAAGTAACAGGATACTTGATCACTTTTTAGAGGGGCACCCATGTAAAGACATGAGACGTAAGTGGTATATAGAGTCTAAACGCGGAAGAAGAGAAAAAAAATCTAAACACTTATTTTTCAAGTTGCAGTTACCTTCAGGGCCTCCTGTGCTGCCCCTCTGTTCCTCTGTGATTAGCAACTCTTCATCACCTGAAAAGCATTCATTATTAGTCCTGTAGGATTGCTATGTGTTACTTCAAGGATAATTATGGGAAAGAGGCCTTTTTGTTTCGTTTTTGTTTTACCAAAAAGGTTTAGTTCATATTCTTCAATTCTCTTCAACAAGCTGACGTTAATGTTTGCACAGAGAGTCTTCAGGACATTTAGATTGTCTTCTCCCAAAATCCCCTTCTTCTCCATCTCGATGAAAACATCGAACATTGCCTGGGTAATCAGACAGGTAGTTTGCTCTTAGGGCACATCCATGCTTCCACCAGGAGGGAAGTTGCAGCATGTGCGCGTGCACCTAAGCTTTTATGTACTGACAGCACATTGGACCCAGAGAGTCAGTCCAGCTGACTGGTAACTCGGTTGAGACTTCAACTGAGTCCACGTTTTAACAAAACCTACAAGTAGAAACATCTTCTCAAAACATATTCATGTCCCTTCCATAGCTCAGAGACACTGAGATCAAGTAACCTAGAAGACCTAGGGATGATTGTACCATAATATATAATGTCATTTTTAAAGACTGCTTTCATGCCTTTGACTGCAAGTGACTACTTTGTGCACTTAACTGAAACACAAGAATTACTGTAGTGACCATCCTGAGCAATGGTGAAACTGGGTATAACCATGCAAGTATGGTGTAGATTGCTTTGAAGCAAAAGGTGACCCAAGGGACAAGAGCTCTTGCCAAACAGTGAGTGGCAGAGCAAAATGGTGACCCCAAGGATTTACTAGAAAAACTATCATTACATGGTTACAGTTCCTCCTCTAGGAAGACAGGGAAAATGCCAAAAGAGTTTTCATTAGACAGAACAGAGTACTCAACAGTCAGAACTGCAGTCTGAGATACTGTAAGACCAGCTGTGTTGCCTGCAAAGCTTGAGCTCTTGAGCCTTAACCTTGGTAAGAATCTGTTGCTTATGTCTGTATTTTCTCAATTTGGAAATCAACAGTACAAAAGCATAAAGTAAGGGCTGGCTCACACTTTCTTGGCTAGGGCACTGTTGCAAGAGCTACACAGACCACTAGCACAGACAAGTCCCACACGCACTAGAGAGCCAACAATCCCTTTCCAGCTGCATCCTTTTTCTTAGAGTGTTCACCACAAGAAGAGTGACACCATAAGAAGTGTAACACTCATTTCCCTCAGAGCAACACAAATGCCTCTACAGTCTATAATAATAATTTCAAATTTAAAAAAAAGGATTAAAAAAATTCTTACAGCCTTAGAGTTTAGCCTGCATCTTGGTAATTCTTTCCCTAAAAGAAACTTCAAAGAATTCAGCTCATCTTCAGTGATGTTTTCTGACAGCTGAAAGAGCAGGTACCTAGAAGAAGAAGTGGAGGGCACTGCTTCATCACGTTCCCCAGCATAGCTTAACGCCGTACTGCTGAACTGCCCCCTTCACTCCCCCCTCCTTCCCAGCACATATCCCCCTTTTTTTTCCATTTTAACTGGAGGAAGTCAGTCCCAGGATAACCTGAAGCCAAACCATTTTCAGCTGCAGCTAAAGAGAGCTCAGTTTTCCCAAAATCAAAACCACGCTGAAACTTTCTGGAGTGGTGGACAAAGTCTCGCGCCGGCCCCTCTGCCCCACAGCACCCGGGCAGACAGGCCTGGGGGGCTACTCACTATTTCGGAGACGGGCAGCTTTGTCTTCTTCCCTTTACTGAGCATAAATCTCCACTTTCCGTACGGCTTGTACCTGCTTTGTCTTGGAAAATACTTGTGTGCTTCCAAGCCTCATCCCGGCGCTCAGATAAAAGAGCACAGGGAGCGCAGGCGCGGGGCAGCCGATCCCAGGGAGCAGCTCCCGGGCCGTGCTCAGCCCGGGCCGGCCGACACTCACCTGTAGGCTGAGACCTTTGCCCTGCCTGGGATCTGAAGCTCTCTCTCCATCTCCTCTCGGCTGGAGCCCAGCTGAACCTCCAGGAGGTCGATCCGAGAGATGCGGTAGAGCAGCTCCTTCAGGTAGGACAGGTTCCCCACCTCGATCATGCCCTTCTCCTGCAGCACCTCGAAGAAGTCCTGTGCCCTCTGGATGTTTTCCAGCTTCCTCATGGGGATGTATTCCAGGCTGAGGAACTTCAGCGCCTCCAGCTCGGACCCGTCCAGCTCCTCGCTGACGGCCAGCAGCTGCTGCCAGGGCAGCGCCATTCCCCGCGCCATGGCCCGCGCGGCGCCGAGCTCAAGGCGAACGCGGGCATCGCCACTTCCGCCTCCCCGCCTCCCAGCCTCCCGCCGCGCTTCCGGGAGGGTGGCGCTCAGTGGGGATTTTCAACTTAGGGAAACCAACCACGGAAAAACACGAGTTAACATCGAAACTGGGTGCCTGTCCCAGAGGGCTTCTTTCATGGGAGGTTCAGATTAGACATTTGGAAGAGTTTCTCCACCGGAAGGGCTGTCAGGCACTGGAACAGCTGCCCAGGGAGGTGGTTGAGTCCCCATCCCTTGAGGTGTTTAAAACATGGGTAGAATGAGGTGCTCAGGGGTACGGTTGGACTCGATGATCGCGGAGGTCTTTTCCAGCAAGGGGATTCTGTATCTATTTGAGCCCCTTCGTTCGCCACTGGGAAGCACTGACTGTTCCTGACTCCATTCCTGAGGGAACAGCCCCCTTCCTGCCATCACCTCTGTCTCGTTTAAAGGTGCTCACGCTTCATTGCCATTTTGAATCAAAGAGAAGGAAGCTCCCAACGCGCCTGACACTGGTTCCTCCTGGGAAGCCTTTCGGGCTGCTGGCAGGCAGCGCAGCAGCTCCAGTGCAGGCATTCGGCCCTTTACCCTAACACGCACCGGCCAGGGAAGCAGCTCCTTTTGTACCCTTCCCAGATTTCCGAGAGACCCTTCTGGCAACAGGAGCAGGCTCACAGGAGTCCTGCAGCCCCTCCAATACCCCACCTGGTGCAGCACTTCCCAGAGATGTTATGTTACAGTAGGAGCGGGGAGGGAAGAGGTTTTACTAGTTGGCGTTTCATCCTTCTGAAACCAAACAGTCAGCACATTAGTGAGCAGAAGAGCCACCTTCAACGCATCTGTGCTCTCCAAGTAAAGAAACAGTGTTTTTGCTCAGTGCTGATTTAAAACCAGAGTCCCTTCCCCACAAAAAAAAAAGTTTGACAATATATGAAGCAGAAATCTTTACATTGTTTTTATATCACAGAAGTGGCTTATGAATGTTCAAATACCTACATAAGGTATTTGATATGTGTGTGTGTGTCAAATTGGGGCAAAGGTGGAATTAACTTGAACATGGCAAGACAATTTTCACCGGCCCATGATGTAATATGCCCTCAAGCCCTGCTAAAATAAGCTCTTCCTAGCAAATAGACTGAAGACTGAAGGAGGTACAGATCCTTCTCTTTGCACTGATATGCCTGGGGGAGTTAGGTCTAAACATAAAGTGGCTACACAAATATAAAGCTAATGGAAAAGACCTAGGCCAAGCTCAGAAGACATGTCTAGAATAACATCCCACACACCTAGGGAAGTATTACAGTTGGCACCCACAAGAGCCAGCCACGTTCAGGGCCTGAGGAATTCCTGTTGCTATCAGTAACAGAACAGATATGGTGACAAGCAAAGACACAATTACAAAAAGGACACACAGAATCGAGTATCTTGGAATTCTCAGTGATCCCAACTGTATTTTTTAGCGCATTACACAGAAATCATTGCAGATTAAACATGCCATTCTCTGTTCATAGCTTGACACATCTCTAATTGAAAAGGGCCAGATCCAAATAATTTCAGAGAGAATGTGCCTGTGTGAGTTGGTGTGTCAGAATAAAAACAGTAACCAGCAAGGGCTGAACACTCAACATCTCTCAAGAAAATGTAGCTCTGGACTCACTGCTGCATAGCTTAATCTCCTGAATGATGTGTATTTTGTTTCCGCTTCTCCCTGGGCTTCAGGATTTCCTGCAGGAGATTTTCACAGATCACAGACATAGCCAACAGTTCAACTAGTCAAAACGCTGCAGTACCTGGATTTTGCACCACTTTGAGAACTAAGAGTGCACCCTTATATTGGTGGTGGGAAAACACTTAGAGCAGCGCATGCAATGGGAGAAGCTGGCAGCAGTCTAGGCATGGGCAAGGTCCTCATACATACCACTAACCCACCCCAAAAGCAGCACATTAATAAGTCACCCTAAAACCGTTATGGAGATAATGACAAACTTCCCACGGAAGGTGGGCATAAACATTTCTCTGAGAAGTGATGTTAATCTCATCAAATAAGTAGCAAGATACAAATGACTGGGCAGGGGTTCATGCCACTGAATAACATTATTTCTGCCTCTGCAGCTAACAGTCCTCCCCAGCTCTTCTAAGCATTTCCCTTTTTAAACAGTATCACTCAGATCTTGCCTGCTTTCAGCTTAAGCCTGCAGGATTTCAACTCACCAACTCTATTTTCCTATGAACTTTCTGACTCCATTCTCAGGTGGCAGAAAATCTGCTGGCTGAAAACAAAACACCAAATTGAGTGCGAGGATTGTTTTGCTATAGCATTTGGTCTCCCAGGCAGGAGCTGAAGAAAAGGGAGGACAAGAAAAGTAGCTATAGCTGAGTAACTAGCTACTAGCTACTGCTACTCACAGAGTAACAGTGATTGCCCGTTAACATTCTCCCAGTTGTGCTTCAGAGGAAAAAGAGAATGAGAAAATTGCAGATCTGACTTACTCCTTAGTTCTTAGTTTTGTGGGAGGGCCATAAGTATGTGCAAGAAAAGATTAGCCACCCTGTTGGCAGGCATCTGCGAGCGTACTTTGCTCAGAACCATAAAACTGGAAGTGTGTTTTCTCCTTCCTTGATCGCTGCAGGAGCCACATATAAATTGATAGCATGGCTACTTCCTGTAATCCTGTAGGGGATTTTGATGCAGCTTTTGCTCCCTTCTAGTAGGTCTTCATCAGCAGGCAATAATATTAGCTATGGAGGTGGCTGGACTGTGATATGTAGAACAAAATACCATGTCAGTTTAAGGACAGGATGTG
This sequence comes from Dromococcyx pavoninus, assembly GCA_033558185.1. Lineage (NCBI taxonomy): Eukaryota > Metazoa > Chordata > Aves > Cuculiformes > Neomorphidae > Dromococcyx > Dromococcyx pavoninus. The sequence goes on along the minus strand of JAUMJL010000119.1, from coordinate 1,308,543 downwards.
ACTGACCACCACACCCCCACCTCAGTGAAAGACAGCTCAGAGGAAAAGGGCAAAACCCTAGCAGTCTCAAGGAAGAATATATGGTAAAGAAAGCTCAGTTTACTTCAACATCAGGTAGACTGCAGGATAACCTCAGTTTTAGAGAAGACAGCTGTGCCTGTAAATCACCAGGTTCCCCAAGGCAATTAACAATAATATCTTCCTAAGCTAGCCAGGCCAGCATGGGGGCTCTGTGTGTGTGTGTGAGAATAAATATGTGGTCAGCCCAACATAAAAGTATAAAAACTGGACAACTGATAAAACATTTGAACTTTGAAAAGAGCAACGGGCTTAAGCTGGTTTCAACCCAGATGTTCATTGTGACTGGGGATGCCCAATGCCATGATGGTGAGCATACGGAGAGTGGTAATGAGAATCATGTTTGCATTGTGATTCAACTGCACATTGCAATTACTCAATTATGCTTGTGTTATGATTTCAGTATGTTGCTGTATATCACTGTACTGAATAAAAATCCCACGTAGCAAGAAATATACTAAATCAGTAAAACTGATATCTAGTCCTTCCTAATGTGGGATATCTGAAAGAACTTGGTCTGAGAATATTGAACTCAGATACACAGAAATACGAAAAAACCTAGAAATGCTGTAGATTCACAGCCTCACTGCTGGAGAGGCTGCCACTTTCCTCACTGCTGGAGAGGCTGCCACTTTCCAGCAAGTTTTTCCCAGAGGACACCATTGTTTCATTTAAGTTGTATTTCCCTATCATAAAACAACATTGACAAATCTGAATACTAACTTCACACCATGGTCTCATCTAGGAAAATATTATAAAAATGTAAATAAATTGTTGCCACATTTCCTAAATGGTTAACCAAATGTCAGCCACAGAGCTGTATCATACCTGGTAACAGCTTCTGGTAAAACTACTCTCATTTACAAAGTGCTTGTAACATCTGTTTATCATTTATGAAACCTGTGTGAATAGAGCTGTGATTCTAAGAATGGTTATTCTCCCTTTTACTTGGAAAGTGAAAAAGGGTAAGAGGAAGCATAATGCAACTGCCAACACATTGCAAAGAATTACAAAAAAATGTTTTGCTTCAAGAACACAATCAGCATTGAATACAGAATTCCCCCTTTATGCTTAGACACGGATTCCCAAAAAATACAAACTAAAAAAAGCAGAAGTTACAAAGTGTCTCACATCTATCCCTTATCTTGTTATAAGCTGGAAAGGAATGTAGTCATTAGAATCCTATGCAGTTCCCACATTCCACCTCCACATTGCTGAGGATACAAGGTAAGAACATGAACATGGGCTGTCATTATCATAGGAGTCCTGAACTTAAACTTATTCTTTCCTGCCATCTCTCCAGCTGCTAATGAAGAGGTATCATTATGCTACCCTCAGAGTGGCTGCCATCGACAGCAAAATAACTTCTCATGCTGAAGTATTTCTCACACTAACTGTCCCTCAGTCATCTCACCTGAAAGAGAAACACACCACAAACAAAAGTTATGTAAAACCCAAAAGTATTTATTATAACAGAAGGAAGAATCCACAGGAGCTGGAGACAGCTGCCAGCAGGAGAAGGCACCTTATAGTAGTGGAACTAATGGAGTGGGATGCTCCTTCCAGTGTTTGAGAGACATTCAAAACAGACTGTTCCCTAAGAGCTCTGAGAAAAAACACAATTAGAAAAAAATCTAAGAACAGCAGCTCTGTTTAGCGAGTAAATTAATAACAATGCAAGCCAAATATTTGGAGTAAAAGAAGCAAACTTGTATTATCATAATAAACTTTTTTTGGTCCTTCCGGACAGGGATGCTATTTTCCATGAAAAATTATACAGCTTCCAGAGACAGGCAATGATTCACCTCTGGGTAAATCAGTACAACCTTACATGTGCTCCCTGGGAAAGGCTCTAGGATTCTGAGTCTTATTTGTTCTTTTCTTCAGGTTTCAGGGACTTAATACAACTCAGACAGAATTGGGACTTCCAATAACTCTTAAAAATCATACTACCTGGAAATCCTTCCACGCTTGAAACCCAGACTGAACAGACTCCACTGCTTCTGCGGGACAGAAAGCCAGGTTTTACGCCCCCACAGCCTTACCAGATTGCTACAGAGAGAGCAGCCAGGAGACTGATTAAACATGGGATTGGAAAATCTAGGTCCCATGGCCCTTGAAGGACTGGGGCTAACTACATTGATCCAGATAATTTCTCTTGCAAATTCTTTTCCCTATGGAAGCCTATTCCAGATGGGATTCCTAACTGAGTGTATTCTTATTTTTCTACTTTTCAATTGATTGACATTGTGGAATTTTGAAGAGGAATTGCTTCCGTAGGGTTGATGTTATCTTTGGCATTTGCTTCCATCCATTTAATACTCTTCTTCCTACTTCCTTGTTCACTTCTGTCAGGATGGTTATGAGATCCTTGCGGCTTGAACAAAAATGAAGAAAAGTTACATTGAAATACATGGTACTTGCAGCTTGTCCAAGGAGCTGATCTATGATTCCTTCAATAAAGTCGTATCTCAGGGAAGGCCAGTCCCTTCCCCTCACTCTGCCTCTCACTGAAATTGCACACTCCATTGTGTAATGACAGAATTCCATGCATTTGGGGAATAAAAGCAACCTCTGTGTAAACATCACAAACATAGTCCCCTACATCGGTTACAGACAGAAGAGCGCACAAAATAAACAGAATCAAACCTATGCATTCTGCAAGTCCTCTTCTGGACACCATGTGAAAGTGATGTCTGAAGAGAAATTCTATTTTCTAAATCAAGTTTATGACGGGGACGGGAGGGAGGCAACAATGAAAATTATGACTGATTTTTTTTGTCTGTGTAATCACTCAACAAATTTGCCTCTCATCAGGTGTCACTGGAAGAAAAATCATTTATCAGTCAAAAAATGTCAAAACCCATGCACACAGATACACACTTGTTCATATGTAATGGTCCAGCTTTATAGCCGGGTTGTGTCACAGACAAACCAGGGGAATTCACTTGTACTTTGGAGCATCTGTAGAATAACAATGCCCAATTCCAGAATAATTACTGTTCTGTAATGTTCTCTTAGCACAAATGCAAAACTCTGATGCTTCAGCACAGCATGCTTAAGTATGCTTGTCTGCAATACCCCAAACGTACATGGATTAAAAACAGTACTTACAGTGGGCAAAGCAACTCCATCTTGTCACAGAGACACTGAACATAAACACTGCCAGTCTTCGTACAGCGGTAGCACTCATAGTCTTCCACTGTAGCCATGCCAACCAGAATATCAGCCTGATCAGGAATGGAAGTCAGAGGGGTAGCATCCATCTCAAGATGGCCAGAAAAGTCATCTTCTACTGTGACAGCTGGATGACCTATAAAGCCTTGGCAAGCTTGAATGAAAAACAGCTTGGGTTTGCCAGCAAGAGAAGGACAATTAGATCCACTGAACCAGGAGAGTAAATCTTTAATATTTACAAACTCATCATCGACGCCTTTTATTTTGCCTTTTTCACCATGGGAAAAAATGAAGCAAACAAAACAGTCCATGTTACTATGATCTTTTGTGCTATATTCTTTAACTTTCGCATATATTTGCTCTGCTTCTAGATCCATGTACTCAACTGTCTCAAACTGAAGCCAATTAAAGACCCTCTTCACAGCCTCTGGGAAAAAAAAGTCAGAAGGCACTTGTTAAACAGTGACAAGGAAGATGCTGAAACATCAGTGATGTTAGCAGAAGTGTTCAGATCCCACCAATAAGTTCACCTGACTCTAAACCTGCAAAATCTAACTAGAAAAACCCAAATGCCTAATGTAATTTTTTTCAACACAACTTGGTTAAGCATCACACTATCTAAAACAAAACCAGGTTTCAGATTATCAGATTAATTGGTACAAATTAGTGAAGCTTACTGTGCATTGTATAGTAAGTAATTTCAGATGCTGAAGAATAACACTTAGCAAGTTAAAGAGGTGCCTCTCTATAATGACAAATTCTGCCACTCAAATGAAGTTGGTCCCTCATTCTGCAAGAATGATAAATGCAGCAAGAAGGACTTTTCAGCAAATGTGGACTTAATTGTTGCATGGGCAAGAAAGTAGCTGGGAAGCAAGCATCAGGCTGGATGGAGTTAAAATATCAGTGATGTGTGCTTTCATGAAGCAGAATTTACTTTATTAAGATAAACTCTTGTTTATTTTAAAAGAGACTCTTGCAGGAAGACAGACTTCAGGGAAAGTTATAAAGTAGTCGCATTTATTTGAGCATTAAAAAGAATTTAAGGACTTAAAAATACTCTGTGATAGCTAAGAATTAAAAACAATCAGAAAGTGAAAAGGTGGAATAGTAATCCCTCCTTCACTATTTGGTACATATGACCAATTAAGATGATGCTTTTTTCCTAGAACAGAAAGTGGTTCCTTCTTTAAGACATAAGCTAAATTGTTGGAAGTGGTATATTTTCAGTTTCTACAGTAACTGTCATTCCAGTTACTCTGTAGGCAATGGAGCACAGTGGACATGATTCTTCTTCACAGGAAAGATTAGTTAATTCTTCCAGAGAATTATCAGAGAAAAAATCAAATCAATAATTGGATTAAAAAAGTACTTACCTGCATCTTTAATTGTACCTTCTCTGGTTTCCCACGGATTTTTAAAATTGTAGTTGTTAAGAATCACACAGTAACCATGGGGGTTATTTTTCATCTTATATGATTCCACAAGCTACAGAAACAAGAAAGAATATAAGAAAGCAATGCGAAGCATCCAAAAGGGAGACACAATATACACAGACTGTTGGTCCTTCATGTCCAAGTGTAAAAATCATGAGGGCCAAGATACAAGAAAGGAAAAGCTTAAGAATACAAACTAGCTACAAGGGAGAGGAATCTGCTTTGTCTCCCTGACTACCTCTCTCTCTGTGCTTACCATACAATTTTGGCTCTGGAGAAACTGAGTATCCAGAAACACATGTTTGCATATGCAGAGGAAAAGTTCCTGCACCCTATCATTCCCTTTGAGAATCCTTGTGGGTTTCCAGTGAGGTAGCAGATTCTGCTGTTCCCTTCCCATCCATCCAGGAGTATCCTGGATAGGACTTTAATGTGCCAGTCTCTATTATTGTTAAGATTGATTTTCTTCACACAACAGGTCCTCCTTCATTTCTTGCCTAAAAGGTTGCTGACAGCCAGGCCCTCACAAAGGAACAAGGCTTGGTCTTGTTTTGAAAACAGGAATTGTTCCATGACATATGCACCAAGCCAGAACCCTTTCCTTTCAGCTCTTCCACCTGCTTAGTCTTAAGAATTTATGTTTCCCCTTCCCAGGAGTTGGATAAATACTTTAAAGGTAATCTTGAGGTATTTCTCACCAGGTGTGGCGTCTCCCCTTCTGCTCCTTGTCCTGCTGGATGCCCAGACACAAGCAGAGGACAGGGGAGTTTTTCCTTAGAATCACTTTCTAAGAGGGAGAAGATAAACAGAACATTTTGGGACTAAAAAGACAAATCTTCCACTGTGCATATTTCAACACTCAAAAAATCAGTACAAGGAGTGAAGTGGAGGTGGTTTCCACACCATTAAGACACAATCATTATGTAGAGCCAGGCCAAGCAGGGTTCCAGCTTCACAGACTGCTGGTTATTGAAGCTATGCAGAGCTGTGTTCCATTTCTTGTCTGCTCTTTTACTGGTAGCAAGATCCAGATAATAAAAGGTTGAATGTGAGTAGTCACCCCAGGCAGGCCATTCACTGGCATCTCCACTATGGGATACACAAGTGAAAGAGGAGACCCATTTTTGTACAGTGGTATCCTGCAGTGAGTTCATTTACTTCTGAGGCCAACGTCTCTTCGCCAGAGAAGTTTGCTGTTTGGGTGGACACACAAAGGATGCAGAATACCAGCAGAAGATCTCCTCAAAACAACAAAACACTTCTTTGAATACAACTGCCTGAAAGAAGTGAAGAAATCACCAAACCCATAATTCTAAAGAAAATAAATCACAATGCCCCTTTTACAAGTTACACAGGTGTGTTTAAATGGAATTTAATTGTCAGGACAACAAGATCTATAAGACATGCTCTTTTCTACATATCAAGGAGGATAAAACAATAACAATACTAATAAAAAGCCATCTCCTTGACACAGAGCTTGCTTACACTATCAATTCTTGGCAATTTTCTTCTGCTCTTTTAGAGACACAATCACAGGTCAGCAGCACAAAGACATGATGGGGAAACTAGCTGGTGTCTCTGCAGGGAACTGCACGGGCTGTATAGATGTAACTAAGGAAACACATGTCCTGAGTCATCCAAACGGAGGTTCTGGGGAAAAATTTTATTGGTCTAAATTGTTCTTGGTTGACACACCCTGTTTCACAAAAAGTAAGGCCCAGTTGTGGTTTCACATGTCACCACCTCAGCTGCAAAAGCCCAGATATGCTGAAATCCTAAAATTTCACATCTGGTTATAGCTAATGGTTATACTATACCGAAGTACCTGCTCTCCAGGGACTTTTCCTTTGTCTAAAACCAAACAGCCTGGCTAACAGAAAATAATGCTTATCATCTCCCAGTACAACTTTCCCCAATGTAACTCTCATTTCCAGTCTCTTTCAGTGACTGAAAAGCTATCCTGGTCCAAAACCAGCACTGCACTGTTTCCTGAAGAGAAAAAATTGCATTTAAGGCAAAGAGGAGAAAGAAGCAGACAATTTACAAGGCACAGAACATATTTCAAGGAGAGATACAAGAAGGTATAATGGGATAATGAAGTAGCAGAAAACTTCAAAAACCATGGGTACCAAGAGCCACTCTGCCTATTCTAGGATACTGTAAGGTCTCTCTCTTATCTCTGGACTGATAAGCTGACAAGGATGGAGCCACAAAGATCACAAAAACACCCAGCTCTACCTCTTAAAGAGCAGATTAAAAACTTACCTTTTCTTTTTTCTTCATAGGTATCAATTTTTTTCTTTACATCAGCTCTAAATCTCTTTAATATATCTTTCAGCACTGCCAGATCATCTTCTTTAATTATCCCATTTCTTTCCATTTCCAGTAAGACCTTCAGCATTGACTGGTAAAACAAAAACATATAACCCAAACTCATCCAGTGACCTTCAATAACTGCAGCATCAGGCACTTCTGGACAGAGCAGAAAACAACATCCTCATTCCCAGAGACTGAACAGCTAAAGACAATTTCTTTTCCTTCCAAACCTTGTTAAAATAAGGGTCAGGATGCAATGCAACTACAGAAACACATCACTAATGTTAAGACAAGATTATTAGAAATTGCCTATGGATAGGTTTTTCTGCTTGGTTTTAGCAGTACAAAGTGCTGATGTGGGTAACGACATGGCATCCTGTTGTGCCTCTGTGTTCAGATGAAGAACTGTTATGTCATTAATTATGCCATTTCATATTTTTTATTACAAAAAAGGTGTTCGGGGCTAATTCTGTTTTTTAAAGCTCAATAGGCCATCAAGTTGGAGATAAATCTGCTAATTTTCCTATAGGTGCCAAAATACAAACAGGACTTTTAAGGAAACTTCTTAATAATAACAAGCATTTTTATAACACTACTCATTATTTACAATACAAGTATTAAACTAGCTCATCAAACCTCTTAATTATTTTGTGGAGGAGTTAAAAAAATGCTGCTACCCCAAATTACAATAAAGAAGAAAACGGACCAAATGACACAAAAAATTTGTGGTTGATCTTATCTTAGAACTCAATCTGCTGTCTCCAAAACATTTTTTTTCTTCCAGCAAACATCACTCTTCCTAGATACAGCATATGCACAAGTGTCTTAAAAATGCCAAGCAAAGAAAAAGGATGGAATTTGCAAGAAGAAAAGATTAGAGAGATAGGTAGTGGAGGCAAAATAGGAACAGGAGAGCAAAAAAGGGCAGCGAAAAGATAAAATAAGAAAATAAGGGTCCATTCTTTCACACAGCACCTATCAGCTAACATCACAATTCTTTCAACAACAGTTTTAGTGAGAGCAGACCACTTTCTCTTTCCTCCCTTCTTACAAGGGAGACCAGCAGACTTGGAACTAGCCTTGTGAGAAACTTATCCAGATCACTTTGCATACATCATGGTCCTGCAACTTGTTCTTTGGTATTTGTTTTTGGAGCAGGAACTTCACGTTCTTGACATCTTCTGGGGTCAAGTCCTCTGCAATCCCATATAGCAGTTGCCTGGCAATAAAGAATTAATACTGATTAATTAATTTATGAGAAGTAAACACCACAATTATATATTTGGACTGCAAAATGTAAAACTCACAATGGCAAGTAGTCATGCTGTAATAAATACAATTAAGCTGGGATATTCATAAGACAACAGTGCAGATAGAAAACAAGACAGTAGAGTAGTGTTGCACATTTTGTGTGCAAAGGTTTACTACTTCTGTGCTTACCTGTAGGCTGAGACCTTTGCCCTGCCTGGGATCTGAAGCTCTCTCTCCATCTCCTCTCGGCTGGAGCCCAGGTGGGCTTCCAGAAGGTCAATACGAGAAATACAGTACAATAGTTCCTTCAGGTAGGACAGGTTCCCCACCTCGATCATGCCTTTCTCCTGCAGCACTTTGAAGAAGTCCTGTGGTCTCCAGATGGCTTCCAGCTTCCTCATGGGGATGTATTCCACGCTAAGGAACTTCAGAGCTGCCAGTTCATCTGTGACCAAAGCCTCAGAAATGTCAAAAAGGAGTTTGTGGAAGTCTGTACTCATTTCACGTCAGGATTTGGATCTAAACACAAACAGAATTTGATTTCATTTGTCAGTAACAGTAGTGGAGCAACATGATTATAAAAGGTATTAACATCACTGCCACAGTTCAGCCCCACCCGAGCTTGATCAGCGGGTGACAGCGGGCAGTTGTGGTGCCAACCCCCGTGCCAGGAAAAGGGGAAAGGGAAAGGGAAGAGTGACTTGTTGGTTGGAAACTAAAACTAAAACAGCTTCAATGAAACAATAATAGTAAAAGGAAAATAATATTGATAAAATAATATTGATATAAATATTAAAAATATATACAAATATATGAAATTGCCCCCCCCCAATGACTATAGTCACCACTGGTGCTGCAGAACAGACACAGGGAAAAAGGTCCCAAGCTGGATTCAGTGGCAGGCAGCAGGTGGCCTCAGAACTGGATTCAGGAATGCACAGATCACAGATCAGGGGCAAAAGGACAAACAAAGTCCGTACTAGATGCTGGCCATCAAAGAAGAGAGCTTGACCCTCTTGATCCCTCAGTTTTATACCGCACGTGATACACATGGAATATTCTGTTAGTCAGTTTTCGGTCACCTGTCCTGCCCGCCCCTCCCTGTAGGTATGACTCTTTTTCACCCCTTTGACTTACACTATTACACCAATTTGAGGATGACCGTGATCTCCATAAGGATAGATGTAAGCAATGACCTTTCTGAATAGCAATCCCCCCTTACTTTGATGATAATCATAAATTTTAAGTGTTATCACTTCTAGAGACAGACACTGTCTGAAAACACATAGTTAATTTTCAGAAAATGAGTTACTTTTAGATGAGGCTTAGCTGAAAAGTTAGAAAATCAATTCTGTTTTACCTCAAACTAGAACATTCCACCACTTTTTCCATACCATTTACATCACGCTGAGGTCACCACTTTCAAATACACACACATATATATAAACACACATATAGATTACTAATCTATTATTTTTCTACACAAAAGTTCATTAAATGCATGATTGTGGGTCTCCATCCATTATAGCAGTCTCTTGGGGCAGGAGGCACTGTGTGAGGATTCATCATGGTTCGTGCCCATAAGCTGCAGGTTAGAGATGTAGAACAGCTCAAAATAAATACATGCAATACTTTAGTAAAGAGAGGCTGCCCTGCTATCATAGCTTTCATGCTTAGCTCTATGAGTTCTGTCAACTTAACAACTGATGCAAAACCTTGTACCCTAAATGAAATTAACAGAGAAAGTCAGGGATTATTCTTGCATCCTACGGGGTGTGTAGACAGAGGGAAGTACTCATGCACAGGAGGTACAATCCTAGCCTACTGCTGCTGGTTTGGTTTTGGTTGGTTTTGGGTTTTTTTTTCTGAAGTTTGATCCTATTTGGGAGCAAGAGCCACTTGCCAGTCTGAAAGACACACTATTTAGTAAATGAGATGGCCAGGCTTTACATCATAACAAAGATAAAGAGTCCATGTCAGCATAACTATTGTAAGCTAAATGGTTTCTCCTTTTATTATACACTGCTTCTGATCCTGGTCAGCACAGTCAAAGCACCTCTTCCTGTTTTGGATTATCTGCATCAAGTAAAACTCAGTTCCCGGCTCTCAATTTATTTGCAATCTTCAAATCAAACACAGATCACATCAACACTTTTATAAAAGCCAGGAGAATTCTTGTCAAACTAGTTCTAGTTTCACCGAGCATGAGATACCACCTCCCTTCAACACCTCTTCCACCAGCTTTAGAAACACTAAATTTGGCTTATGAATGCAACTTTTGAGCACAAATGAAAGAGAGAAGATACCAAATGCAAGCCTTCAAAACGTCTCACCCTGACACTTAGACCTGCGTCCACTGCCACTTTATTGTCTCTGCCTTAAGTCTAAGGCACCTAGGGATCTCTGAAGAGAAACTACATAGAAACGCATTCAGTAGAGGTCTCTTGTCCCATTGAACTCACGGGGAGACAGAAACGTTGACAACAGCAAATCAAAACTTCCCACTCCTACACTACTGAAATAGTAGGCAATTCATTGTAACGTAACTGCTACTGTAAATGTTTCAAAGCTAGGGCTGATAACTCCAAGGTAGCTCAGCTGCCAACTGCATCCGTACTGCAGTAAATATTGAAAAAATAATTAGCAGGCAATTGTACTCCCCTATACTCCAAACACCACTCTACAGCAAAACAGCTTTTTGTGGCATGGCCTTGGTCAGCATTCTGTTAGTTAGCAAGAGTGAACATACAACTGAATCTTAAACCTTTGTCTACTAAAACCACTGATAAAATGGAAAAACATGTGTTGTGATGCAGCATGTACTATTCATGTTCTGCTCCCAAGTATTGTTTTCTTTAAATCGGTTCAAACTGAACTTTTAAACAGACTAGAATCCATACCATTCAGCCCACATCACCACAAAACCACTAGTATCTGAATGAATCGTGTGCTTAACCTCACGATTCAGTGATCTGAGATCTGACTGTGTATTTTTATACCCACGCAGGTAAGAGAAGAATACTTCATTGGTAGCTGGTTACAAAGCTATTTTCTTTCTCACATAAATGTTTACGACCCAAGGCAAGTGCTTATAAAAGTAAATCTTTCTGGTAAAGGACATTTTCATTTTTATTTCTTAAAGGCTGCAAGTTTAAAACCCACAAAATTATTGCAATTAGAATAGGTGCCACCTACGCGCTATGTTGTCTGTAAATACACGGAGCACACTAAAACAATGTTTAACTGCTTCTGTCTTTTTCTCCCATTTTACTAAAGACACAACTGATACAACAAGCAAACAGTAGCAGTAGTAGTAGCATTTTACATCACTTACATGGGAGGACAGGCTGGCGGACTGCTGGGATAACTCTGAAAAATGTGAGCCAGCCAGAGTCTCTAAAGTTCCGGGAAAAACGCCATGTTTTGCAGTACGGTCTATATTGTCACATGACTTACAAAAAGTATGTTATAACAAATTAATACACTCGGGTCGCAATACAGTCACTTCCTACTCCACCTATTTTGGGAAATGAATTATTGCAGCACTTGTGAGAAGAATGGCTAAGCAAGGCACAAAAGTAACCAGGAGACACACTAAGCACTATAGTAAGAACTAGCATGCTAGCTCAGTATATTTGCTCCCACACATAAATCCTAATTAAAAGACAGTGAGGGAAGGCTGAATCAAGTATATCTTCCCATTTAAAAATATTCAGTCCCACTGTCCTGCTGTGTTGCCAGATCCTCCACAACTTACCTCCGTTCCCTGAAGCCCCTCTCCAACTCACCCTAGCCTATTTTGAACATGCATTATCATGGAAGATTAAGACCTCAATTAAAAAAAAGTCAATTATCAGCACCAAATGCAGTAGCAGCAATAGCAGTGCTCAGTGAATACATGGACATGAAAGACTAAACATGCCTTTGAAATTATTTGTTATGTACTTCCTCATTTACGAGAGAATTTAAACAATAATTAACTTTTGGCATTTTCAGCCTCCTTGAAGTATGGAATGCTGCCTTCAACAGTAAGGTTCCCAATATGGTCTGCTGGTCACCATTTTCTTCCTTGCAGCAGGAAATACATGATTAGCAATCAGTACAGCTACCAGACTCTGAAGCTTGTGAAGTCAGCATTATGGAAACGGACAGTTAGGAGAGCTGAAATTCATTGGTTTCAACTATCTACTTTTATAAACTCAAAATTGCAACATACCCTTCAATAGAACGAGGTACACAAGTTCCTTCCAAAAGGCACACGCTAGTAACAGTTCAGAAAAACATGTCTATTTCACTGTCCCCAGTTGTCCTTCTATCCAAAAGCTTGGAGCAGCACGGAGGGACACCACAAGCACCATCAGATCTTCAGGTCCAAAGCGGTTCTGTGTTCATGTCATCCCACGTCTCAACGTCTCTCTCTCCCTACTTCAGTTCCTCTGTATCTTTACTGAATCAAGACTTCAGTGGCAGTTCAAAAGAAGCAGCAGCCATGATCACCACTGTGTGAAAAATATTTGCAGAAAAGACCAAGCCCATGTTGGCTCTTTCCACACAGAGGCTTCTCCCATCATGCAGCAGTTTCAAGGACCAGCCCTACTGGCACTGTTCTTCCGCTTTGCCTTTACTGTTTCACTTCTTATTTTTTCCTCTCTTGCCCTTCCCCAAAATATTCCTGTCCTTTTGCTAACTTACAATCTCTCCAATTTCTCTCAGCTTCCCTGCACCCTGGTTTTGTCTCTCGAGCTTCCTCTAGAACTTGTTTCGGTGACCCAACCTATTCCTTGTACAGCAGCCTGCCAAAAATTCACCTCTCCCAGAAAGGCTGCTCTTGAGGAAGTAAAAATGCTGAGGCTACTGATTATTCAGCAGCTGTAGTGACTGTGGCCTCTGCTGGCACAAGACAGGATAGGCAGCTCCTGCACAAAACCTAATAGGAGTGACAGGATACCAGAGACTTGTGGATATTACAAATCCCACTTTAAGATCATGATCTTCACAAGATACTAACTTCCCCAACAGAAAGGCTTTTCTTACACAAGTTCCACTTAAATCTTTATAAACAAGGGTTGCACAAGTCACAACCCTTCAATTCTGTAGGTGGAAAGCGTGCACTTGTGCATGTGTTTCTGTATGCCATCAGGAAAGCTTTAGCAGAAACCAACCACTTTCTTTTTATTTGTTATAGCCTGATTTCTCTCTGGCATAGCTCTGTATAACTCTATTATTAGAGTTACATTGGGCACAGTGTGAACAGCAAGGAGCGATGAATGTCTAGGTTGTATAAAAATCACACACTCTCCCCCAAGGCTTTCAAACTGCTATCTTACCACACACCGCAAGAGACCACCCAGAAACACCCAACCGCTTTGCCGAATGGCAGCTGTGGCTGTGGTGCTAAGCTCACCCTGCCTTCAGGCTTGTGCTGACAGAGTACCACTGCGTGCACCCAAGCATTACAGTGCAGCCATAAAAACACAACCCTCAACACACACACAAGCAAAATCTTCACACCGAATAGTATAAATCATGGTAGTGTAAGCTGTGTGGATTCCTCTCCCAAGAGAACAAAACACAGAAATCAGCTCAGATTCTTCTGACTGCCTTTACCTACCTATGATTTAAACAGAGAATACCCAGGTGGAAGTCTCTACAGAGGAAGTAATGTAACTTGATATTCTCTGTCTACCAAACAAAAATGAAAACAAGATCTCTCAAAACAAGTCAAAATTGTTGTCAGTGTTGTCTCCATACTGATAAAAATTCAGTTGTTACCTAAACACACAAGAGTGCACCAAGTCTGAACAGTAATTGTGAGCCAGAAGCTACATAACTCTGTTACAATATGTTATATAGTCTACTACACACAAAACATTTTCAATCTGTAGCACAAATGTGACTTCAACTGTGGCATCCACACTAACATACTAACAGGTACCAGCTGACTGGAAGCTAGTGAATGTTGTCCCAATCTTCAAGAAGGGCAGCAGAGATGACCCCAGTAACTACAGGCCTGGGAGTCTCACTTCAGCGTCTAGTAAGATTACGGAGAAGATTATTCTGGGAGTTACCGAAAAACATCTGAAAGACAATCCAGTCATTGGTCCCAGCCAGCATGGATTTATAAAGGAAAGAGCCTGCCTGACAAACTTAATATCCTTCTACAACAGTGTCACCCACATGGTCGACCAGGGAAAATCGGTCAATGTCATTTTTGTGAATTTCAGCAAAGCCTTTGACACTGCCTCTCACAGTATTCTCATACACAAAATGTCCAGAATACAGCTGGATAAACACATACTACAATGGGTGCACAATTGGCTGATGGGTCATAGTGAATGGTGTTACATCAGGCTGGCACCCAGTCACTAGTGGGGTCCCACAGGGATCCATCCTGGGCCAGTGCTCTTCGTCTTCATAATGTGACCTGGATGAAGGACTTGAAGGTTTATTGACAAAGTTTGCTGATGACACAAAACTGGAAGGAACCATCGACACTCCTGGGGGGAAAGAGGCCCTGCAGAGAGATCTTGACAGATTGGAGAGCTGGGCAATCACCAACCGCATGAAATTTAACAAGGGCAGGTGCCAGGTTCTGCACCTGGGACATGGCAACCCTGGATACACACACAGGCCGGGGTCTGAGAGGCTGGAGAGCAGCCCTGTGGAGAGGGACCCGGGGGTTCTGGTCGACAGCAAATTGAACATGAGCCAGCAGTGAGCTCTGGCAGCCAAGAGGGTCAACCATGTCCTGGGAAGCATCAAGCACAGCATTGCCAGCCGGGCAAGGGAGGGGATTGTCCCGCTCTACTCTGCACTTGTGCAGCCCCACCTCGAGTCTTGTGTGCAATTTTGGGCACAACAGTATAAAAAGGACAACAAACTACTGGAGAGTGTCCAGAGGAGGCCACAAGCCTGGTGAAGGGTCTAGAGGGGATGTCGCATGAGGAACAGCTGAGGTCACTTGGTCTGTTCAGCCTGGAGGAGACTGAGAGGGGATCTCATAGCTGTTTACTGCCTTCTCGCAAGGGAGGGAGGTGAAACAGGTGCTGATCTCTTCTCTCTTGCGACCTGTGATAGGACTCATGGCAGGAAGATGTGTCAGGGGAGGCTTAGATTGGATATTATGAAGAGGTTCTTCACCCAGTGGGTGGTGGAGCACTGGAACAGCTCCCCAGGGAAGCAGTCATGGCACTGAGTCTGCCAGCATTTCGGAAGCATTTGGACAATGCCCTCAGTCACATGGTGTGAATGTTGGGAGTGTCCTATGTAGGGATAGGAGTTAGACATGATGATCCTTTTGGGTCCCTTCCAACTCAGGTAATTCTATGATTCTATGAACTCAGAAGACTCAAAATATGATGCATCACACAATTATCAATTGATCACGATAAAAAGTGACCATTGTGTTTTGGCAAACTGGCTGCATTTCAATGCTCAGCATGATCCAGAACTCACCTCCTAGAAATCCTGAGTAGTGCAAGGTAAAAATTGCATCCAACAGCACTAGTACCCTTTCAAATTTTCACCTTCCCTTATGGCTAGTAATCATATATAACAATCAGAGTTTTGTTGTAATACACAAAGTTTCACTTCAGCTTAAACCCTGAGGCAGTTAAAACACCACTGATTCATGCAGCACAGCAAAGTGCAGGGGTCAGTTGGAACCAAGGATTAGCCTTAGGATTCTGGGTAACTGCCTTAAAACAGGTAGTGTGGTTAAATGCCTTTAAAAGAGATGTGTTGATAAAAGGATGTATTTTAAAAGCCTTGAAGTTGCTGTGAAGGAGGAGGGTCTCTAGGTATTGGGAATATAAATTTTCTTCTTAAGGTATATGCTGGTTGGGGCATCTGCTTCTTTATCCCAAAGGTGTCAACACGTCTCCCCACATCTTCATTAACTTCTGTAAGAATTGACAAAATATCTTCACCCCTACAGCCAGAAGGAGAGTAGAAATTAAAAAATCACTTATTAATGAGGAGATAGTGCCCCATTTAACACCCCCCCAGACCATCTAGAAGATACAGTATAAACATTTAAAAGACAAAAAAAGAAAACAGATCCTTTTCTCAAATATCTCCTCTTTTGTTCTCGAGTCATATTAAAAGCAAAAGACCTTTCCTTACTCTGCCTTGCTTGATTCAACCAGTAAAGAAAAATAATGGAATATTTTTACTTAAATCTACTCAAGAAACAGATGGCTCTGCCTTAAAAAATATAGATAGGAGGTTTTGAGATTTTTTACAATAAACTTCATATTCTCTGTATTATCTCTATGGTACTAGCAGCACTAACTTAAATTTATGAGTGTCAAGCAAAAAAACCATCACTTTAATTTTTTTCACCTCAGAACATGGATTAGAGTTCCTATGGAAATTTGCCTTTCAAGAAAAAAAAAAGCATGGGGGAGAGTTCCTCCCATTTCTTCATGGAAGAGCTGAGCAAAGTATTTACCTTGGTACCAACACTTGCAGCTTGCTGCACAGGGCCTGAATATACCAAGCACCCTCTTCAATGTGCCGAAAAGAGACACATCCATCAATCGTGGCCATGCCTAGGAGGAAATCAGCCTCTTCAGGAATACTTTCAGAAGAAGAAATGCTCTGTTGCACAGAAGACAAGTCAGTAATTCGTGCATCAGCTTCAACATAGACAGGACACTGTACTGCTGTACCCTGGCATGCTTGGATAAAGAAGAGCTTGGGTTTTTCAGCCAGCTGTGGACATTTCTTGGCAGTGAAGTGGGACATGATTGTGCGGATTGATACAAGTTCTGCATCTTTCCCATAGATTGCTCCTGACTCTCCATGAGATAGAATACAACATATAAAACAGTCCCTGTCTTTGTGATCTGGCAAACGCTGCCACATTAGCATGAGATCTTTAATCTCCTGAGACGTCAGATCTGTGCGAGTCACCACATCCAGACCAAGCCATGTGAATACTCGCTCCAGTTCCTCTGTAATTAAAAGAAAGATTAAAAAAAGATAAAAACTGAGGCAGTAGAAAACCATTTTATGAAGTCACTACGCAAGCTAATCTGAACTGGGAGAGACCTCACACCCTGACACTTCTGCAGATTCATTCTTATACTAGTACCAACTAAAGGTTGACTGGAATAATAGAAGATGGCATCAGCTCAGAGTTCTGGATTTTTCTAGGCAAGATTCAGAAAATACAATGACATTTTTGCAATGTACAATGATACACTAAGTGAGCTCACAAATGACACCTGAAAAGAAGAGGAAGCCCCATTTAGTTTCAGATTAGATCTTTCAAAACCTTCCTTACATCATCATTTTCCAATTGTAGTTCTGACTATTAAATGTTTCAAGCACAAAAGATAAAGAGAATGAACAGAACAAAATAAGAAGTATGCACAGAGTTGCCTGATTATGGAATTTTACATTATATTATGCAGAATGATGTTTTAGTTTAGGTTTAGTTCTTTATTATAGCTATAGATAAAAGGTATTCTTAAAATGATTCAAGAGTGATCCGACTGCATCAGAAACTCAGTGGTTACTCATCTTTTAACCCTTCCTCCTCTAGGATACACAAATGACATAATTTAACATGTATCAAACATTTTACTCTTTAAGAATATTAACTAACTAAAATATAGACAATAAAGTATAAAGCAATACTAGACAATCAGCTCACATGGGGAAAACCTCACTTCAGTAATTTACCAGCATCTTTGAAAGAGCCCTTTCTCTCCTTAAGAGAGCCACCAAAGTTAACATTATTGATAATAAGACAAAATCCTCTGTGCGGTCCATCCAGTTTGTAGCTTGACAGCTTCTGTAAAAAGGAGAGGAAAAAAAGCTTTCAGCCTCAATGAAATTATTCAATTTACTTACATTTCCTTAACATGTCTCAAAATTGGCATCCAAAAATTAGAGGCACCTAAGACTAGATTACTTTTGAAAAGCTTGAACTCAGTGGTACCTCCTTGTGTGAAAAGGTATGAGTGAAGCCTCAAGCACACTCCATCACTATACTTTAAAGGTTTAGCAGCTGGTTAGCAGCTGGATTGGTCATCTGTATGAAAAAAGGGAGGATTCAGCAGCCAAATTCTGCCATATGAATTGGAGATGGGGATAGAAGTTCCCAACTGCTTCCAATGTCACGACAATATTTTAACTTCATATGGCAGAGGGTTCACAGTGAAACTACAGGATGTTAGACATCCGAGTTGGTTTTTTTTTTTTTTTTTTGAGAGTAGCAATAAAGCAAGTACTTCATACTGATCCACTGGAAAGGAATGCAAGTAGAACAGAAATCTCAGAAGTGCGTGAATCTGCCATGCTACCATTTTTGCTAAGACTTAAAAGTTACCTCTTAAGAAAGAATGTCTTAAAACCTGAAAAGTCACAAAAACTTCAAACATTATCCCTTCAAGTCCAACCTTGGATTGAAATAAAAAACTCCCACCACTCCAGTTCCTTTCTGCTCACTAGCGACAACCACAAACACCTGGTTTTTTGCATTTCAGTAGCACAAAATGAAGCAGACTCCAAGCTCCTTCAACAGCAGCAAGAATTACTTTTGCTACAGCGGTCTGAACATCAGGTGATTAAAAGATATCTTACAGCACAGACCTTCAATAAATTTAATAGCTATAAACAAATGCAGCAACTTGCTCCCTCAATATCCACGCTCACCAGAAGGGAAAAGCCAGAGGGACAATTTAGTGGTTGCACTGCTGTACAATGCTTCTAAGGTGGGATCTAACAGAAGAGGTCTTTTCTCCTGCACCCAAACCCTCTGATTTATTGAGAAATATTGTCACATGCCTGCCGTAGCTTACTAAAAAGTCTTGACTTCTTTTACCTTTCCTGTAAAATCTTTCATGCTACCCCTTATCACTTTTAATTTCAAGATGCCCTGATTTTTTTTCTAGGCCAGATTCAGAAAGAGAGAACTGTGAAGCTCTGTTTGTCTCTGTGTCTTGTATGTTCTGCTGCCATCTCCAAAATTCACAACTTAAGAAAACACCAAACATATTGCCTGTTTCGGGAAGATAATCAGGTGCACTGATGTGTGAATAACATCAAAGGTATTATGCCTGCTTTGCCTCCACCACACCTGTCAACACTGGTAAGCTTCTGGCCTTCAAGGTTTAAAATATTCTCTGAAACTTTCCAATCAATCAGATAACTCAAAAAACTTTGAGGCCCACAGACATCTCACACATCCTTGTATGATAAATGCCATTAGAGGAATGAAGACTGCACACACCCAGGTATTAAAAAAAAACGATTTAAGAGGTTGTCTCAGACCTTGGATTCACTTTCTACACTGATGAATTCTCTGGGCAGCTCCAGGCTCATTTTGCAGAAGCCTTGTGTAAGATCAGCTGCTTTGTTATCTAGAGAAAAAAAACCAGCATAGGTATTTATGAAGAAAAATCCAGTACTGGTGGATGTATTAAAAACGAGTTCAGCTACAAATCAGCACTTTTTGTATTTGAAATACTGTTGCATCGAAAAGAATAATTCCTCCGTATGATGTAGCATTTTTATGTTCAAAGAATCTATTCTGAACATGTCTTTTTGTGACAGAGGTAAGGTTTCTATTTCTATTGGTATTGTGGAACAAAGATATCCATGGTACAAGGATGTCCACCTCAGACATTCAAATGAATTTTTCATTTGGAAATCAGCTTAGAAATAAAGTGTATTGTAAGAAGGATCTGCAATATTACTGAGACTTTATCTAGAGAAAGAATGCAACATTAAACATAAAGGTAAGAAAAAACAAACTTTTTCAGAAATTCTTACCATTGATATTAGAACTGACAGGTTTGATTGAGGTCTCCTATTTTTTGAGTGGAGGGAATACCATGTTAAAAATCATTATTATATATAGTAAGTTTTCATAATGATTTTAGCAAAATAGGCTTCATACAAAGCTCTTTAAGTAGTGAGTAGGAAAAATACTGAATTCCTAATAACAGCAAAGCATTCAATAATGAAACTACAAAGACCTTACAGCAAAACTCACAAAGCTGGAAACAACTATATTTTCATCTTAAGGACAAAGGGAAACAGCAAAGAATTTTCTTTCACATCCAAATGATCCTTTTACTACAGGGGTAGGCAATCACTGTAAACTAATTAAAGGTGCCAACATGGTCCCATACCTTTTCCTTTGGACAAACAATTATTTGAGTATAAATCATTGTAAGGAGTGATTCTAGTCCTGTCTAAGAGGCATCATCTAGCCATGGCAATGGCTTATTATACAGCATGGAAAAAGTCTATAACCTCTCATTATTTAAAGAAAAATCAAACACAATAATCAGGATTATGGAAATAATCTCTTAAGTATTTTTGTCAAATTCTTTTAAATCTATGTTTTCTTCATAAAACTACATTGATTTCCTTACTGTGCCAAGTGCCATGCGTGAAGTCTTTCCAAACCCTCTACAGATGCAGTGCAAATATAGCTCAAAGCAGCAGTGATGCAAATACTTCTGATTCTAAATAGCTTGTTTTCTTCAGCTCTTCTCTACTAGAACTTCACTTCTGGGAAGTATCCTTAGAAAGATCACTGATTTTTCTCATTCAGAACTGGGATAAAACTTGCTCACTTCCTCTTCCCCCCAAAAAAGAGATCAGTTACAGCCCTGATTAAGTTTCTCAATCTGACTCATCATGCAGCTGTGGGAGGGGATTAACCGAGCAGGGACAGGTACATTGAGAAAATGGGACCACTTCCCTAAGCAGCAGCAGTTTGAACTTAACGTCAAAACACGGTGTCAGCCTTTAGAGACAGTTTAGTGCTGATCAGCCAAACTTTGAAAATCAGCACCATGGGACTGACTCATTCTCTAGAAGGCACCTGTAAGGTTCTTTCTCGTTCTCTTCTCTCTTCCTAACAGTAATTTTTTCCCCAATCGCTTATGACCAATAGTAGTATTTTTGACTTCCACTATTTATACTACATGCAGCTTTATTTCTTACACGTTGAACAAATATGCTTGTTCCCTTCCTAAACCAAATAAGAAGATCTAGTAAAAAATCTCACAGCCAACAGAGATTCAAAATAAAGGCAAGGAAAAAATCCAGTCCCGTAAGCCACTAACACGCAAGTTGGCAGTATGTACTCCTGTGTACCTGTGAGGAAGTGAGTAATTCCCTGATGTCTCCAGCCTGAGACAGTGAAGATTTCTTGACTGGCAGAGTGTTCTCCTGCTGAGGCAGAGACACTAAGAGCAGAAAGAGGCAAAATGAGAAAAAACAAGTCCCTTTCAGTTAAACCAGTATGAATCTGCACATTAGGCAAATGCAAACCTATACTTACTTATTAAAATAGAAAGCAACTTTGAAACACACTCAGAAAGTACGGGGGAATGGAGCTCATGAAACACCAAGTGCTCTCCCACCTAGCGGGAAGACGTAACTTTGCACTTCCCAGAATTTGTCTCTCAGTTTTTAAATAAATTGAAATAGAACTTTTTCCCGAGTATGCTTACAGTCACTCCACAGGACATTAAATGAAGGAAAATTACAAATGGCAGTAAAACCCCTGATAATATGAATCACACATTTAATAATAAATCCTATCATGCACACATGCACATAAAGTTTTCCTTGGCAGCTTATTAACAGGCAACTGCCTTGTTGTAGTGTACATTCATAAATTCCAAAGTGCCTTTTACAGGACAGTCATCATCATCTCAATACCATTCAGGGGGAAAGGAAGAAGTTTGATATCATAATAAATAGATTTTCAGTTTCCCTGCCTGTTCTGTATGTGCTAGACTGCTCCATGTGGCCTGATATTCCAGCACATCCCTACTGGAATTCAGCTAGGAAGTAATGCAAGCTAGGGACTGCCAAAATTGTGTGTGAAGATGAGCGATTCCACTCTAGCTCCTGTTCCAGCAATGCACATGTAGGACCTCAAGGTTCAGTTGCCCAGACCCTTCTTGTGTTTCCTGCATTTTAGCAAACCTACTCCCAGACTCGGCATTTCTCACCTTTGTTCTTTTTGTAGCAGTTTATTGTTTCCAGAAGATGAGGTGAAACAGACATACAGACTTCCTCCAGCTTCTGTACATTATTTTCAGTTAAAAGGCCCTGTTTTTCCAATAAAATCAGCAATTCCAGAGCAGACTGACAGCCAAATGGAGAGTAAAATATAGTTATTGTTCATTAGAACTCAAAACCTACCTCAGCCCTGTCTGCCTCAAACAACCACATTATTACCCGCTTTGCTTCCTGCCAACAAGGTCCAAGCAGTCAATTTTACATCACCGTGGGAGGTGAAAATATCACTTCAAGGAAGCTACTGGTTGTGTTATTATCTGGTATTGTCTTGTTTAAACAAATTCACCCAAACTACATAAATGACTCTTGGCTTTCAGAAGGCTTTATTGTTGTGAAACTGTACCAATGATATATGGGCATGAAGCTCCTTTGCACAAGGCTCAAGCAAGGCTAAGATTTGATTTGTCACCCTTTTATAATCTAAGGCAAGACTGTGGACTGTCAGGGACTAACCTTGGCACAAAGCACCAAATTCTACACCTACCTGTCAACAGCTTCCTCCTTGCTAACCCTACAAATACTGACTAGCCTAGTTTCAGATTATGCCCTCTTCTGTCAAATGCTTTTTTCTTCATGCTTTTCCTCCTGTTTCCCTCCCTTCTTCTTCCATTCCTACCGTATATACATTTGCCTTTCTCCTCACGTACAAGATGTGTCCATCGCTTTGGAAGACAGTCTCGCAGGAGGAATATCATATCCTTCAACATCTCACTGGTAATGTTCTCTGACAATTCATACAGCATCTGCCTGTAACAGAGATCCGGAGACATAAAAGCAGAACATAAGATAGTGTAGAAACTAAAAGCAATTTGAGAATTTTAAAATGGAAAGGGAAGCAGTATGGCATAGATGGCAGTAATGAAGAGAACACTGTAAGCTTACCTGTATGCAGACACTCTTCCCTTCTCATGCAGACATTCTTGCACTTTGTCCTTGGTATAACCAAGTTTCCTGAGCAAGGAGTGACATTTAATTTTGTATAAGAGTTCAGCTAGTAGGAAAGTGTCTTCCTTGTTCAAATAGTCTTCAGCCATAAGAAGCTGAAAAATGTCCACTGCTGACTTCACGTTTTCCAGTTTTCCAAAGGGGAGCAAGTCAGTACAGAGAAATTTTAAAGCTGATACATCTTCAGCCACCAGATTTTCATCAATGAACAGAAGCAGCTGACGGAACTTCAAGCTGACATCATCCTCCATGTTGCCAGAATCAACAGTCTCTCTGCCTGCAAGTAGAAAGCAAATGATAACACTTGAATCTTCAATACAACAATCCTTGTAATAAGATTTCATCCAACAGCTGTTTGGAAGCCTTAAATTCTCTACAGAAGAGGAGTTTCCTTTTAAATAAACTTGAAACCTACTTCCTTCTCCAAACACAAGACTACAAAAAAACCCCCAGATTTGGCAGAAGTGCTAAACAATGCAGTCTATTTCTGAAGTTAGCCTTGCTCTAGCAGAAAATTGGGCTACATGACCTCAAGAGGTCCTTAGTTAGGCCCACAGATTATTTTTCACTATTGATTTTCCAAGTAGGCAGTACTGAAAACCCAACCAGAAACCTGAGGGCAATTAAAAGGGACTTCAGGGCCTTAGGACGGATGGTGACAGGATCGGAAGCACAGGTAGTGTTCTCTTCTGTCATTCATATTACAGGGAATGAAGAGAGAAGGAGCAGGAAGAGCCAGAAAATGAATACCTGGCTCCAAATCCAAACTTTGGGTTTTTGGGACCCAAACTTTCTGAGCAAAACTTTGGGGTTTTTGACCATCAGTTGGCCTACACAACACCAGGCTTGCTGACAAAGGATTGGGTACACCTGTCCCCAAGTGGCAAAAGGATGCTTGCCAAGAAGTTAGCATGGCTCATCAATAGAGCCTTAAACTAAATATGAAGGGGGAAGGGGACAAAACCAGGCTTGACAGAAAAAAGCCTGGGAATGGCACCCCAGTGTCTGAGGGATGGTGTGCTACCTAGGCCTTTTGGTCTGTCACCTCAGAGGAAGTGGGGGATAGCACTCCAAGTGGCAACAAAGATGCAAAGGTTATTGATGGGTTAGAATAGAAACTACAGCGAGTAGTCACTTAGGAATTAAGACTATTCCCCTCAAGAGCGTGGTGGGATGAACAAGCCCAAGTGAAGTGCATCTACACCAATGCACGCAGCATGGGCAACAAACAGGAGGAACTAGAAGTCACTGTACAGCAAGAAACCTATTATGTAATTGCCATCGCAGAAACGTGGTGGGATGACTCGCCTAACTGGAGTGCTGCTATGGGGGCCTGCCTATCTTCAGGCGGGATAGGCAAGGAAGGAGAGGCAGAGAGGTAGCTCTCAATGTTAGAGAGTATTTTGACTGCCTTGAGCTCCATGATGGTGATGACAGCGTTGAGTGTCTATGCGTAAAAATCAGTGGAATACCCAATACGGCAGATATCATGGTGGGAGGGATCAGTTCATGTGGGGATTGATTGTACCCTCAGTAAGTTTGTGGATGAGCCTAAGCTGGGTGGAAATGTTGATCTGCTTGAAGGAAGGGAGGCTCTACAGAGGGATCTGGATAGGCCGGATCGATGGGAAGAGATGAACGGTATGAGGTTCAACAAGGCCAGGTGCCAAGTCCTGCACTTGGGGCACAACAACCCCATGCAGTGTTACAGGCTTGGGGAAGAATGGCTGGAGAGCTGCCTGCCAGTGAAGGGCCTGGGGGTGTTGGTTGACAAATGGCTGAATATGAGCCAGCGGTGTGCCCAGGTGGCCAAGAAAGCCAATGACATCTTGGCCTGTATCAGAAACAGCATGGCCAGCAGGACCAGGGAGGTGATTGTGCCCCTGTACTCAGCACTGGTGAGGCCACACCTCGAGTACTGTGTTCAGTTTTGGGCCCCTTGGTACAAAAAGGACATTGAGGTGCTGGAGTGTGTCCAGAGAAGGGCAATGAGGCTGCTGAAGGGGCTGGAGAACAAGCCTTATGAGACGTGGCTGAGGGAACTGGATTTGTTTAGCGTGGAGAAAAGAAGGCTGTGGGGAAACCTTATTGCTCTCTACAACTACCTGAAAGGAGGTTGTAGTTAGATGGGCATTGGTTTCTTCTCCCAGGTGACAGGTGATAGGACGAGAGGAAATGGCCTCATTGTACCAGGGGAGGTTCAGATTAGACATTAGGAAAAATTTCTTCACCAAAAGTGTTGTCAGGCACTGAGTCACCATCCCTGGAGGTATGTAAAAGATGGGTAGGTGAAGTGCTCAGGGACATAGTTTAGTAGTGGACAGGTACAGGTGGACTCAATGATCTCAAAGGTTTTTTCCAACCAAGAGATTCTACGATTCTAAGTTCTTCTGTTTCTTTCAAACACCTTACATGTTCACATCTTTGCTTCTTTCCAGCATTTGTAGGTGCAAAGAGTCCCTGCAGTGACTTATTACAATTCTCCGTGGAAGGGCACAGAGGTTCACACCCATTCCTTGATCTACAGTCCAAGGGCTCATTCTTATCTGGCTGTAGCAGGAAGGTGTTCCTCTGTTACAAGCCTGACACTCAAGCTGAAGCTATGGAATAGCCACCCACTCCCAGTCGTATCTTGCTAACAGACTGTTTCACATTTGGCATAGGAAGACCCTAAAGCCTCCCTTATAAGTAAATGTCAGCTAAAATGTAATAGCCCTCAGCACTCAGTCTAAATAGGCTCTGCACAAGCAACTCAATTTTACTGACGTTTAATAGAGACTAATCACCCTTCCACAACACCAACTACTTTAAAATCCTATCTACATGCTTTAATCAACTAAATTTAACAGAGTACCTTAGGCTAAAGTGATGCCTGACTAAACTCACAAGCCTATATATTCCAGGTCCAAACTGAATTATGAGAATTCAGAATTTAGAGCAAATGATTTCAACTAAATGAGTTAAAAAATCATTGCTTTAAGAGAACAGGGGCAAGTTTTGTGTAAGCCATGTATATGTAGTCATTTAATCAAACTGAAGCAAAATCCACCACAAATTCCTCCATCTACGTTTAAAATAGTTTTCAAGTCTGTGTTGCTGCCATTCTTGGAAAGCTTTTTTCATTCCAAAGATTTCTTCACTTGCATTTGGGATACTCTCAAGATCTCCTAGCACATGCTGCCTGTCACCTCTCTCTGCTGCCCCTGTGCTGAGGGCAGACCGTACCAGCACTCCCACAGCATCACGAAAGCTAATTCTGCTCACCCACAGCTCAGGCTACTGCTCCGGGGTTTTTACAACCCTCTAGTACTCCATACATTTTACAGAACATTTATAAAACATTATGTAAAAACGAGAGTAAGTTTTCCTAAAGCAAAGCAAACGAGTAAACCACCCCTATTCCCATACAATGGGCTGATACTGAATGTCCAGCACTTGCACACACGGGGCCCAGGAACTGCCCCCTCCCCAAGTTTGCCGTGGCTCACCCTAACATTTACAGCTGGACCTAACAGGGCATCGGCAGGCAGAAAGGTGAAGGATCAGCCTTTTCTGCGATATATCCTCAGAGAAGAATAATCACATAAAATAAGCAACGAGGATATCCAAATTACTGTATTTCCTTTACGGCTGTATCGATCGGGCGCTGCCATAACGAGGGTTAAGCATAATGTAGAAACCACGGCGCCCAGCCCCTCCAAGCCCGGGGAGCGCTCTTACCCAACCTCGGCCCCACAGGAGCTCCCCACCGGAAGGAAGGAGAGGGATTTCGGCTCGGGAGTCGGGAGCTGCCGTTCCTTCCTTCGCTCTCCACTTCGACCCCTCGGTTCTTACCTCTCACGCGAACCGGACGCGACCGACCCCGTTTCCCGGCAGCGGTTTTGGGGCGGTGCTCGGCGCTTCCCGGCGGTACCTCCCGGCCAGCCGGGAGTGGCCCGAGGCGCAGCGCTGAGTCACGGGCTAGGGCCTCGATGCTCCCCGGGGGGAGAGGCCGCCTCGTCATCCCGAGCGCGCGCAGGAAGGAAGGCGGCATCGCATAGCGGGGTGGAAAGCGAGGCGAGGCCGCTCCGGGGGAAGGAGCGGGACACGGCGGCGTCTCCCGCGGGGACTGCCCGGGCGCCAGGGGAGCGGCCACCCGACACCCAGCTGGCCGGGGTCCGCGCCACTCGGCCTCGGGGCTTGCAGACCTCCCGTCCGTCCCCCCGGCCGAGGAACCCCGCTAGGCCGTCAGAAATAAAAGCCGCCGGCAACGCTTCTGCTGCCGAGCCGCTGTAGAGCGGCCTGCCTCGCCAAATAGCCCCAAGCGCGTCTGGCGGACTTCTCACTGGGAAGAAGCTGGGGAGCAGTGCTGGCGGGAGAGGCTGCAGTGCAGGCTTTGTGGGGGGCCGCGCTCCGCACCGTAGCTGCGGGAAAGGGAGGAGGCGGCGAGTGAACAAGCCTCTCCGAACCGCGGGTGACACCAGTATCCCCCCACACCTTCGGGTGAATGGAGCCAGATGGGAAATCTCCTGGCTCGTGCCAGAGAGCTGCTGTCCGACACACAAACATCGGCCGAGTTACCTGTTGGAACTAAAAGCCTTGCCGCCCTTTATTCAATCAGCTCATTTTTTAAGAGCTGTGGATCTTCACAGCCAAATTTAAGGAGACACAGAAGGTCTACAAGATGAGTCAACGAAGAATTTGAAGAGGCAGCCCCACCTTGAGTTCTGTGTGCAGTTTTGGGCAGTATAAAAAGGATATAAAGCTACTGGAGGGTGACTAGAGGAGGGCCACAAAGCTTGTAAAGGGTCTAGATGGGAAGCTGCATGAGAAGCGGAGACTGAGGGGAGACCTCCTCACAGTTTACTGCTTCCTCATAAGGGAAGGAGGAGGAGCAGGCATTGATCTTTTTACCTCTGGTGACCAAAGGTAGGGCCCAAGGGAATGGCACGAAGATGCCCAGAGGAGGTTTAGATTGGATATTAGGCTCCCCAGGGAAGTAGTCATGGCACCAAATGTAACAATATTCAAGAAGCATTTGGACAACATCCTCAGACACATGGTGTGAATGCTGGGGTTATGCAGGGACGGGTTGGACTTGATGATCCTTGTAGGTCCCTTCCAACTCAGGACATTCTATGATCTGGAGGGAGACAGGGATAATCAGTCTGACAGCATGCAGAAATTTTCTTCAGAAAAACAGCTTGAAACCCAGCATTTGCAAATTAGTAGTAAATTAGTAGTAGTAGAATAGCACCAATTTGCTAAATGATGTTGCTATTTTAGTGATAGCACCAATTCAAATGAAATTAAACACTGAAAATATAGTCTCAGCGTAACACAAATTTTAGCATGTGCAGAAAGGCACAATCCACAAAAACAGAATCCTAAAAGACTTGCAATGTCTTACTGGTTCTAATACAGAAGCTGAAAAAAAAGTTATTCTCCAAACAGCCACAAAAAAAGCTGTCAAGTAATCCAATACAGGATATAGTTTAAACAGAACATACATACACAGCAGATCATCCACGCATATGGCATCTGCTTCTCAGTAACATAATCCTGTACATCAGAAATGAAAACTCTGGATATCAGAATTCTCAGAAACTGTCCTAAAAAGTTCAAGCATTTATGACATAACAAAGTCACTGTTACTTCTTATGCAGAGTTGAAAGGGAGATTGGACATACAGCATGTTCCATCTGCCACTGTTAGCACCATAACTTCCCCTTGAACATAACTTCTGGATAATGATTTGGCAAGCACTGTAAGACAAGTATGTAACAGTACAAACTAAACTGGATTTATGGCTCTGTTACATCAATGTAGGTGGCTTAGACCAATCATGCAACTTAAGTCTGGTGCAAAACACCTTGCCTCATGCGTACATCTTCTGAGCCACTGAAAGGCATCATCTCTATTTCACCAATTCTTTTTTCCCTTTCCACATATACAACACATACAAAAGTACAGCAAGGGTCTATTTCAGTTATCAGAACGCAAAACTGAAATTTAGTGCAAAAGAGCAGTGAGTCTGACAGCCTCCTTCCAAGCACTGACAACACAGGAACGAAGGAGGAATGGCTTCTTTTATGTTGTTCAACAGCAGGTTCTGAAAATAAGACATTTTGGCAGTCCATTGCAATGAAATTTTGCCAACATGTCACTTTTTATGTTCCTGCATTAACACCCTAAGCTCATGCTGGATCCAGAATTCTTTCTTCCCTTTTCTTATGGCTACTGAATGGGAATTTGGTACTATTCCACCATTCTATCTGCAATACATGTACAATGTGATGCAAGCCAGGCCTCTGCATCCACTCACTTTCCCAACTTAAATTTTAGGTGCACAGTGCAACAAGAACAGACAGTCCCTATTATCACAGGTATAGAGGGACACAAAAGCTATGGGAGAAGTGACAAACAACTTCTGGCATCACAAAATTCCTGTGTGTTAATAAATACTGACTTTAATGTGACTTTTCACTATGGAATTGAATGCAGTGAATCAATCTACCCATACACCTCTCTTGAAAGGTGTCAAGGCAATAAATACAGCTTAGATGAATGATTACAGAATGAGTACTGCTATCGTTTAAGTACCTACTGAAGGTCAAGACATCAGTGTAGAAAATCAGTATCTGGCATCCACGAATATGGCATAACACATGACATCCCTGCAACTTTTTGGTCATTAGAGGGCTGTGATCACTTCTGACCCAAGCAGCCAGACACAAAGAGACTTCTTTCCTTTTTCATTGTAAGAGGTATTTACAGGAGCCTCCATGGTTTTCAAAACAGCA
Source organism: Dromococcyx pavoninus (assembly GCA_033558185.1). Lineage (NCBI taxonomy): Eukaryota > Metazoa > Chordata > Aves > Cuculiformes > Neomorphidae > Dromococcyx > Dromococcyx pavoninus. The sequence goes on along the minus strand of JAUMJL010000119.1, from coordinate 1,278,500 downwards.
TTTCTTCACCATTTTTTAAGAAAGTGGACATGGACTTTACTTAACGTCATGCACGAAGGTGAAGAACACATACACTTAACCTCAAATCCTACACTGTCAGGAACAGAATCTATTCTATTGCTAATATTTTAAGTAAATAGTAGCATATGGCATCCCACCCCCACAAACACACACATAATTTGATCCTGTAGGGATAGACGTTATTATTCTTTCCTTCCTCTCTTTTCTCCCATTTTCTTCTTTCTCCTTCCAATATTGATGCCGTATTTCTCCTCCAAATCTTCTTTCCCCTACTTGTTCTTCTTGTTTCTCCCTACCATTCCCCTTCTTATTGTTCCTGCTTGAAATTTCCGTATTTCTTTCCCTCACCTCTCTGCCTCCTCTTGATTCCATTCTTCCTATTTTTCCTTGTCTATAAGGCAGCAGCAGTGCTCATCACGTACAAAAGCTAGTGAGAAATGGGAAAAAGTTAATTGAAAGAAACCACATTTATTAACATCAAATAGCCATATAGAATAACTACGAATCACATCTTATTTCTACAACCACAGAAAACATATTTTTGTTTCATACCATTTATTGCATTTACCAGTCATGACAGGAAGTGACTTCCAAGATTCCAAATCTGTCATTTTATAATCCTTCTCTCACCTCATGAAACACGAGCAAGGTAGAGTTTCAAATTACACATGTGCTTTTTTTTATTGTAACGTAGTCAGTCATTAAATATTTAGGGTTAGAAATGAAAGCTATTTTTATTACCTATCACATATAATACAGACCCTTCTGTTGATGCAACACAGTAAGTTTTCTGCTTGAGTCTGTGGAATACGTATGAATGCAATTTTAAGACACAAAGTATTTTTAAAGCCAGAAGCAATACGGCTCTAGATTAAGAACAGGAACAGTTCAATAGGCTCTTTCTTAGAAGGCAGCACACTGAAAGGAAGACATGTCCCCTCTCTGTGCTCCACTATGGTGCATTTATTTCCACTCCTATAGTATTTTTACTCTAATACAGAACAAGCTTTTAGAGAATGTCTGAATTTTGCAAAGAATTGTTTTCCATTTTTTCTCTTATGCCTGTGACTACATAAAATTACAGTAATGCAAATAAGGTGTACCCAGAGTTTAACATAGCATTTTGGGTTGCATTTTCCAATCCAAAGCTATCAAAAAGATTCCATATACCTTTATTAAAGAGGACACTATAGCTTATGAAGTGGAAAGAGGAAAGTATAGAATGGATAGGTTTGCAATACAGGTGAATTATTTTTCTGAATTGTGCAAAAATTTCTTCTCATCAAAGCTGTGTACGCAATTTTTCTAGAGTTAACATGCAAATAAAACTCAACACAAAATTAAAAAAGATAACAAGTGAAGATTTAATCAATAATATAAAATGCACTTTATATACAAAATGGTAAATTAATATAAATAAATATGTATTTTAATCTTGACATTTCATAAGGCTAGTTAAAGACTATAAAGTCATGCTTCTTCAGTGGGCTTCTCTTCTTCATATACTCCCCATCAACCAGCAGTTTACAAACCTATTAAGCCAGGAAGAGACTGGGTCTACATCACATTAACAATGAAGGACTTAGAGCGCTTTTTAGACTTTGATATCTACTCATCGCCAAATAAAAGTGACTTTTACTCTCAATTATAGAAGTTCCTTGAAAACTTTTTTTTTCTGAATGAAACTTAATAAGCCTGGTTTTAAAAAAAGAAATGTTAAAAATTATGTCAAGCCAACACCTACATAGCACAACATAATATCATGGTATAAAAAAGTCACTGCTACCAGAGTAAGCTTACCAATTTTTCCTAATTATTATCAATATACTAATGTATACTGACAGTATACAATGTATAGTGTCAATGGGCTAGCTGATCCTGTTATTAGCAAAACGCCCTTTCCTTTGTGCTAGCATGAAATAAATGCCAGAAGGAAGCAGGTAACTACACCAGAAACCATGCAAGGCACACCAAGGCCTTGATTTTTTTCCTGCACAGAAGACTGTATTAGGAGTATTAAAAGCTTGCAAGTGGTCTACTTCAGGAGCGAAGGGAATGCCAAATTCAGTGACAGTAAGTTTCAAAGCAACTCATCCGACTATACTGTTACATAACAAAGTTAACTGAACTCTTCATATTAGGCATCTGCTCCACTGGAGAAAGATTTCTGTATTTAGGACAATTTTCACTCGTGTCTTTTTCAGAAGAAAAAGGGAAACTTGGAAAAAAATAAACAAAAATATCATTTTTCATAAGCAAAAGCAGTGAGGGTGAGGTGTTTAATTTAATCCAGACTTAAGAACTACTGGCTGCTACATGACATTTAGGTTCAACTATGATAAAGTGTATTTTTACAGCTATGCCTGGTGCAAGAAGTGTGAAGTATGTTTCAGCTTCCACAAAACATCTGCCAAAAAGTGTGCAGTAGATTACTGTAAAGCCCTGCCATGTGCAGACTCATTTTTTGATCAGGGGAAAACACATTTAGCCTAAAACATGGCAGTCTCCCTCATTTATTAACATATAACCCTTGTGTGCTGTGGACAGTACTGATGACATGGAGTTTTGGATGAATCACAACCTCTAACACAGCAGGCAGACAGAATCCAAGAATCCAAGTAAGACCATCTCTGTCCTCCTTCTGTTTTGCTAGTCTGTGAAGGCAGGCAAGCCAATACTTGCTCATGAAGAACAGGGTGTGACTTGGTAGGCATTCTCTCCTGACACACTTTCCATCAAAAGGTACTGGGGAAAGTACCCAGTGAATTTCAGTGGTTTGCACTGGCTCGTGTTTGTTTCAAGCACTGACGAAAGACTGTAAATCGGTGTACTGCTGATAGGTATGCTAAAAACAACCAGTGATATAGCAAGAACACAAAACCCTGGAAAACCCAACAGCTATACAGTTCACAGCTCTCTCCACTCTGTTTACCTGTTGTACTTGGTTGCAAGATCTGTTGTAGTGCTATACAGTAGCTGCCATTCTCATCCAAGCTTTCAGAGCCTTCTGTATAAAAATAAAAATCTACTGCCTTGATACACCAAAATGCTTCTAAATCCCTGGGTTTGGAAGCAGTAGGCACTTTAGATATACATGCAATAACAATTCATAAAGTAAAAGTATGTGTGACACTGTGCAGATAATCATAGTAAGTGTTTCTCATTAGCTGCTTCAGACATGTCCTTTCCAACAGCAGTTAAGTGGAAGAAAGAAAGAGTTTCTTCCTTAGTGTGTGCTGGAGCAGAAGTGAGTATTGTTGGCTTGGGTCAGAAGTCTTGTTCCATTCATAGACTCTTCTGTTGAGTTCCGTATGGATATCTAATATAGAGAGTTTCCTGCAGCAACAAAAGTAAAAGCTTTCTGTTGAGAATGAAGCAAGACACCATTTAAGAATCCATAAGAGAGAAAACAACTTTAGACTCAGTGAGGAGAGTTTCAAATTTCAGTCTTCACTGCAGAGTTCTAAAACCCAAGGCTGAATATGCATTTTGGAGACAATCGATTATAACCCAAATCACTGTTGTTATATTTGTTTATGTTGACATGATGGTCTGATTTCATTACAAGGTTTTAGGTTTGATAAAAAGGTACTCAATGTTAACCTGGTAACTACCTTGCAAAACAGTTGCTAGCTCCCTAGTAGATCAGTTGTACAAAGAAAACCTTTGTTTGCAAGTTATATATCCAAACATACCTGATTTGATAATCTCTTAAGATAGACTAAAGTTTTCTGATAGTTTAAATTCAAGATTACAAATTGGCCATCTAGCAGCTCCCAGAGCAGAAGATCTATTAGATCTAAAGAAAGAACAAAATCCTTCCTTCTTAACTGCCTTTTCCCTGAACTTAGCCACTGACTTTTTGTATTTGCAAGGAGAACCCTTTTTAATAATAAAAGGCAATCCTCAATTTGACAGAAACCTGGTGTGTGCCTTGTTATCTTGGAGTAGGAAGATTTCCAGTCCTGCCTGTGGGAATATAATAGAAGATCGGTGAGGAGGAATTGTAAAACATGTTCAAGTGACCTTGCCACTATGATGTGCTAATCATTGCTTAGTCTTTTGTGTTTAGGTAACACAGGCCTGCGATAAACTCAGGGCCATCCTAGCAAACATGCTTCTGATTTCTGTGCTGCTGTGAGAAAGATCAAAGCACAGTGGAAAACTACTTCACATTTGCCTGATAAAGACAAGCAAAGCAGCAGCTTGGGATTCATGCTTTCTAGCAAGGTCCAAGCTTCATGTTGCCTGCATTCCTGCTTGCATTTCTTCTGTGCAGGCACTGTTTCAGAGTTCCCCGCGTTCACAAGGTAGTGGAAATAAATTTATTGTTTGCATTTCATCCATGTCCCAGACAGGTTTTCCCCTTCTCATTCTGTAAGTCTGAGTGCCATAACACACTTTAATTTTACTCTCTAGATTCAGAAACTTTGCTCCTACTTCAGACTACCTTCCTGCACCAGTGTTCCAGGACCAGGTATATTTGTCTTTTAACCTATGACACAGCACGAAGAAACTTTTCAGGACAAGATGGGATGAAATTTAACATTTATCTTTCTCTAGGACAGCAGGCAGTCATAGGAAAAGTGTTATTTTTTTCCCTTTTTATTTTTAATTTACCTTTTATGAGGATTGCGGAGTAGCTCAGCCAGACAACGCAGATAATATGAGGATGAACTTGGAGATTTTTCTAGTGTAGACACATCCACCTTGCAGTGACTCCAAAAGATGTCTGCTACTTGGGGGATACTGACTTTCCAAGGGATTTGTGTGTTAGAAATGATTTTCTCATCATTCCCGTCTACTTCCAACAGACTAGTACATTCTTGCTCATTTTCTGGCACAATGTAACTCTGAATAAAAAAAAGCTTCGGTTTTCCTAGGAGTGCAGGACAGGAATCTGCTGTAAAGTATTTCTTTATTTGTTCCAAAGGGAATTCAGAAAATGCATGGTCTGTACAGAAGATGCTCTGAGGACTTCCACGGCTGACTAATATGCAAATGAAGCTGTCACAATTTCTGTGCTTCTGCAACCTTGCAACTTGAAGTAATGTTTGATTTATGGTGTTCATATTTATATATCTGTGACAATGAACGTCATAGCCTAAGCCTCTGAATGTCTCTTCCAAGATATCTGAAAATAGCAAGATGTAGTTAAATCACAGCACATCAAGGCTCAATCTCAGCTATCCTGAATTACAGCATTTACAATATTTTGCTATTGGAAATTTTTATTTCATCACAATAATTAAAAAACTGGGAGTACTTGATGTTGATCACAGTACATTACGTACTATCTTTAGTATCAGTTATGAACTTCATGATAGCAAAAACACTTATTTGACACATGTTCTGTTCCAAATTCTACACACACTTGCATGCTTTCATTTAGAGCCAGTATCCCAGTTCCTAGGAGTTAAAACATCAGGCAAAAGAAAATATTAGAAAATGCTTCACACAGAACATTCTTGAAATGTTAAGGAGTGAACTAGATAGCATGGAAAGCTTGTTTCACCTTTTAACTTGTCAAAATTACTCTGATGGTTATTATAGATAGAAAGAACTGCATAGGAAACAGAAGCTCCCTTTCATCAGTCAAAAAGGAACCCGCTGCAGTCATTTATACTTTCTATTATATAAAATAGACCTTAGGTGCTGAGTTCCAGGTGGAGAATGGACACTGGAGTTTTAAACTGTGACAGAATGGCATTTTCAGAGAAAAAAAAAGCTGAATAATGAATCCTTTCAAAAGTATTATAAATTAACTGTAGATGACTAAAACCCAAGATTTAACTCTTTTGTATTCGTGTTAACCTGTGCTGCAGGAAAATGTGCTACACTCTGAATAACTACTTCGGATGTTTATTAATGCAGGACTGAAAACAGATACATGGTGGTTAAAACCACAGGTATTTTTTAAGCATTCAGAGAACCACAAGCTACTGCTACGGCTCATACCTGTAGCATTGCATCTTTACTATAAACCACATATATATAACCCATGCACAGTTTCTGATAGGACAGGAAATATCAAGTGCCATGTTTCTGTAAAATGCCTTACAGACACGGGAAGTTAAACTGTTCCTTGACTTCAAAAGCTTAACAACCTCTAATCAACAGTGGCTACTTCAGAGGTAACTGCCAGCAAAGCAGGAGTTGTACTACCACACTGTTCTCCTCAAAAAGCCCACAGTGAAAACAGGGAACAGAGAATGGAGTTCTTAACTTTTCTCAGCAAAATACAGGGCAGATAAAAAGTATACTTATGGCAAGGTGATGAACAGCAACTGCAGAGTTTCATTACATATCTGTTGGCCTGGTTAAATTTTGTAAAATAAAAAACTTTGCAGGCATTTTAGAATCTGGGAATAGAAAGGCAAATCCCCTCTATTTTAGGCAATAAAATATGTCCTCAAAATTCAGGTGGAAGATTCAGTATTAATACCGTTTAGCAGCCACACGTTGAAGCACCTTCTCCATTAGAGGGCGTTGGTACACATGCAAAACGAGAGTTACAGTAAGGAGAGTGTTTTTCCTCTAACTTCGTTATCTCACTAACAACTACACACACACAAATACAAAACTTGGTGTCACCATAGACCATATACCATAAGTGTCACAATTAAAAATGAAATAAACCAAACTTAGAGTTGATACCTTAGTTTAACAATGGATCAGAAGTTACACATAGTAAGCTTTAGATATAGCAATTTTACTTCAAGGCAAGACAAAACACAGCATTACATGCTGCACCCTGATATCAGAAAACATGTTTCTTCAACAGTAATCATCTCTCAACAAACCTCCACTGAATTTTGAGAATTCCCACTCTAAATAAAATTAAAAAACAACAACTTTTCTCCCCTTTGATTGTTTACAACTTAAGGATAAAAATTGGTTTCCAAATGGAAAAGACAAAAGCAGCTCTTCACTAAACAGCAAGGTGCATTTCAGTTTGAATTTTATCAGCGTATGATGAATTCACATTGTTTACACTGGGCATTTTCAATTGTGTAATCCTTGATCCTGCAGTATCTATTATTGGTTCAGCTTCCTCAGATTAAATCTTGGGATAACTACAGACTCTAATGCAAGCCACAGATATAATTCCTAACATTCTTCCTGTTATGTTCTCTTTATTTGGTATTTTCAGGCTTCAGAAGTAGCATGGGACAATGAATCTATAGAACGGTGAATGCCTTTCTAACTCCTTTAATCAGTGCTGAATGTCCTGCCTCTCCTGAATCCCACTAACAGAGTCATGTATTTCAGTGAAAGTCTTGCTTTCTATCATGTTAAAATGCTGATGATGCGCTGGTGACATTAAACATCTGAGACATACACGTGATTTAATTGCTTCTGCATCCAATATAAACATGCATAGAGACTGAAGCAGACTTGCTTTGGGTGGTTTTGGCACAAGCACATCAGAGCCATGATTTGCAGGTATATCTGACATGCCAGATGCTAAACATGTAACCCATTTTTGTTCTTTCCAGTCATCAGACTTTCTCTATCACATTTACTCTTTCTGTTCTTGTACAAGTACTGAAATGACCATTTGAGTTCATGAAGAGTGCATGCATCATTGTTTTTTATTATTATTTTGTGCACATCTTTGTATTTAGGTCAATTACTGTGCCAAAGGGGTCTGCACAGTATATTGTCTGTGTAAGAGATCTGTGCCTTCTAAGGAAGAGCAGATCTAAATTTGTGAATCTGTGACTATGAACTGACATAGCAATTCCTTCTTTACTTCCTGTTTTCTCCACTGCACGTGCCTATTACTGTCCTAGCCTATTACAGAACTGACTGCTACTACACTCTTAATTTTTATTTTTGGTTTAATGTATTCCAGTTATTAGAGAGTGGGGTTTTTTTTTTTTTTTGCTTATGCAAGAATATAATATTTAGATTCTACAAAGGTAATCAGGAAACCCCACATTTTAAGCATGGCACTGAATATCTTGAACTCCACATGCAAATTGGTGGGGTAGTTTTGTGGGTTTTTTGTTGCTGGTTTTGTTTGTTTGTTTTTAAACTAAACAAAGAGAGAACGAAGAAAAATCCCTTTCCCTATAAAGCTATGGTGCAGTTTCGTTAAACTGTGCAAGATGCCTAGAAGCATTATTAATAAAGGACCACGTGACTTCAGCTATTCAAAATCTGTCATCTCTAATATGATTATGCTTCAAATCTGCAACAGCTTTGGTTTTGCAGGAAACACTATCTTTACCATCTCTGCCAATAACCTGCTGTATGACTGTAGCTTAACTTTACCCTGTTATGGTTGGTAGATGTACACCACATTCGTTATTCTTCTAATTACTTGAGATTAGCAGAACAAGGAACTTCAAATTCCAGAGACTTACCTGTGTCATTGCCAATACAGTCTATTATCAGACATATTCCTAAAGGCTGACTTTGCATTCTGTACTGATCAAACACCTGAGGAACGTGAAGGACAAATACTAAGTTAATATGTCACACTCAATTTAAAAACTTGATTCTTTTCTCAAATTTAACTGTCTCAAATCAATTACAAAATGTTGTTTCTCCATAGAATAGCTAGCAGAATTCTGTCAACTGGGATGTAATATGTCATATCTACACAACAAAACACAGAAAAATCACAAGATGGGGACTAGTGATTTTTTTCCCCATCCCTAGTACAAGCTTATTTTTTGAGTCTTGTGTTAAGCAAACTTACTACCATAATGATCCTTCAACAAAGACTAAGACTGTACCAAAAATGAGGCAAGCAAGTTTGAGACAGATCTTAAAATATAAAACCAAACAAAACCAGAAAAGCTAGTGAAAATAGCAGTAGTTCATTCGTATCATTAATACCCAAAGCACCTGGAGAGCAAGGGGCAGGAAGAGAATAAGGAACAAAATTTACTACATGCAAAAACCCCTGTCATTTCTAATGCAGATGGAAAAGGTCTGACTTACAGCAGGTTTTGGCTTAGCCTCCACTATTTGTGTGCATATGTACAAGTGTTTTGCACACTGCTGCTTCCATTTTGTATTAAACATTGTCACGGTTTAGCTACAAAAGCAATTCACAGAACTTGTTTTTATGGCTGAGGAAGATACGGATGTACACATTCTTTTGTTTACATACAGTTAAAGGAAATCTCAAAATGAAACACAAAAAAACCTAAACTAAATACCTGCAGAGGTTTTTATTATATTTACTTGCATACTTAAACACAAGCACATACCTTGTGTGACACTGGTCCCAATTCCTGAATGGACATGTGGACTGGTTCTGCTGCAGTCAAAATATACAGAAGTAATCTCAGTATGTAGGTACCAGCGACATTTCTTTGACATAAAATCTGTTAAAGGGGAACTTATCTAGTTCAGCCAAGGTCTCACTCATCTGGAACTCTTAGTTTCTATATATGCTACTGAAGTTAAAAAAACAAAACTTACAAAAAAAACTCAAGCCAAATTTCCACCTCTAGAATGTTATTTGGATTGCATTCTACATCACTTGTGACTAGAAAACTACACTGAGAGAATGCAGCCAACTACTCTTAAAAATCACCATATTTGAGAGGTATTTTGGGTTTCCAGACATGGTAAGAAGCCAGTACTCACTGGACAACTTTCTGGCTGACCTGGTAGAGAGTCCATCACTGAATGGATACAAATACTTCCTGCTCAAGGCTTAATAGATGCACCTACACTACATGGACCTCCGCAGTTAGCTAGTTAGCCTTTTCCATGATTTTATTAATAAACTATTTATTCTGTTAAAAACTTGTGACAGTGGAAGCTCAAAACAATTTCAATAAAGTTTTAAGATCTGGCAGCGCAAGCAAAGCAGATACAACAGCAAACAATAAGGCAAAGCTCAGTTTTCAGAGGTACTAAATACTCTCTGCTCCCGCTGGTATCAACTGGATGAGCCATAAACACAACTATCAAACAACAGTCCTTTTGATACAATGAAATGCATTGTTTGGCTCTTTTAGATTATCAAAATTCAGATAAAATGTTCTTACCCACAATAAGACTCTGTCCATTTTGTGTTTTTTCTTTGTTTGCATTCTGGACCTAGTGAAGAAAAGGGTATATTTTCCTTCTCTTCAAGAATTAATTATATGTTCCAAAATATAATACAATAGTATTTTTCTTCTTCAATAAAAGGATTACATATTTTAAGATTCACATCTATCAGCTAATTAGAATTAAAAACAACAAGTAAAAAAAGACAAACCCTACCAAAACCACAAACAAAACCTCCCATCCTCCTTGGGAAAAACCTACCAGTTTGCCATAACAGCAAAGAAAAGCTTAATCTCTAAAATAGTAAAACAAACAAACTCTGAAGACATGAATTTTGTTTCCTATAGAGCAGCAGGGAGAAACTTTCACTGAATTAGAAAGGAAATTATAACAATATTATCATAATATGAAAAGTCAATGCAAACTCCTTCCCATTAGTAGTCTAGAAAACAAAGCTGTTATGGTTTTGTTAATTGCATCACTGGTGTCTTGTATGTAAGCTTTATAGGTACATATTTACTGAATACATGACAGAAATAATCCTATCTAATTAATTTAGCAAGGCTAAAGATTAAAGTTATACTATTACAGTATCAGCCCTAGCCCAAATATTGAAAATACTGTATGCAATAGGATTTGGTGACTTGACATAAGCAGATATCTCTGTTAAAACAAAACAGCAAAAAAAAGTCTCAAAAGCTCTCCTTGAAAGCTGAAAGTTTTGGCTTTTAAAGTTAAAAAAATACTTTCCCTGCAAAGTCCAAAGGTACAAAGCAGAATAATTTGTTTTGCAAAGAACAGTCAAAGCAAAACTTTTCACTCCCTGAAACTGTAGGAAAAAAATTTAAAAAAACTGATTTTGTATCCCCAACTAACAGGAAAAAAGTCACAGAAGCTCTTTGAGGGTAACTTTCTAAGTCAGAAGAATTAAATCACACGCTAAACCCAGCAAGTCACAGGAATAAGAGAAATAAATCAAGTTTAATATTTTAGTTACTAGCAATCACTCATTCCTTAGGCTCTGCAAATATGAATCCCCTTTGAATGGCTGGCAATATTTAGAAATAAAGCATTTATCTGATTTATTGTATACTTACCTCTGAATTATAAGGAGGATCAATCAAACTGAGATTAGGGAGAGATGCCTGAAGTGCATTTACATATACTGGCTGAGAATGAATGGAGGACATTAAAGCTGAAAATTTAACAGAAACACACAGAGAAATACACAATGATACACCAACTGTTTAAAAGTCTAAGTCTGTGAAGCATGCAAATACTCTGACTTGCAATTCATAATTTTATCCTCAGTAAGAGCACATGTAATTCTTGCTATCAAGTGTAACGGGTGCAAAAAAGCATCTTACCTTCGTGTTTATACTTCTGAATCTTCCTGATCAGGTCTATCCTGTGAATATTTCGAAAACAACTCTCTATCAAATCCAGTTGATCAGAACCCACTAAATTTAGTTTCTCCAGGTCAATCACAAGAGCTAGAAAACTCTAGAAGAGTAACAGAAAACAAAACTGTCACATCAGTAACTTGTTCTCTACCAGTAAGCAACAAAGCAACCCAGAACATAATGTGAGGAGGTCACAAGGGTTGTACGTTCAAGAACTAGGGAAATCACCTTCTGAAATACTAAGAAAATTATCTTTGTGTTATCATAGGAGTAATGAAAAATTGGAAGTGAAATTCTTAAAAACAAATCAAAGTTTTTGAGGGAATAGTTTTGCATTTCTTTGTTGCTTCAAAGCCCGCCACTTGGAACATTACCTCACATGCCACAAAGCAAGAGGTAGTATAAACTTTAAGGAATTTGCAGGGCCTCTCTCCTTTTTTGGTTAAATAGAAAAAACAAAAAAAAATTCGAAGGAAGAAGACAGAAATCTGTCTTCTGTGCACGGTGGTCAAAAAAAATAAAAACCCAAAAATGAAATAGAAGCCCCTACTCTTCGCCACTTCCTGACTTCTGTTTACTCCTGCCTTGCTACGCCTTACAGTATCTCCTCTCCTCCTTTTCTGTCTAGCTACTTCCCTTTTCACTTTAATCTCTCATTACTTCAGAGGAGACCCCAGAGAAAGACATTACCTTATCTTTTGCCATTTTCATACGAGGTGCGTAATCCCTGAGCAGAAAACCAAGAGAACTCACTTCTTCTTTTCCCAGATTCTCATTAATCTCTGCCATTAGAACCCTGAAATAAAGTTGAGACATTTCTAAAGGATCAGCTTTCAGCAAGATCCCTTGCCCAACTACCCAATGTTGTTCCAGTCTTAATGTACCTTCCCAACTTAAAAACAGTAAAAAAAGCCTACCCTGCTCCAAGATCCAATTACAAAATACCTACTCTTGCTTAATATTTCAATAGACATGGAGTAAGAGAATGAGACAGAACATACATTTAACTTTTTTACCTACTAGGTATGGAGTTTTATTTCAGCGAGAAGTTAACACAGAAAAATATTCCTTATTTCTTTCTGTAGTCACCCAAACCCAATAACTGGAACTTCTTAAATTAAGTGTTTTAAAACTACAGAGTAAAATGTATTGAGTCAAAAACCCTGAAATAAGCTATAGCACAAGGCTAGATGTCTAAAACAAACTAGAAAAGAAAGTATTTGTAACTAATGATGTTCCTCTAAAGCATCACTTCTATCCACTAGAACTGTACAAATATCATTGGCTTTAGTAATGTACACAAACTTCTGAAAGATAGATGCTTCTAATGCCATGACTTGTAAGAAGCTACTAAGGTTTATTTTAGAGACTAAAATTGATATATTCTTTTCACTATAACTGCAGATATGACGCCCTTTCCTGCTTTTCTTTTACCTTCAAGACATATTTAAAAAAGAAACAAAAACCCCACCAAAAAACCCACAAACCAACCTCCATACATTTTGAAGAAAATAGAGTTGCCTTGAAACTGAAGTAGATATATTACCTGTAATCAGGGACAATTTTGAGATTCCTGGCAAGATTAGCTTCCACTGTTGCTTTCTCAGTCTTCAAGATCCTCCTCAGCAAGTCAAACCTCTTAACTCTGTACAACAGCTCAGACAAGCCAAAAAAAGGCAGTTTATCCCTCTCATTCAAAGCCACCAAGAGCTCTCTAAGGTTAGCAGTGGCCAAATCAGTAGCAAGGTCTCGGCATAGGAAAACCATCATCTCTTCTTCTTCTTTATCCAATTCTTGTTCAATCTGGTGAATAAGGACAGCTGGCACTTGGCACCTGGTCATCACTTTGTTGCTGTCCCTTTAAAATTGTCAGCCTACTGTTTTTTAAACAGGAAGCCAACATGACATGAAGCTCGTGTCTACTACAGCACTTCTCTGGTGTTCCTTCTTAACTAGATGCATTTTTACATAAGCAGTCCTGTGGGAGAGAATTAAAAAGCACTAAATCAACAGACTGCTGCACAAGTTCACAGTTAACTCTCCTGTCTTACCTATTTCACCTACAAACAAAATACCAATGTAGTCTACACAGACCTCCTCTTCTCAAGGGGTTCTTCCCAGCTATTCATTACAAAACAGAAAGTATTTCATAGGTCATATTAATCAGAAAGAAATGGAAGTTCTTTTTAAAGTGAAATTACTTTAACACAAGTTAGTAAATTCCATAGGAAGTGAAACAAAACTCATGACCTTGCTGATATAAATAAGAAATAAGAGTTAAGTTCCACAGCAATTTAAGTCTAAAGCTCTGATATCTTCCCAGCAGCTGCCCATCCTCCTGCTCACCGCCACCTTCTCTCCCCTAAAACTCTCAAGAAATTTCTCAGGAAGAGATTTGGGAGCTAAGAGCTAGAGTAACCACACACTGTAGAACAAAGATTTAACACCACCACCCGCCCCCATAAGACCACTGCTATCAGGCATGCACTTTGCCTTAAACGAAGCCAAAATAAAAGAAATAGTCACAATATAATATGTAATATTTAAAAATATTAATTATCTATAAATTCAGGAATGTGTGGATTTTCTTACTTACTAGTATAATTGAAACTGATTCCAATATGAACAAATTACTGAGGTTTTAAGGATTCCACACACACCTCCTTCATGCTCATAAAAATCAAAGAACCACAAAAAGAAAAAATTCCAACCTTAAGTATGCAAATCAGTTAACTCTGAAGGTATAGATAAGCCACAGACCACCTTTTTCTTCATGTGACATTGATGTTTCACCATACTGAAAACTGAAATCAAAATTCAAAACTAGAAAAAAACCCCCACCCTTGTGATTAACAAAATAAGTAGAGCACTGTGCTCAATTTCCACTCTTACCATCTACGGAAATTCTATCTAACCTTCTCTGATACCCATTAGCTACACGGAGAAGGGCAAAACGAGCAATCTGAAAACAAATCTTAGCTCTTACAATGAGTTCAGTTGTGATAATGCATAGTTTTGTTTAAACCATTCTGAAAAGCAAAAGCCTATTCAACTTCAAAGCCTAATACAATGAAAGAGTCTAGCACCTGGATAATATTTTTTATAGCATTTTCAGCCTTTTGTTACATTCTGGAAGTCACAATCACATATTGTGTCCATGCATCAAGGAGCTGAGAAACTTATATGCCTTTTTTTTATTATTCCAATGCTGTTTAAATGGAAAATAGCTCTTACACATCCACCTAACTTTCCTCAAAAAAGTAGTAAGAGTTGGATTTGATTAAATCGATGGACTGGGTTCCACTGCCCACTAAAAGAGCATATCAAATGCAAGATCCTAGGGCAAAGTCTCCTTTATCTACATATATTCCCATGGCAGTCAATGACTGCAGCAGCTTTCTCCTCCAACACTGCTGCTGACAGTCACAACAGCAAGTCATTGGTATTTTTATTTTTTTTTAAAAAGCACTGTTTATCTTGCTGATTGCAAGTCTGAATCACTAAGGGAATAACACAAGTAGTTCCTATGACCTCAAAATCCCACCTTCAGAAGCAAAACAGAAGGGGGAGGTAAGGAAGGGCAGCACTAGCAAGCTGTAAAATATCATAAACTCATCACAATAGGAGACCCAAGCATTACTCACCTTAAGGACTCCTGCACTTCCTTATCACAGTACAAATGAGATCTAATGTACGTTCAACAGAGTTCTCAAAACAGCACTGAGGCCACTTTGTTTAATTTTCAGAAACACAGAGCATTCAACTGCAGCTGGCAGCTAACAAGGCTGCAGATACCCTGTTTAGCCCACCACAACCTCACGCGTGCGTTCTACACAGACTGTGCTTAATACCTAAAGAAAACGCAAAATTGCAGTGCTCTCGCTACAGCATGCATCCAGAAAAAAAGCAACACCTGTTCTCTGTGATGCAATTCTGTTTTTCAGAACCCAAAAGGAACAACCACAAACACAGTGTTTTCCCCTCATCACATCACACCCTACCATTTAGGAACTTGGGAGAATTAATGTACTTTTTGCCCTAAGAAGTGTAACAGTGTAACAACATTTAACTCTAATGTAAACAGTGCAAACACCAAAACCTTACAAACAGAAATGAAACACCAGTGGAAGCTGCCCCTTTAAAATATCCAGGGCCACAGTATTTTCAATACAGCAAGCTGAAAAATGTTTTGTTTCTAACAAAACCAAACTGGATAGACAAAACATTTGTACTTTTTAACCTATTCTATTTCACACATGGACCTGCAATGCTATCACTTGTACAGCTGGGGTAGAAGGGCAGGGTGGGAAAATTTTCAGACCTCTGATATGCAGAGGAACACCTCACCACTGGAATGTGTTTTGTACAGTTTTCTATCAGTGAAAAAGCATATTTATTGCTAAATTTTATTTTCAATCTAACATCATAAGACTTCTACAGAAAGAAAAAGACTGTTTTCCTGATCAACGCTGTCAAGAAGGGGAAGGCACAAAACATCCTCCTATGAAAGCATCTCGCAGGTACATCAGCTGGGACTTTCAAAAGAGCTTGAGGAAATCATATTTATAGCTCACTCTAAAGAGAAATGGGAATTTAACAACTTTTGGACATTTTCTGAAATCTCAGATAAACTATTTTATAAAAAAAGACTCTAGTTGATTTTTATACCATTTTTTAAAATTAGTTAAAGAAGTGGGGCTGTGGTGCAGAGGAATTTCATACGGAGTTAAAATTTCAGACATGCAAAATTCCTACTTTTGTGTCATCTTAAAAATAATGTGCCTTTAAAAAAACACATATGAATTATTTATTTTGGTCAACTTCTTTTATGCAGGACAAATTACATGCTCAATTATAAAGAAATGTTGACCAATACTTCCAGAGCCAAACTGTCTTCTTCCCTGTATGCAAGTCTGTCCACAAGAACACTGGAAGACTGGCATTTGACCATTACTGAATCCAGATCCAGTATATATTGGTTTTCATCCAGTATTTTCCAATGATAGTCCACAAACAAAGCTGATTACATCAGTTCATTTTTTTGTTGGACAAGTAAAAATGTCAAATTACTGCTGGGGGCTACTTCCTAATTTTAGTGAGGAGGGAAATAGGGAAAAACACCCAAGGATTATTCATTCTTCTGTATGATTCCAGTGGTCCAGTGAATCAGGCATGGCTCTCCAAGTAAAAGGAAAAAAAGGCACACATGTAGCGATTTGTCAATAACATTAATTCCTCCAGGGTTCTGAGTGGGGGAACAGGTAAGAGCGACATGAGGTAAGTGTTTAGTATAAATTAAAACAGTGTATAACTTAGCATCCAAAAAGCATGTCACCATATTCTGACAGTAGGAACGTCATCAGTAACACTGAAGGAAAGGGGCAAGCCTACACATGGAACAAAACGAAAAAGCTCTTCCTCCTGTATTCAAAGAATCAGGAAAATCCTTGGCACACTGAGGGAAAATGGCTGGTGAGGGAAGTTTTCTGTAAGACTGCCTATTTTAGATCACTATCAGCCCAAATTTCCACAGAAGAAGACTCTTCTGGGAAACAGTCTTAGGGTCTCTGGAAAGAAAATCTAGGGTGACTCAGCTGTTCTCTTGTCCCCAAAAGGTCTTAAGAGAAACCATATCTCAAGGAGATAGTACCAAGCTTCACTTAAATACAAGTTTCTGGATTTAGTTAACTTCCAGACTTCCCTCAACAAAGTGTAAGATTTTGAAGCTGATGAATTTCTCATATACTGCAGAGAAACCCACCTGCTTCACATGCATGTTTATCTAAGTCTGCACTGACTTTTGACTCTGGGTAGTACACAGCAAACAAGGTTCACACAAAGAATTATTTTAAAAGTAAACACCTAAGAATATTAGCAAGCACATTTAAGCACATTTACTACTCAGACTGCAAATCATTTCCATTCCACGCAAAAACAGAAAACCACCTGTTTGTTATTAGCTTCATAGAAACTAATCAAAGTTAATTATAGTTCTATCTTTGAACTATTTCACATTGCCCACAGTCCATACAGAATACAACCAAAATCAGGGTCAGGTTTTCTCCCCCCCCCCAAGGAGTGGGAAATAATAACAAACTAAAACTTTGCACAGAAAGACACATAAGACTCCAGTAATTACCTGCTGGCATTAACAAGCAGAGACTGGTATGTCTGTAAAAGACTCAAACAATTTTACTCTTTGCTGTTTTAACACCCTGCATGAAACCCTTGCTCCCATGATTGCAACACAAATGCTGCACAATATACACATACAAATGGGATTATCAAGGCAACGGGAAGTAGTCTGTATTAACTATAATAAGTCAACACATCAGGCTTCACATTAAGAAGGAAAGTCTTCCAAGAGAAGGAGGGAAACACTTCACACTCCAAACACGGGCTACAATTGGAGTCGGTAATTTCTGACAGCGTTTGTTTCTTGAACGTTTCACAACCATCTCTGCAGCAGCAAAAACAGGACATAACATCAGTGGGTGTAATTCTGATTTAGAAAGTGATATTTGTTTTACAATATGAGTTCATCTGGAAACCCCTAGGCTAGAGGGAAGAAAGCAGGAAGTTACTGTGCTACGGGGGGCACCAGCTGCGTGTCTTGCTTCCTCTGACTGTTTGAAGAGGTAGAGATGGAGAAACGAAACAAAGTAACTCCGAGTCTGAATCATGTGACATTTTTCAGTGTTGACTCATTTGGCACAACTTTCCCATTGGCCTGTAAAAGAAAAGATCCGGTACGAGAAAGTCCCGCAGAGACGTGTACATTTCTCGTTACAGTAACAGGCTTAAATAGTTCGTTCTCGGTGTAAACTAGTAGTGACCACGCTAATTTCCAGTAAGAGATGCACTAGTTTAACTCTCATAATAAAAAACAAAACACCAAACCCCTAAAACTGGTTTTACCGTAGGGAGTTTATGCAGATTTCCACGCAACATTTCAAATAACACTTGGAAAATATGGAAGCTCCGCTCTGCGAGATAAAGCTTGGGGCGAGCGGGCAGCACTGGGTTTTTCCCTGGGGAGCGAGGTCGGTCCTGGCTCAGCCCGTGCCGCGACTGCAGCGAGGGGACCCAGTCCCGGGGGACTGAGGCGCTGGGACTAAGGGCGCGGGGCGAGGGAGGAGAGGTGTGAGGAGAAGGAAGGGGGGAAGGTATAACGCACCCAAACGCGCCGGGGAGATCCCATCTACAGAAGCGGGGCCACCTCCGGCACGGCGAGCGGGAAGAGGAGGAGCCCGCGCTGGCCTGGCCACGGCTCCCAGCGCCGGGCGTGGTTTCAGCTGCGGCTCCGCTTTCCTATTACAGCGAGACGCACACAGCGCGTTCGACCGTTCCTCTTGCGGGTGTCACAGGGATTCGAAGCCGCCTCTGCACGCAAACAGCAGCGCTTCTCAACGCGGAGATCTTCCCTCGCTGAAGGACGAGGGAGCGGTCTGTAGCCGCCTTATCGCCATTACACATCTGCCGTTCCCTAACCCTTGCGATTCTGACGGGAGTCATGGAATGGTTTGGGTTGGAAGGGACCTTGAAGATGATCCAGTTCCACACCTCCCACCAGACCAGGCTGCTCAAGACCCTACCCAACCTGGCCTTGAACACTTCCAAGGAGGGGGCATCCACAGTTTCCCTGGCCAACCAGCATCTCCCCATACTCATTGTTAAGAATTTCTTCCTAATGTCTAATCTAAATCTTGCCCCTTCCAGTTTAACGCCGTTCCCCTCGTCCTGTCACTGCAGACCCTTGTAAAAAGTGCCTTCCCAGCTTTCCTGTAGCCCCTTCAGGTACTGGAAGGGTGCTATAAGGGCTCCCTGGAGCCTTCTCCAGGCTGAAGCAGCCCAGCTCTCTCAGCTTGTCCGCACAGCAGGGGCGCTGCAGCCCTGCGGCAGCTCCGCATTCTGCGGCGGGGCAAGGCGAGGGAAGGACTATGCTTTTCGTTTCACTTTATGGTCTATCTGAGCAGCCGAACCTCCCCAGCACTCGCAGCACCGCCCCACGAGATGGCGGCGGAAGGGACGGCCTTTCCTCGGGCGCCACCGTCCGCCCGCACCTATGGGCGGCGGTCACGTACGGAAGAGCAGCCGATTGGCCGCGCGGCGGCAGTGATTCAGTCTGCATGGGCGCTTGCGAAGCTGGGCAGTATTAATAGTATTGCTGGTGTGAGGCCAGACAGAGCAGTTTTGTGTTAACCCCAAGTTATTCAGTCGTAACAGCGTTTTTCAGTTGATACCAAAAATGTTGGCAAATACACTCTCCACGACTCGTTTTGGAGTTTTGGAAGGCAGCATCCTTTGTTTCAGCGCTGGATGCATGAGGGAATGATTTCCATCAATCGTGTAACAAGACAAGAGCTAGGGACAAAATATATTATTTTCCACTTACATGCATATGGATAAATTCTCCCAGCAATCTCATGCATATTCTATTACTTTCCAAGGACTAATTTTAATGCTATTATGAACTTCACAATAGCCAAATCTCTGCTCCAGAATTGGAGCTCTGGAGCCAGTTCTCTGTCTGACCTTGCATTTTAGATAGAGAAAATCTGTAAACAGAGGTGATTAGAGAATATGACACATCTGTTCAGCACATACCATGCTTAACATGAGACGTTATCATTTCTCAAAGAACAGCATCTGGAAAAACACTCAAAAAACCATGCCGTTAAAAAAAATGCTATCAGAGGGACATTCTGTCTAACCTTCAAAAAATAGTTACTTAAATGCAACAACTCTACTCTAGCTTAAATCAAAATATTCCACTTTTTGCAGTAGTTACTACTTCTTGTATCACAGTGAGCCTTTCCAGACGTGGGTAAGTGTGGGCATGTGTTTTGGCGGGAGGGTGTACAGAAGTAAGCCCTTAGTTGCCTCATGCCTTGCTCTGAGTTTACTCACAGTAAGGATGACACTGTACAGGTATGTGAAAGCTTTATGCTTCCCTTTGTATAATCTTCAGTACATTTCAATTTTCAAGCAACAGCCTGTAAACTGGGTGTTGTGATTTCCTTCATGTAAACCAGTAGGTTCCATCAGGTGACTTGCTCTGAGGTGCCACTATTGTAGCTGGAGCAACTCCTTTAAAGGCCTAAAATCTATAGTTCTGGGCTGTTTTATCAGCTGAACTAGACAAAAGCCACCTCAATCTCTGGTGAAATCCGACACGTCACATCTAACTCCCAACTCAATGGATTTCAAAGCATTTACAAAACAGTAAGTAATTTTTTGTGCCACTACAAATAGAGCAGTGGAAGCGCTGTACTCTGGGACAACCTGCTGTTATACAAAGAGGCTGTCTTTACAGCTGCAGGGAAAACGAAGGCAGGTAGTCATCCACACTAGAATTTGGTCAGGTACTAAGCAACTGCTCTCTGTTCTGCAAAAACTCCTGGAGTTTTATTTAAACTGTATGGTCAAGCTCTCCCTTTAATATCAATCATTCAACGGTATCCCAGTATCCATAATACTACGGTGTAGCATTGGATTGTTGCTGATTAAGAAGGAAAGCAGCTAGCTGCTGTGAAGAAATATGTACATGCTTTCTCCTTGGATATGTTGTATACAACACTTAAAGATGTGTACAGGGTAATAGAGGAGGTTTAAGGAGATGGTATGGCTTCACCCTTATGAAAGAAGTTTTTTTTTTCAAAATAGTTGAATGAATTATTTGCCAATTTAACACAGCTGTTACTTAAGCGACCAATGTGCTCTTTTGTTTATTTACTCATTTTTTCCTTAATTTACCCAGTGGTTATGAAACAGTTTTCACATTTTTATAGACAGCATTTATGAGTTGTATCCAAGTTTTTTTCATTCTCCCACCACTTCTAAGTTGAAATACTACTTTGTCTTCACTGATAGATTCTCACATAAATTGGAACAGTAAATCAGTATAGAGCATACCATTAAGAATAGAAGTGATTGAGAAGAGATGGTCCTATACATTTTAATTTAGAGGACTTTGGATATAGATCTCTGGCTTGGATATAATTTCTGTTTATTTCCTTTCATAATAGGATTGATCAATTTAATTTTGTAGATTCTCCTAGTTATGTAAAACAAACAAAAATCTTTAAGAATTTACACTTCCTAAAATACTATAGACCTTGTCTTCTATGCTGTATATTTCAAAACCAGGTTTAGTATGATCAGGGTAAAAGGATTTATCTGACTTTCAGGTTTCCATTATTTGGCCTCAAAATGAGGATAGACAGCATATAGCATCTGTCAAATCAGTTCTCTCTTATACATGTAAAACAGTTTGGATGAATCTCTGGGTGTTTTGATAGCCGTGATAAAATTCATAGACTTAACTGGAAGACCAGCATGGGTCCTAAGGACATTCCTTGTAAAACCGCTTGAAGCAAACACTCCTAACTTCAATTACCTACATGTAGAAAATACACTTGGGCTGATGTAAAAAGTCTAATAAATGCTGATTGGGCAAAGAGGTAATTGCAGGATAGAAGGCTGTAGTTTGAGAGCTCAACAAAGAAGATTTTTGTAGGAAGGTTTTCAGGAGAGATTTCAAGTAGGGATTAACAACACACACAGTTACAGCCTGCTATTTAAACTGCAACTACCTCACATTATGAGAGCAGTTACTCTGTTAGGCTCTGAAATAGAAATTCCAGACACTACACTACAAAGTAATCAGTATTGTATTGGAATTATTTTGCTGCTTTAACTTGTGTAACATACAAATTTGGAACATTATGCTAAAGGATATAAATATTATAGGTAGCATTAGCAAAAAGAATAGATAAATCACAAGTACTTTTCAAGTAAACAAAAAAAGCACTTTAACTACTGATGGAGATGGGATTTCCACAAGGATTTCAGAAAATGGAGCACCATCAATTCTATTTTTCAGAACTTAAGATACAGAAAAAGCTTTGTGACTATGGTATTACAATCATGTATGTTCTTCACCTGCCGATGCCACTGCTGGTCATGACACCATTCTTTGCCCTGTAAAATATCTCTGCTGGTAAAAAGGCTGTTTCATTATAAGGACAACCATTGCCATGGTTACACTGAAGACAGATTTGGTACTGTTATTTTAATGCACAGGAAATACTCCATCCCTAGGCAAGGTTAGTACTAGAATACATGTGAAATACAAATTTTTATGAGGATTGTATGTATAATAGTAATGAGACATTTTTATATTTCACAATTTTGGAAAAATATATTCATCATAAAATAAGGCAGTGGTTTAGGGCAGTGGCTACAATCTGGCTATTAAACCTTAAATCATAAATTCATTAATTTTAACTAAACTAGTCTAGACTAACAGAGAATATGCCCAATATATTTGCCTATATAGAATGTGGTAAGGCTTATTCTTATGATCTTCGCTATACCAGACAGCACTTCTGCATGAATTCCGTTTTTCAGTCTTTAAAGTAGAGCATCTGTGGAAATGAAATTAGATTGAGATTACTTGCTTGCATGTAAGTTTTCTGGAGACTGTGGCTGAAATTAGAAGACAATTTGTATTGTCTTAACTTTCTTCATATACAATAAAATCTCGATAAAATGATCTGTTTTAAAAAATTATTGAGGAATGCAGTAGTTTATGTAACAGCCAAACTACATTTGTATGTGTTTAACATTTTTTGGTCTAAATAAACCAAGCCATGTACCAAGGTTATGTGTGCTGAAAATATGATTACAATAACTTTTAAATTTGTGTTCATCTGCTGGTGCTTGAAAATAATGTATGAATATCTCTTCAGCCACTGTAAAGAAAGCTCTTGATTTTTAACAGAGATGTCTGCTGTATCAGTGGAGGAGCAGGCTTGTAACATTTTAAAAGACTAATTCTACAGGAACTTGCAACTTTATCTCAGGCTCTGAAGCATTTGATGTAGAACAAACAAAAAAACCTCAATGAAAAGCATACATACAGAAGAACAAGAAAAGAAACTTTCCCAACAGGAAACTAGATGGGTCAGCATCTGCTGCTTAAAGGGCTTTTCTTAAGGTTTATACTTCTGAAACAGCTGCCACGGAGTTGGGAGGGAGGGGCAGGGGAAGCAGCCAGTGAGCACACAAGCACTGCACAACAAATTATAAAATTTCAAAGAGCAGCTGAAGTGAGAAGCGCATATCTTGAGTGCAAGATTTACTAACACAGTCTGTAATGCTAGCTCTCTTAATTGGCTTTCTGATCAACCACCTAAAGTTCAGTTAGCTTAAGCAGTTTAGTCTTGGACACAGATAGCAAATGAGCAGTGAATACCAGCCTTAGCAGATGTGTATTCTGGGTGGGACTGCTTAAGGGACAACACAGAAATACACTGTGCAACAGACCTTACAAAGTAGGTTAATGATTTGTTTTTCAGGGAATTATGCAGCTGGATAGGGATGCTTGAGAACAAATTAAGCAAGAAAAGTTTAGTAAAACAAATGTTTGCCCTGTGAAGTACCTTGAGTAAGGTCATACAGATGACACATTGCATAGTACAGCTCACTCCAGCATTAACAGATGTTTATTCGCTCTAAAAATAAAGTTCTGTTATAATCTCACTCAGAAAGGTTGTGTGTGAATATATATTAAAAAAAAAGATATTTTAGCAATGCTTCGATAGGATCTTCAAGTTTTTTGTAAACTTGCAATTTGTGACAGGACTACTTTCCAGTTCCTTCACCACAGAAGTACACTGTGTAATTGTCTAGTGGCATTCATAGTTTCTCACTTGTTTGTCTAATTTTGCTTCTCTCCTTAGTGACGCAGATATCCTGTTTGGATTGAAAAATGAGACAGTATCCCCTCCTTGGCTTGTGTTGCTAATGACATAACAAAATTTGCAATAGGATATTCAGCCAATTCTAATTCTTAGCACTGCAGAGGACATACACTGTCAACAGGCCCCCTTCTACTACAGTCCTAACTCTAGGTGGGGTTACATAATTTAAGGAAAAAAATAGGGAATTTAAAACAAATTAGAAGAGACTAGATGTAAAAATAAATAAATCTCTACCATTACAGATTTACAACCAGGACAAAGTAAAAAACAATTGTTCTTTCTCTTTTTTTCATGTTACACTCAAGTATACTGGAAGTCATATTAGCATAAGGTACAGTTATTGCTGAGTGAAACATTCTACTTTGCCCAGTAAATATGGTAGCAATGTATTTTTTAATTTCTGGATATTACACAGCAGATTATTTTGGTGCATACTCTCTGCCACATTAATAAACTCTTCAATAGGTTTAAGTATAAGCTTTAATATTTTCATATACTTTGAGGCAGTTTTGGGTACTTTTTAAAGCTTTTAAAATAATAGTTCTTTTTATTTAGAGATATGAGTGAATACTAACAAAGTACACTTTAAAAAAATGACAAATCATTTATTACCACTTACCAGCAAATAATTGTTATTAATCCTGAAACTAACACAATACAATTTTTCTCTTAAAAGCAATGCACTTTCTCAATTTCATTTGGCAGGGCTTGAAAGAGCTAGACTGTTTTTCAGAGGACCATACAGCAAACTCAAGAGCATATGTATGTCTCGTTTATTTTTCTCCAGACTGAAGTCAGGTAAATTGCTCTGGCTATGTTTTTTGATCCTTCCACAAAAGTATAATAAAATCAAACAAACGTGGGTTTGCCTGTGGTAGACTTTAATGTGCATATTATAACTACAGTCTGAGCAGCAGGCTTATGTACATTTCAGCTTAGTAATGAGTAAGTATTAAGTTGTCATATTTGATCTTCAGTGATGGCCTCCATTCTTCTTTGGAGGAAACAGGGTATATTCAATGCCAAGAGCTACAACGAAAGCTGCAAATCCCCATTTGAACCCCCTTGTAAAGACTTCTGTTAGGGTGACAGGTTTTGCAAAGCCACCCATGTATCTCCAGGCTTCATTACTAAAAGAAAAACGAAACCAAAAGAGTAAAACAAGATCAGTGGAGGCACCGTGATAAACATTACCAAGAATATCTTTGCAAAAAAAGAAAAAAGACAAAGGTATTTCAACTAGATATGCATTGAAACTGTAACATTGCTATCATTGAAGTATAATTTAAGTAACAGGAGTTGCCACAAGTAAAGTTCATGATATTAACACTAACAATGCATTCAACAAGAGAATTCTTGTAACAGAATCACCTCCCCAAAGTTGTTACATAATTGTTGTCTTCTGTTCTTACTCTGAAACAAAATCAGAACCCACCAGCACGTGCATGAGATAGAGTAACTGCAAAGGCCAGCAGTCACTGTCCTAGACACTATCTAACATTGTTGAATTTTAAAAGGGAAAAGTTTTCCATCCTTGTGTGGAGGCACTTCCTGCTTTACAATACGAAATCCTACCATAACTGACAAAAAAAAAAGCTGAAAAGATTGGGTTTAGCTAAAAAGCTACAGAATATTTACAAACCTCATGCTGTCTTGCTTTACTGTTATTGTTGCTATAAATGGACTACAAGTATTTATGTGTAGCACAACCAATATAATCTATAGAAGAGACAAACTGTGTCCTCTAGGTCCTTAAGAAAAGGAAAAAACCATTTGCACAGAAAGAAGCAATAAAATCTGAACCATCTTTTCAGGTGAAAATCGTTTTTTTAAACAGGGGGATTAATTACTAATATTCCTAAGATCATCCTCTTGTGCAGATTGTTTCTGTGACTTGGAATGGTATGGAAGAGTACCTCCTAGACGCTAGTACAGGATACTAATTGATAAAGACTTAGGTTTTCAAATATGATATCTTTCACACAGCTTATTTTGTACTGAATACGTATAGTAATGTGCATTTACTGCACAGGCGGAAAGCTGATCCCCTGCTAAAAGGAACTTAACATATGAAAGAGGGGAGCACCTACAGAGGGTTACTTTTTCAGGACTTCTAGTGCGAGACACTAATAATGCAATCTTCTTCCAAATTACTGAAACAAATAACTTGATACTTTAATTTCTGCTTTCTTAAGTAAGATTGGCATGACACTTATATTTGACCTATGGAATTGAAATATTACCTTACATAGAATTTGCTAAGTTCAAGAGGAATCGTGTCATGCTTTAAGAGTGCTCCTTATTTCAGCTCTTCATATACTTGGTTCGATCCCTTTCTTTTACCAGAGAAACATCATTTTTTTAATCTTGGACGGCCAACAAATACAACACAAGCTCTTTTCCAGTTTGTTGTTTTGCAGTATACTTGGAAGTGTATGCACTAAAAGGTTAACTTACACTAAATTAATTATATTAAATTGTGTCCAGTTGTTATGGGAATAAGACTATTGCCAAAACCAATTCTGTCTGAAGCAAAGGAAAAGAAAGCTAACACGGCTTGCACTGCACAGAAATAGAAGCAACATAAATGTGACACAGGCCTAGAAACTTCATTGGTAACCAATAACCTAAAGGATTTGCATCTCAAATTATTCTTATCATCATCAAAACTACGTTTTACTCTAAGCTTACAGCCTTTAACTCTTTCAAAAGAAGGAAAAAAGTGCTGTCAATCCCAAACCCTTCCAGAGGTTACTAGCATGTAACAACTGTTTAACAGATTACCTGTATGCTTTTACATTTTTCTTATAGTGATTTGCAGTAAAAGCCTTCTCTGTAAAGGCTCCTGGAATAGTTTGCTCATGCAGCCCTTCCCTTACAGAACGACGGGACTACACAGCACAAGACATTTTTATTCCCCAAGATTAAGGAATACTTCAGCAAAGCATTACATAATTCATGATGTGGGAGAAATATTAAGCCCTGTTTTAATAACTGCCTAAATGATACAGAATCTCTGTGGCTAAAAAAGAGGAGGTATTCACTGCAGAGTGGGACAACTGAAGAGGTAAAAAACCTGGTGTTCCATTATGCTTAACAAAATGCACAGTTGAATCAAATTTCAGATTGTATACTAATACATTTCTTCTTTTCATATAAAGGCCTCCTGTTGTACAAGAGGAATGCTATTCCTACTCAGAACGTCTACTTCAGCAAGATCTGAGCACAGTGTCTTTGCTGAGATGGTGTAGGTTTCCTTAGGTGTGCAACATCTAATATTATCTACATGTGCCTGATCTGTATAATCATGGAACATCGCAAAGTGCAAGGGTGCCTTGCAAAATGTGGAGACTGGTAAAGGTGATGCAAAGCATGACCTCCACCTGAAAAAAAGTAAATAAAGACTTAACTGAAATTCAAACTAATATTCTAGATGCATTTTCACTATTTTTACTACAGAAAGAATAATCTGCAATCACTTGGTCCAGTTGATGCTACAAGATGACATATCAACATTATTTCTGAGGCTCTTGCACTTACCGAGCCCATGGGTCCCTAAGACCTCGTTTAGCTAGCCTTTCCTGGACCTTCTCCAGTGGAGTACCCTCTATCTTCCATATCCTATAGTCAGGGAGTTCTATTTTGCCATGGCCGTGGCCATGGCCATGGCCATGTTCGTTGCCGTGCCCCATACCTACAGAAAAAGATAGGATTTGTTATTTCTCAGAGAACATCAGCTTATTTTCACACACTTGCAGAGAACAATACCCTGGGGAGGTTCCAAGTATTCCAAAGCATGTAATGCTGCACAATGAAGCATCTTCTACATTGTTTGAAGTACACTGTAGAACAGAGAGCTAAAAGACTTTGTGCTGCACTTCAGAAGCTGGTGAGTAAGCACAGTAAGGCAAACTCTGCAAACCTAAGTGTCACTGTGTTGCAAGTCACCACCACCATTACATCCAGGAATCAACTATGTAAATTTATTGTGCCAGAAAACAGCATCAGCAAAGCATTTGTTTCCAATGCTTATAAATGCACTTTAGCAACATCAGGGCCCATGAACTTGCAGGCTTTCCAAAGTACATGAAAAACTCAGAGTTCAGTTTGGAAGCTTTTAGTTTAAGTATGACAGAGCTGTGATCACCAAGTTCTAAACATGACTTGACTCCACAGCTCTTTTTAAGTTGCCTCCAATTCAGTCAAGTGTAACTGTGGTGATAAACAGATCCAGGGTAGATGAATTGATTTGGAGATGCACCATGCTAGTCATTTCATTACACTGGGACATGAATTCATTATTTAGAAAGACCTTTCAGAGAACTATGAAAATATAAAAGTTCTCATTAAAAACAGCAATCAAGGGAGATGGGAAGGTGAGCATTTTCAGTGAGATCATCAAGGACTGGAAAAACATGACAGCTTGGAAGTCTATTTTCACAAAGCACCCTGAGCCAGGATTTCCCGTTTCAACACACATCTGAGAGTTAAGAACATATTTAACACACTTAATTTTTAGCAGAACCGACTGAAACACAATGGGGCCAAGAACACAGCTTTGAAGGCTGTAACTCTTGAAGGTCCCAAACCATGAAGGCAAGCACAGGATTCTGTTGCAGAAGGAAGTGCTCTTACACTGTCATCACCCGAAAACCTCTCCCCATATTAAAACCCAATCCACACCCTTGCCGTACAAACCCAGCACCTCTCTCCTGCCAGTATTTACCTTTGCACAAGCAAGGGGTTTACGGGCACACAGGCCGCGGCCTCTGGGCTGCACGGCAGCACCAGGCGGGCGCTCCCCACCTGCACAGCCGGCAAAGACAGGGCCGGACCCGGGGCGCCCCGAGATAGGGAGGTACGGCAGCCTGGGCCAGCAGCGCTCCGTATAATGGTGGAATGGAAAGGGGAAGGAACACAGCCCGGGCCAGGGGCCACAACGGCGGCGCCTCTACCACCTGCTCCCCTCCGCTCCCCAAGCCCCCGCTCCTCCCGCCAACAGCCGAGCCCTTGGTACCTGACCGCTCCGTGACCCTTCTTTAGGACGCAGCCACCACCCGGAAGCGGAAGCCGCCGCGAGGACCGGGCGCCGCAGGAAGCGCAGCCGGGCACAAGGGTTCCGGGCTGCTTCCGTTCCGATCGCTCCGCTGTCTTGGCACAGGCAACGAAGCCGCTGTGCAGCCCCCCCGCTGCCCGCGGCGCTCCCGTTGCGGTTTGACGAGGCAGGTCCCACGCACGGAGCGCGGGAGGGAGGGGAGCGAGACCGGGAGGAAGAAGCGGCCAATCAGTGCGGGGCTTTTGGGGGGCGGGAGCGGCCCAATGGGCGGGGGCGTTGTTGAGCTGGGGGGTTGGCAGCAGCTGGAGGTGGCAGTACAGGAGAAGACGGTGAGGGGGCGGCGGGGGAGTTGCTGGTACCGGAGCCGGTGGGTGGCGGCGCGGCGGGCGGGGCCGGCCTGAGGCGGGACGGGGCCGGCAGCTGGGATCCCCCCTCACCGCTCGGCCGCTGCCGATCGCGCCGCAGGGGCAGCAGCCCCGCAGGGTCTGCACGTGCGAGGGCGCGAGCCGCTGCCCCCCGGGCTCACATCGCCTCCACCCCCTTCCCCCGCGCCCTCTCCCCCGGCCCTGCAGGGGGGCGGCCCCGCGCTCCGCCGTACGGATTTCGGTGGATGTGTCTTTACGGCTTTAAATTGGAAGGGGGAAGATTTAGATCAGACATTAGGAAGGAATTCTTCACGATGAGGGTGCTCAGGCCCTGGCACATGTTGCCCAGGGAAGCTGTGGGTGCCCCCTCCCTGGAAGCGTTAAAGGCCAGGTTGCATGGGGCCTTGAGCAGCCTGGTCTGGTGGGAGGTGTCCCTGCCCTTGGCAGGGGAGTTGGAACTGGATGATCTTTAAGGTCTCTTCCAATCCAAACCATCCATGATCTTAAAAGACACCACTGTTTGTTTCCATAGGAGAACTGGGGAGACATCCTGAGATCCTGAAACTGCACTGAACGGTAAATGGAAGTTAAGGGTTCTCTTGACAGCCGGTTCTTGAGCCAGGCTCCATTGAGAACCTGTCTTGGGGGAGCTTAGCGTTTTGCATGCCGTGGCTGTGTAATTATGGAGCATTGGTCGTGTCGATATCTGGATAAGTAAAGTATCGTTATATGTTCCTCAGGGTTGAGTACATAGCCCCCTTCATCCAGAAAGAAACTGGTAAAAGTTAATTATTTAGTCAGTGTCTTATAAGAGCTTAAATCATTCCTCAGTTGTAGGTGATACAGTAATGCTCTTTATTTATAACAGAATACAAACTCTTATATTGATTTCTGATGATCTTATAGGAATGAGAATAAGCACTGTTTTATAGCATCATGGTGGCGAGATTTTAGGACAGACTGTAGTTCCTTATTTTTTTTAGTGTCCTGATGTAAAGTCACATCTGGGTTTCAGGGTTTTTTTGTAGGGTTATTGGGAGCGCATGAGAAGAGTTCCAGGAGGGTTACCATTATCATGTTATTAACGGTGAAACTGTCCTAAATAGAGTGCCATCTGTTTAATCCAGACTGCTTCTGTCTGGTTTCAGCATTGAATGTTTTTCACTGTGAGATAAAGTCTGCAAGATTCAGAGCAGTCTCTTTCACTCTGCATATACAGTGTCAGGGTAAGAGGAGACACATTTGCTTTTCTGTGATGTATGTGGGGTGGAATTCCACGAGGGCTTTGCATTTGTGAGGTAACTGGGAGTTAAATCTGTCTCGTAGAGAATGTTGTTCTGTTGGATACCTGTGAAGTATTTCTTGTTTCTTATTGTGGCTGAAAGTTAATGGGTATCTGTTCAAAGTCCGACTGACGTTGCTGAGCGATGTTTATATTTTCCTCAGAAAAAATTCTCAGTGACCCATAGACATGTTAGATACCAGACACCTTTGTTTTATTTTCTGAAGGAAAAGTACTAAGGCCTGGTTTTATTTATTTTTTTTTGTTTGTTTATTTTGTTTTGTTTTCTTCATGGCACTTGGAAGTGTGGCTTGATTATTTTGCATGAAACCATACTTTACTGGTATTGCCCAGTCTGTCAACATGAACGTTCAGTTCTGATTCTTGGAATATTAACTCCATGTGACCCGTTGTGGTCGAACAGGATTGTAGCAGGGGACTGCAGTTGGCAAAATTAATCTTCAAATACATTATTGCTTTCAAGGTTTAATGAGGTTTTGGGCTCTCCTCCCAAGTACGTAATAACTCTTGATAGGAAAAACTGTGAGCAGTTGATAGATTTGCTTCACCATGAGGTTACTTAACATTTTGCTTTCTAAATCTCCTTTTCTTTCAACATGGACCATACTCCTTTTCAAAATAAGACTGCAAAAATGAGAGATGTGATGTTTTGGGAATATAGGAAGCTTATGGAAGCAAAATAAGCGCATCTGTATAATTTCAAGGGGGCTTACAGTTTTGCTACAATCTCCTTTTTGAGAATGAAACTTCACCATAATTGCAGTATCAGTTCTGAAGAGATGAATAGTGTCCATAAGGAATGAACATAAAGAAAAGAGATTTTCATCTGGTGTAAAAAATATTGGATGTCCTTCAGGAAGTAAAGGTCACTGGGACTCCATGTGCGAATAATCAGTACTTTTTGTGGTTTATTCAGTTGCCTTTTTGTGCTATTAATGGTGGTGATAATTACTGAAAAGATCAAGTGTTCTACCATACAGTTATGTTAGCTTTTATCCAGCCATGAACAGCTTTCAAAAGATTCTGCTTCCAGAAATTTGTGTTGATATGCATTCTGGATTAAACAGATTGTGGGATACATTATGGGTACTGCTCATCTCTGCATGTGCATGTAATATTGTCTAGCACTGAACTGTGTTTGGTGGTATGTTGTTCATGATTTTCTGGAGTAGAGAGCTGTGTGACTTGGAAGTATTTTCAGTTTTGAGACAATAGAAGAGAATTGTGGGGTTGGTTTGGTTTTTGTTTTGTTTTGTTTTCTCAATATCTTAAGGAATATTTGAACTACTTAAATACTGCATCTTTTTTTTTCCTGAAATGGCATGTTACTTTCTCTGGCTTTGTATTAGTAGACATTTATAAGTCATTGAAAGCATTTGTCTTTTGAATAAAATGGTCGGTTCTACTTTAATTACAATACTGATGCAAAAGATCTTTATTCCACTGGTTTCTTAGGATGTTTTTTTAAAAAAGACTATGAAAGATGGGGAAGCAAATTATCTTCTCGGGCAGCATTAGGGATCTGAATATTTTATGGATAGTACCATGATCTTAAACCACTAGTTCACCTCTCTTTTAGAGAAGTGATGTGCTATAATAATAGTCTTTGTTTCTGGTGGGTTTTTTTTGACAGCCCGAAGACCATTCTTCACAGGAACAGCCATACTAGGCTAATCTGCTATACTGTCTTGAAGCCTAAAGCCCTGGGATCCCAGTATGTGGCAGGACCATTGTTTCAAGTCCTGCTTGTCTCCCTCAGCTAAGCAGCATTTGACAGCAGGTGCTTTTTTTATTACATTCCTTAGGCAAGCGTATAGGGTCCCTCCTTATGTCAGCTCTCACAGTCTCTCAGTGGGGATGATGTTTTGTATGAATTGTTATTCTATGAATATACTTTATTTTTAGAAGCTTTTGAGCCCTTGTATGGTTTTTGATTCAACTTGTCCTCTGGCAGTAAGTGCCGTACTTCAGGTGTTGTGAGTATGTCATTCCTCTGTTTTGTTTTGAACTTGTTATCTGAGAACTTGATATGATCCTCCCTGTTTTCTGTACGAGGAGGGGCAGAAATGTTTGGCTTTTTTCCAAGATGATTAATATGAGTTTAGAATCTTTAAAGATCAAGGTACACTTAAACACTTGTCTGGACAGGAAAATAATTTTAGATTCCACTAATTTTATTTATGCTCACTCCCTTATATTAAAACATGAAATAGCATTACAAAGTGAAGTTTGAGGCTTCCCCAGCTGACTCTTGGTGAAGAACATCTGTTCAGTAGGAATGGTTATTTAAGAAGTCTTGTGGCTCTTCAGGAGAAATTGATCTGAGCAGACACAGTGATCAGTATTATAGTTTGAGTAGCTACTTGAGTCAGTTAATTTCATTTCCAAATAGAATAGTTAGAGGTAATTCTTGACTTCTTTAATACTGTTTTCTACAGTGTTTCCTCTTCAGTTATTTGCTTGTAGTAGATAAAATTTTTGCAGATTTGTGTTCAAGGAAACATTAACTTCCAAGTTGTGTAAATTGTTCAGACATTTCGTGTAGGCTGCAAAGGTAACTATGAAATGGAGATGATGACTTTAAGAAAGATTTGTATGTCTTGGGTATTATCAGAATGAGCTATTGTTTTCTACTGAACTTTTCTTCCGTGGTCTTATTTGGCAGAAGTAGAGATTCTTAAAAATGGGATTGCATGGTAGTTGAGGCTGAAAGGGACCTTTGGTTTGGTTGAAATGATTCAACCCCTTTGCTCAAAGTAGGGCCAACTGGGAAGGAGTCCTCAGGATATTGTCCAGTTGGATTTTAAGTATCTTCAAAGACAGAGGCTCCGCAGCCTCTTTCAGTAACTTGTTCCAATGGTTAAACACTGGCATGTTAAAGAAATTTTCTTAAAGTTTAAGTGGAATTTCTTATATTTCAATATGTGTCCGGATAGGTGTAAAGGTTTTTTTTGAGAGTAAGAAAGTATTCTGAATTTGTGCTTGTGTCATTAACTGTAGGTAAATTAGCAAGCTGGCTGAGTTTTTCTCTGCACCTTTGCTTGGATAATTCACACTTCCAGTAACAGACAAATAATTTAAAATGTCTTTTTTAACTTTGGTCACAGGACAGATTTATGGTCTCCTTTTTCATTTAGAATTCTGACTTTTGAGGCAGAGGGGCACTTCTGATGAAATAAAATGTGGTTATCTAATAAAACCCTACTGTAAAACAAAATTATTCATTGTCAGCAGTGCCACAGAGAATAGAACATATAAACATTGATCAGGGTCTGGGTAAAATAGTATACAGTTTGCAAACTTTCGAACAAGTGCAGCAGGTTACCAGTAATAGTAAAAGTTTTGTATTGTAAGAAAAACTGCAATGTGGCCATTAGTTATTCTTCTGTTAGCGTTAACATTTTTCTGTCAAATATAATGAATTTGGCCTTTTTTGTATTCTGTTTTCCTCAGAGCCAAAGATAGAAATGGTGTGCTACAGATGTTTGTATGACATTTATGTCCATTTATAGTATTTTAAGAGTAACAAATAATGTGGTCATGGAACATATGTGTCTAACAAACGATGGAGCTACTTTTAAAATAATCTGCATCTTTTAATTTAGTGCCACTGTAGAGCAATTTGGAGCTCACGTACCATGATGAGGGATTAGGCTGAACGCCACAGCAGTGTTACTCTGCTGTTGTGAGATATCCCTTTCTTCTGAAATCTTGTGTTTCTCATACTATGGATTCTATTTGAAAATGTTCATGGGAATAAAAATCACTTATGGTTATTTGCTTCAATACATATTTTATTAGTAATCACAATTCAGGTGATTTGTAAAAGAGGACTGTAGTTGGCAAGTCACCTTTTTGGTCTTTCCGTGATTGTTTTCTGTTCTGCAGGCAGTCTAGCCTGCTCCTGCTGTCCACTGTCTATGTCAGATCTGCAGTCTTGACCTGGTGTGATTCTATTGAGCAATATGAATTTTATGGTTCATTTTAATAACTTCCTTTTACATGAAAATAGAGAGCCAGAGACATTTGGAAGGAGTTCCCGTTGGGGTAGCAAAATAAAATGTCAGGGGAATAACTACCGTGAAGCGGTAACTATTTGATTATTAATCTCTCAGTACTTCAATATCATTACTTGGAAAATGCCAAGTTCCCTGAATGCATAATACTGTTTGCACAGGAGCTGATGGAGATGGTTGGAGCACGCTTCCAGGATTGCAATCTTTCTGCAGATTCTGACTTTTTTTTTTTTTGCTATAGAACAGAACACTTAATGACATCCCATTTTGTGTTATATAAGTAATACATGTGTTTGACTAACAGTGAATTTTACTGTCCAGAAATGTTAGGTCTATGTTCTTATGCGTAATCTCAACAATTTTGCTAATCTTACTGTTTTTACTTTGCTGAAAAATCATAGTAAAGCAAACTGATCTGATTAGATCTTCTGTATTGGGGTCTGCATTGTGCACAGTTCATGAGTTCTTTAAATAGTTACACATTACTGTTCCTCTGAGTTGCATGTAAGTGAAATGTATGACATGGACATTTCTGCAGGCTGCATGACAGTACTTTGCTGATTCATATAGGACAGTGTTAAAACTTCAAAGATTTTTTTTTCTATTTCCATTCCCTACGTTTAGTAGTTTATGAACTTTAAAATGTAATTTTATTATTTCTGGCCTGCCTTGACCTGTAGTTGGGCTGGGGGAATTATTCTACATCTGTCTGGAAAGACAGTAAGAAAGTTTAAAAGAATGACCTTATTTTTCATAGCCATTCAGCTAAGAAGATACTGGGTTGAAAGATAATGAGGTGAAGTATGTGGAAAATTTTCTTGTGTTTTTCTTCTTCCTGGCTTCATTTATTTTCTTTTCATTCAAATAGGCTGGTTCTTTCTGAGAGTTCCAGTGTCTGTTTTTCCTTCCCGTTTCCTTATCTTATTGTTCTGCTTTGTCCTTTCTGTTTCCTTTAGGTTTGATAATAGCTTGTTCTTTAGGAGAGGCGGAAGAGCAGCCCCTCTGCATGCCTGCCTGTGTTCTGATTGAAATAGGTAGAAAAGCTGATTTAGAAAAAATTCTAAAGAAGTTCTTAGTGGCCATTCAAGCAACTTTCCTAAATATCTTAAGCACAAGATTTTTGAGACACATGGGTGTAATTGTAGCAGATTTTGTTTTAGAAATAGCTTAAGTTAGCTTGTCTCTGTAAATTTAAATATTATGTTTCTTGCACATGAAAACAAATTAGCCAGAAATTACTGGTTTTTTAGAATTATTTTTAACATGAAATTCCTGAAGATCTTGCATCTTATGACCATTGTGCCCCATGTGCAAGCTAAGTTGGTAATTCCTGTGTCTGTGTTAGACAGTGTGATAGCATTGATAGACAATGACGACTGAACAGAGGAGGGTCAATAACCTTGCTGAGACATGATTCGGAAGGTAGGAGGCTTTTACGTAAACTGAGTTATGGAGGGGGTGACGTGAGCAATTTATCAAGCATCCTAATGCGTGCCATCAGAGTAGGGCAGAGAAGAGAGATCTAAGTGGTCTTTGAGTTTTGATACCTCCAGGTTAGGCATGTACTTTTTTTTAAAAAATATTTTCTGCTTCTGCATAGGTCAATTGTCCCTCATGTTTTATGGTTGGAAAAACCACATATAGATGAAAATTGTAATTAAAAATGCTCAATACCTAGAATGATTGTTGTATTTGGTCTTTAAGATCTGCACATAACATCATGAAAGATGTCAAGTCACTTGATAAGTGTGGATACCCGCTATCCAAATTTTGCCAATGAAAATTCTTCATCCTTCTGGCACAGCTGAAGTCAATCCTAAGACTTCTGTGGAATTAACGTTAGAGTGTGAATTTACGGGCTTCTGTTGTAACCATGTTACCTTCCTGAAATATGTAAAACTGAACTCCAGTAGACAAAACTAACGCTTATGTTTTAGTTTAGAACCCAGTCTTGATAGTACAAGTCTTTATTTGTGAATAAATATAAGAGTAAGAGGGAGTATTAATATCTTTTCAAACCCCAGCAGTGGGATAGACAGGTAATTTGTTAAAGTCCTTTTACTTTAGTGAAATTATACAAGAAGCGATTGAGGAGATTAAGTAATAATAACGTGCCCTTTTACATAGAAATATAATGCACGCTAGTGAAGGATTTATCCTAGCAAAAGCTCATATTTCCCTATGTGTGACGGGAGAACTTTCCATTGCTTTTTTTAAAATTATGTTTGGTTGAGCTGGAATAGCATAGAGATATGAGCTAAATGCAGACACATAAGAGAGTGAGGGGGGTTTGGATGTGGAATGAAAAAATGACAAGTTCCTTATGTGCATGGATTTTTTTTTAAACTGCTTGTTTCTTGTTCTTAGCACAGAACAGGACTCAGACAAAATTGCTGAGCTTCCAAAGCAGCTTCTAGATTGTTAATTGTGGATGCCAAGTTGTATTTGATAAATATGTAACTGACTAACCATAGTACCTGATGGTTATCTCTTCAATGTTGCATCTGTGCAATAGTTCCAAATAGTAACATCCTTAAGTTTCTGGAAGTTATTAAACTGCATCTGTTGTAATTTCTTGGGAAGGCTGCAGAGTGAGGTGTTGGTTTTGTTAGACTTCACGTGAGCTATTCTGATAGATTAATTCGTGTTAATGAGCTGCAGCAGATCGCAGCACATATCTTGCCATGTCAGAGTAGCAAGAGCTTCATGAAACTCTATTAAACAGGTTAAGTGTTACCTATGGAAATAGAAACAGACGGGAATCCTGGGCTGGAGGCTAAGTTGAATGAAAGTAGAAAAGAAATACCTAAAATATTGAACTACTTTAAGCTAAGCATTCACAAGCCGTGTTTCTGTGCTTTTTATTTTTATAGCTGTTCTGTGACAGCAACCCATCCTTTAACCCATCACGTGTATTTCATGATTCCCCAGTGAACAGGATGGCTGGTGGCAGGCTACTGCCTTTTCTGTTTGCTTAGGTCTGTGCTCTTGCCAAGGCCTGTTTCATGCGCTGTGACTCCAACTTTGTCTTCACCCAGGTTACTGTAAACACCAGGTGAGTTTGAGAAGCCTCTGTTTATCTGTGGAATAAAAGAACTTACTAGCTTTCTTTTTGTTTCTTCAGGGCAGGAGATAACAAGCTTTTCTTTCTCCTCAGCATAATCAGTGTTAGAAGTTGAGAAAGCAAATACAAATTTTGAAATAGTTTGCCCTGAATATTTGCCTAGTCTGTCCAGCTGATTGTTGGAATGTGAACAGTTTAGGCACAGCTTGATGTCTATGAGTTTCCAAAGGACCAGCTGCAGAAATAACCGAGGTGCCTTTTTTGCTTGTGCTGCCGTTGGGTGGACTTGGAATGTGCATTGTAAACCTTTAGGATGTAGAATAGTCCTAGTGAGAATAACTGCTACCATTTCAGAATGAGAACCTTTTCTGCATCAATGGTGAAAATATGTATGCAGTCATTCTTTGCACATACAAAAATGAGACTTGGTTGGATTGTTACAGTCATTTCAACCGTAGCAGAATGATTTTGAGGCATTTGGGTGTTTAAATCACTCAAATGGCAGCTGTGTTATACACACAAATCTTGTGTTCCAGGAGTCTGTACTACACTCTTTGAGAGAGTGCATGCTTTACTTTTTTCCTTTCTATGTAGGTTAAATCCTTTCAGTTAGCTACAGGTCTACTATGTTTTTTAGCAGTTAATTTTTACAGTTTACATGTTTACAAAACTAAATTACAAAACTAATTTCCCTTTTAAATTGGAATTTAAATGTTATCATTTTATGTCTAGTTTTTAACTCGACAAGTTATCCCAAACTTAAACTTTTTAGGAAAGCAATTGGAGATGGTCTTATAAATTCCATAGTAATGTTTATACATAAATTTTGTTTGTAACTTTATCCTTATTTCCCCTAGGTATTTCAGTATTTAAATTGAGTAAAACTCGTGATGCTAAGGCAGAAGAATAAATGAGCAACTGTGGGATTTCACATTTGTTGTGTACAAAGTCCTAATCGGGTTAAGGTCTGTGGATGGATTCCAGATGGAGTTAGGGGTCATTGGCCAATGCTAATTGGCATTGGTGCTGGTGAAGTTGTGTAATCAAGTATTGTGCTGATTGTCACAGGGTGTTTTTATGTGTGTCCCCTTTACTTTATTTGGCCACTTACAATAAACCAAATGTTCA
This sequence comes from Dromococcyx pavoninus, assembly GCA_033558185.1. NCBI lineage: Eukaryota > Metazoa > Chordata > Aves > Cuculiformes > Neomorphidae > Dromococcyx > Dromococcyx pavoninus. The sequence goes on along the minus strand of JAUMJL010000119.1, from coordinate 1,239,357 downwards.
AGGATTGTTTTTTATTTCCTCTGTGCCCATTTTCTCAGACTTGCAGGTATTGGCTTTTCTTGGGCTCTATGTAAGAAAAGTAGAAGGAATTTCAAGGAAGCTTACTCTTTATTGGAGAAGGGTGGCTCTAGATGTTAATTTCATCTAATAACTCATAATTTCATTTACGCTGCTGAAAGGTTTCAAGTGATCTGGTCCATGGGGAAGCTGTGCCTTTTTTCTTTTTTTTTTTTTGCTAGCTTCTAGGAAATAGCTCCTTCAGCACTGCTGCCAGTCATTTTACTGCAATGTTCTGTAGGAACTTTACCCCATTTAGCTGGTGGAAATGTATGCGGGTGTGATGGTCAACTGCTCTTTTCTACTCATGATACTCCTGTGATTGTAACCTACTAGTGACTGTATTCGGTATCTTATTTGGATAACAAATTTTTGCTCTTGTGAGAGAGAGGAGGGTCCATCTTAAATGGACTTTATTGTGCTAATTAGGAAACCTTAATCACCATTGAAAGAGTTTTCAGCTTTTATCAAGTTTTGAGGTATTTCAGATTCCTATTTCAGTGGGTAGTTTTTGGTAGACGAAGTATTTTTTCTGCATGTAATAGCTTTATGCAAAATTCCAGTAATAGTTATTTTTTTGCTATTTCTATGATCTCTCATGGCATTCTGCTTTAGTAATGTGTGTTGACTTTTAATAGATTGTGATGATTATCTCTTTTTCTCTGTAAGTGGTGACTTTGTAGCTTTCTGAAATGTGTAACATTGGTATGAGTAAATTCTTCGTGCTTATGCATATGCGTCACATCTATGGAAAATGCGAAAGGTTTTTATTAGCATTTACTTTGTTGCAGGAGAATGGTTGAAGTTACAGTCTTAGTTCTTGGTTTGAATTATTCAAATTAAACAGAACTAATTAGGAAGCAAAATTTTAAAAACATGACTACAAAAATCTTTTCAATCTGCCAATTGGATAACTGACAGATAAGGCAAAAAGCATGAAGATTTTCCCCCAACCCCCTGAAATTTGAGACTCCGACTGATAAGAAATAATGATAAGAAATAGTTATTGCTTAATCATCTTAACCTGCAAATCTGCACGTAATTTTAAGTATTAGTGTCTGTATTTGTTTCTTGTTCTGAACAGGTTTCTCACGTACTGAAGTAGTTGCATGTGGACTGTGGGGGTTGGGTTTGCTTTGTGGTTTTGGTTTTTTTGGTTTTGGCTTTATACTTGATCAATCCTACTGTTGGAGAAGGTACTCAGTTTTCTTTCTGCAGGTCCACTGTCTGCATTCCAGTCACTCAGTATTTCTAAACTTCTGTCTAAGTTGCCCTTGAAAGACTGCATGTGTTTTGTGAAGCACACTGTTCAATGAGTGTATTCCTTACATCAGAAATGTACAGTCTAACAATGTCATGTGCCCTGTGCTTAAACTTCGGTTAATGTTGCTGATTCCTATCAGCACAATTGCAAAAAGAAACAGAAGAGTGGCACTTTTAACAGGCTGTTTAATTAAACTTGGGCTTTGGTAAGAATTTTTTGACTGTGCGTTTGAAAAGAATTAACTGAATTTGCTGTATTGCCAATTTAATTAATAAAAAAGTAGAATATCGTAAAAGTTACCTAGATGGGTGGTGTGACTTACCTGTAAAAGAACAAGGAAATTATTTTTATTTAGTATAATGGCTGTCGTGGTTATATTTCTAATTCAAGTAGATGTAATATATAGAATTTGCTGAAGAAGATTCATGTTGCAAAAAGCAGTAGTGTAACTCTCTGACACATTTGCATATAAGGCCATCTCTGGTCTTTTTCCAAAGGTAAATCTACTTAGGAGACTTGAGGGAAGGAAAACACCGTTGTATCAGCTGCTTTTGAAGTTTGTTTTTAGCAGGAAATCTTTTAGTATTACAAACAAAGCCCCAGAGTTTCTCTCTTTTTGGGTGAGGTTACGTAAAAATGGCTGATGTTTAGAATGTCCTTGGTGAGGACTGTTGTTGGGTTTTTTGAGTGCAAGAAAACATGTTTGAAAACCTAGAATGCTGTAAAAGTGACCAAGTATAAATAAATTGCAATTGAAGAAGGGTATGAATGAAGCTGGCTCACAGACTTCCAGTGCTGCCTGTTAAATCTGTGATTTTTCATAATCTTGAACGACTCCTGGTTTTGGAATGTACATTAGGGCAGTACATGACAATCTCTTAATTTTGTTCAGTCTATGAGTAGAAAATATGCATGATAATAGTAGTATAGGTTTAATATTTCGCTCTTGCTCTTGTTTCTGCAATGTTTATTGGGTGGAATAGGCCTGTGCATTTTAGTTGAAGTCATCAAGGCTATTACCTGTGAAAGGCTGCCTTTTTTCCTTTTTTTTTCTTTTATTCAAATTTTTTTTTATACTGACCTATATCTTAGATCAAGGGTGTTAAACTCATGGCCCATGGGCCGAATCCAGCCCTCCACCTTGTTTTATCCGGCCCAGCACCTTGTTTCTCCCCAGCAGCAGCGCTGAGCTCCTTGCCCCTGTGCTCCTGCCATCGCTGGTCACGTGTGCAGTGTGAGGCACGTTATGCTGCAGGAGCAGGAGAACGGCGGGAGCCATGAATGTGACACCCCTGGCTTAGATAAATGAAGAGCGTTGTGGAAAGTCTTACCTAACAAAGTACAGAAAAGATCTGGCTGATTTAAGTTACTTGTCCTGGGTTTATGTTCCATTTCTAAACAACTCGTATGCAAAGTTTTGCCCCAGGAAAAAAAAGACTTTACATTTCAGATTAAAAATACATAAACACAAAACCCCAACCATCCTTCACAAGGATTCCCCCTCCCCCGTATGTTAGTAACTTAGTGCTCTTCGCTATTTAAAAATAAATATAAAAATTTAACCACTTCACACTAAAATATTAACAAGTCCTTGCTTATGACTGGTCAGTCTCTATTCTGTTCTAGTATTGGTTTGACAGTAGAAGAATAACGATTGTGTAAACAATATACACTGTTTAACTATTCAACAGTGAAGATTAATTATTGAACTCATACTAAGACAAAAGAGGAAACTGGTGTAGTTGTTGCACTAGTTTACATTTACTGATATTCTAATTCTCATGCAGTTATTTCAGAGAAGTAGCGTATACTATCCACAGGGGGGGCCACAAAACACTCAGAGTAAATTGAGTTTCAGAATTTCATAAGAGCTTCTAATGAGGTAATGAAAAAGGGTTGTGCTTTCTCTAGTGACACTATCTCTTCATTTGTTTTCTGTGGAGGAGCGAGTCCAACAAAGGTCATGTAATTTCTTGCTCTGAAAGAGTCCTCGTGAAGTTAGTAGGGTTGGTCATGAGCATTAATTTTTATAGCACATTCACCTTAATCAATTGGGCCAACTATGTGTTAGATAGCTGGTGTTAAGGTAGCTCTTAACACCTTGTGTTGTACAAAATTAAGATGGTTGGGAACCTGGGCTTATGTGTGGAAATTCTGACACATACGATCTGTCTAATCTCAACATAAAATAACACTGTTTTTCTTCATTTTGTGAGATTGTTCTTTGCAGTTCTTAGGACTCCTTTCTAACTTTCAGAAAACAAGTGTGAGATTGAAAATGTGTAACTCTGAAATAATACTGTGATGCATGACATGGAAAACAACAAGTTGTCTCCTGTAAAGTAACAATTGGAAGTAGTAAAAATTCTCTTCATGTTTTGTGTGCAGGGCCTGACTGCTTCATATTGCATTAGGTCAAGCGGAAGAGATATGTGGTGTTCTGAAGTTGTGTCGTCTTGATGAGTAGTGGTGAGATCAGTGGTGTTTCATGTACCTATATTTATTGTTCAGTTTGCTTTTTAGAGTCTGGGAACTCGTATTGGAAAAGCAAGCCCAGAATATCAATCAATTAATTTTATTCTTGAAAACCGTACATCTTAAATGTGAATGATGCATCTGAGTCAGATATGAAATTCATGGCATCATGCAATAAAGCAATATATTATAGTGCTCATGGACCTTTAACTCTGGCATTTTGAAAGTTTGTGTGGGAACTTTGTATTCTTACTGTGTCATTTAAAAAACAGTGATATTACGTAATTTTAGCTATAATTGAAGTAAATTCAGATTAATTTGAAGATTCTACTAAAGAGTTTGTGGATATTGTATGGGGGGTGTGGAATGTGTCACTTCAGCTTTGTTTACTTACACTATTTCTTGGAGCTGAAGGCTTTACTGTCTGGAAGTTGGAAAGATTAGAATGAGGGATTTCATGACTTCCAGAGAGGAGCCTTTAGGTTAGATCCCTTTGGAAATATTTAGGGTAGAAGAAAGGAGGTTAGGTAAATAAATTAATGAGTATGTAATCTAAATTCTAGTTCGTGTGAATTACAGTTGCTAGCAGATACTGCAGTGAGAAATATGTATTCATATTTTATTGGTTTGGAATTTATAGAGGACTTCATTTTTATGGCTATTTTCATAATATAAGACATTTATTTTCATTACATGAGCGTTTTACAGCTCAAAAATGGAAAGCTGCTTATAAACTGCCGTTCATATTTCTTAGCATAACACTTGCAGTCCTGTTCCAAAAGTGTGTGTTGAGGGTTTTTTGGTGGTGTGGGTTTTTTATTTTTGTTTTGGTTTTGAATTTGATTTTGATCCCACAGAAATTCTGGCTTGTGCCCGTTCATTTTTAGTAGTTAGCACTGAGTGTCCCTTATTGGTGATTTTGCAAGTGTTAAGTTTGCTGTTAGAATTTGTTTGTTTGTTTGTTTAGGCTCCATTTTTTGCATTTTCTGTCTTTAATTAAGTCTTTCTAGATTTCAGTTTACTTCATGAACCAAAACAATGAAGTAAGAAGGTGTTTGGGAGAGGTAGGGTTACTCGGAAAGTAATTTGCATGGAAATGTTTTCGTAAGTAAATAAATTCATGAGTTGCAGACAAACTAGCACAGGAAGATTTATTGCTTATGAACTGATAAAAAAGGGAGGACCAGCCTGTATTGTTTAGCCTAGGGTGGGTTATCACGTAGGATCCGGACAAGAGAATGTTTTAGATTTAGTGTAGGATGGCTACATGAAGGTTTCTAAGGAAACTGGTGCTGAGAGAATGAGGTAACATTTCTATGGCTAACCTATGTCTGTGTGTGTATATATATATTTTTAAGTGTGTCGTGTCTTTATGATAGAATAATTAACGTGTGTTGCTGTATTTAAGGCTGCAGGATAACTTCTTTATTATATTGTTGTTTCCCAAATCCTGTACACGAGAGGAGTACTTTCTTCATATACAGAAGATGAATATTCTCCTTCCTCATTCTCAGATCACCTTAACTCTTCTCTTTTCTGCTTTATTCTTTGCATGAACTCTTAAGAGAGGGTTTGAGCTACAAATGTACAATTGTGTTTATTCAGGTTCTTAGACTATGTCAGGCAAAGAGGACTTACATTTTTCTCTGGAGTCAACTGACTTCTGTAGCTTTCTACAACTGCTCTGTGCAATAGATGAAAACACCAGCTTTTTAAATACCTTTAAAAACTCTGTTATAAAGTGTCTGTTTTCACTGTTGTACTTTCATTCACACTGCCCTAATTGTCTTTAGCAATTTTATAATCTGCAAAACACAGTTTCACAGTAGTAACTGTAGAAAGATAGAAGGCTTGGCAGCTGAGCTTTCTGTTGTTTGAAAAGGCACAGAAGATAATTTAGGGCTTAAAAATGACTTGGAGGCTTTTTGCAACAGATGGGCTGTGTCTTTCCCTTACCCCTTTTTTGGCAGCAGCCAAAATTTATGTGGCTTTTTTGATAAGAAATGGAGCTCAATGTGCAAGTAAAAAATTTACAGTATTGCCAATTACCTGTAACTTGGCCGTGGCAAGGCTTTCTCCCATCATTTGCATGTAACTTTATTGCTGGTATCCAAAAGGGAAGTTTTTTTAGCCTGGTTATTACTAGTGAGTCAGAGTGGGCAGGGAAGAAATGTCTTATCCAGGTTGTTTTGCATGAGTAAGACTTGTCTAATAAGGCTGACAACCTAAATCCCACATATAGAATACGTCAGCATTTATATTTTAAAGTTGGAATGTGTGTCTGTCTGCTTAAGCTTGCAATTAAATTACCTAGGAAGTGGAGCTGGAAGAGGGCTCTCCTTCTATTCCGGAGAATGCTTGAGCCAATGATTTAAATTAATAACTGTCCAGAGAATGTTCTGTTTGTTTCTGCCTTTGTCAGTTTTCTACTTTGACAAAATTCCTGTTTCTCTGTGTTGTGGAGCTGTATGGCCAAGAGAGTTCTGGCAGAAGCTTGTACCTGTTTTTAATGCCAAGTTGCAGTTGCAGTTCTGATTTGTTTAGGGTGACAGAGTTTTAATTTTTTTTTTGTGTCCTTACCAAAATGGCAGCTTATGTAAGTGTTCAATAATGTGATTGTGATAGAATAATATACTTACGTGGATGGATAGAAGGGAATCACAATGGTACTTGTGATATGTTTATTATTAAAAACATGTATTATAACACATTTGCCTTTAAGTACAAGAAATAATTTCCAAAACTGAACATTCCCAAGGCTGGTCATATTTTTCTCTTGGGATCAGATTAGCCTAAGAGTCAATCCCTTTTCCAATGTGGAAATCAGGGCATACCTTGGCTGTTTAATGTTCTCTAGCATGTAACATGGCGTTAACTGCATGAAGCTGTATATGCCTATATATGGAGCAATTAAGGGTTGAGATGCTCCTACAAGCTTTTTCGTAAAGTGTATCAATGAAGTGCTAGCTACACCATCATTAAATATTCTCCTTTATCTTGTTTTACAAAAGAAGTAATTGTGTAAAAAACAAATCTCTTCTTATTGCCCTCATGATATTTTATTGTAAGACCTATTCTTACAGGATGAGAAACAACATACTGTTAGTAGCCTAGCACCTTGTCACAGTTTAATGATTTATTTTGTATCAATCTGTTACAAAAAATCCATTGTACCTTCTCTACCACTTAATTCCATGTGCTTCTTTCTAAAGAACAGAGTGTTTTTCTTTGAATTTTTAAATTGATTCCCGTGTCCAGTTTAGAAGTTATTTTTCTCAATCTTTGTCATTAATTGTCTCTTAACTCCTTTTCTATCTTATACATACTTATTTAGTTGCTTGAATCAAATGTTGGCCAGTATTTCAAATAAGAGCATATTATCAATTTTGTATGCTCTACTTACATGTTTTCAGATTTATTTCATACCGGTTCTGTGTGGTCAAACATCTTGATTTATTTTCTGGCTACTGATAGATTCCTGAGCAGATGCTTTCATTAAATTCTTGGATATATTAACTAGTCTTTTTTCATTTGGTCTTTTAAACCTCTGCATTCAGGAATAATTCATCATGAGAAGTTGAACTTGTTTTTTTGTTAGCTGCATTCGTCAGCATGTTGTCCGGTTTCTTTTCTCCAGAGTTCACCGGTCTGTTAAAGTGTGTGTGTGGTGGGGAAGCATTTTTCCTACGTAGTTCTGACATTATCTCATGTTGTCTTCTATCTATTCTTCTTCCTGGAATGTTAATTATATTAAACACAGTTGCTCTTGTTGCAGAGCTATAAAGATTCTGCATCAAAGGAATTGAACATTCATAGTAATAATGCATTCTTGATGCTTTCCTTGCTACTTTTTTGCAGAAGTGGCATGAAAAGATCTATCTTTTAAATACTCATCTTTCCAAGTGCAGTAATAAATTACGGATACATGGGGAGTGGCTTGGAAGAATAAGCTATATTGATGACAGAGTTTTCTGTTCTTTTAGACTTAATAGCAGCCTGTGATGTTCTCTTGCATGAGCGGTACTAGAAAGAGATCATGCAGCTTAAAGCTTTGTTCATGTCAAGACAGTCCAGGTTTTAATTGCAAAATATTCTTGCCGTAGCCTTTGAGGTAAAAATATATAGTATTGCTATTTATCATGCAGCTAGGACACAATTACATTATATACATTGTGACATTTAATTTATATAATGGCCAAAAAAATAAAAAAGGACTCATTCTTGAAGTACATGTCCCCTTTATATAACCTGCCCCATCTGTTTTGAAGCCAGTATAAAATCCTGATTTCTTTAAGACAAACAAACAAAAATCCCAAATAAAATACAAATCAATAACAAAAAACCTGCATACTTGAATAGTCATATCTTCTTAAGTATCAACAATTATTAATATCTAATTGGTAGATTTTTTTTTCTTTTCAGTCCCCACTGTAATACTTGCAATATCTGTATGGTGAGTGCTGCTGGCTCTGATTGTTTGGGTGGTCATTTTGCTGTTGCAGGTTGATCTTTGTTAGTGGTTTAAATGCAAACTTGTAAATAATAATGTATTTAGTCGGTGTGTTTTTACTCTTAAGTAAAAAAACATAATCTCTAATGAGAGAAGTTGATTACACTCTTTCTCATGTTCTGTTACCGTAGAATTCAAAAGTTCGTGGACAGTTAGAGTTTTACATTTTGTATATTACTGTAATAAGTTTTATTTCAGACTTTGATATTTTCAAAGACAATAATACAGAGCATGGTGAATTATATGAAAGGTCTTTAAAATGGGAATCTCTGTTTAGGTAAGCAATTAAAAGGATTGTAATTTAAACATAAACTCATGGTATTTCAGTCTGTTGGTAACTTCATTTTCTTGTCTCTTGGTTTATGTATTTTTTTTAAGTCCCCAAACTAACATAAGTATGCCTGGAAAGTCAAAGTTGTGAAGTACTATCTCATATATTCTCAAGTAAAATTAAGTTCTTAAATGTTTAGGCAACTTGTGTTAACATCAGGAATTAACCCATGGTTTTGTAATTTGTGTGCATACCATGAGCTAGGAGAGTGCTCTTACTTGGTAAAATTCTATTTAGGTCTTGACTGTAACTGGCAGATGCACAATGCAAGACTGTGACTTCATTCAAGAACAGAGTATTGTGGCTTTAACAGTAAGTTTAAAGATTCCAGTTGTAATGATTTAACACCCTTGTGTCTCATACGCTGCCACTTTAAGCCAAATAAATAAGTTTAGGAGAAGACTTTCTTATTACTATTTTAAGTGCTTTTTGGGGGAAGCTTTTCAGTAATTGATTTTTTTAATTTAATTTCAACACTGAGTAACTATGTTCACAACTATAACTTTTCTGTTCCATGCTTTAGTGTAAATTTAAACTTGCTTATTTGGTATTTCTTTGTTCTTAACTATTGGTCTATGTGACAAAATATGTTAGTATATTTAATTAATCCTGTTACTAATAACTAAATTTCTGCTTAGTTAGTATGGTTTCTGCATATTATATGAACCTTTGAGCCATAGTAGGAAAAAAAAATCTAGTGTTTTTAAAATAAACATGAAAAATCTCATATTCCCTGTATTTTTATTTTACTTTGGGAGACACATGAACACTCTGGAAATGAAATTCGGTACTCAGTTCAGGCCGCTTCAACACTGAATAACTATGCACAGGATTTAATGCAGCTGAACCAGTTTATTTTAGGGACACACCTACGTGGTGCTTGAGATATATGCATGTGTGTGTATATATCTATATTTCCACCTCCCCCCCCAAAGGTATAGCACACCAGGGAGTGCACGTAAGCCTGAGGTGTGCTTCTCAGATGCTTATGCAAAGATCCCAGGGCACAGTCTGCATGTCAGGCTGAGGCAGAGCCACAGCTGTTGTGTGGTGCCTGTACAAGTCCTTGAAAATGTCTTTTATTCAGTCAGAAAATTTCAAAGGGAGAGATGATTTGTCCTAAAACAAAACTAGTGGACTAGTCCTAATGGGATAGGTGTGGGCTATTTCAGTATTGACACAGCAGAACTATGTGTCTCCATCTTTCCTAAGCCACATGAGCAAAGCAAGTTTTAACATTTGGAAAAGTCTCACAGGAAGAATGCAAATGTTACACTGGCAAAATGAGTAGTTTGTGTTTTTCTATAAACATGGTGCAAGACTGACACATATATAAGGTGTGTTTCCTCCTGGGATATAGTTCCTTAATGTACACCCTGTCAAAACATTCTGAAAGTGTCTGAACAACTGGCTGTATTTACGTAAGCAACCGCACAAAGCTGCATGTGGAATTTTAATTGAGTGAAATGGATAGATCGTACAGTAGAAGTGGCCCAAAAAGATCTATTGTGTAAAGCTGTTTTTCACCCATTCTCTTAAAAGCACTATACAGTGTCCTTTTCTTCAGGGTTGAATAAGCACAAGATTGCTGGGGTAGATACCCCATATTCTAATTCTTTGCATACTTTGGAGGTTATCACATACAACTCTAACAAAAATTATTCTGTGTTTTCAAAGTAGAACTATTAAAATCTGATTGTACCACATATAAGAAAACACTGTGCACTGGATTGTTTCTGGCATTGTTCTTAAAGGTTATAGCATAATCTCTGTGCTTCAGCTGTTGTTCTCAATGTGGCTGTTTTCCTAGGCTGCAGGTGTGTCTTTGGTTTTGAAAAAGCTGGGCTAGCTTGGTCAGTGCATGGCCCAAACATTGGGAGGGAAGAATGTGGGATACTGGAGGGGAAGGTCAACTTTTCCCTTTTCATGGTAGTTGGCCACTGGATGGTCTTAACTGTAACATCAAACTGCACTGAAATTTTGACACTAGCACAGGTTCAGTTTTTAACCTTGTGTGAGTTGACTTGTTTGACAAACAGCTCTATGTGTACTTTGTTTAAGGCTCAACAGGCTTCTATAAGAGGAGTGAAGTTCTTAGGTAGGTTAAGTGTTTGCCATCATGATACTTGATATTTTTGGCTTACCATAGTAGGAACATTACAGGCTCTATAGCATCTGCAGTAATGGATTTGAATCATTCTTGCAGTTCTTGGTGGGTTTGTAATTTCTTTAGAATGCCAGGCTAACTCCTGACTCGAGAATTACTAATTCTTAAATTAATTTTGTTTCACTTGTTTGTAGTATTTTTCTCTTACCCCAAACTACAACATTTTTACTGGCCTGATACATGTGTTTCTTGATAGCTTTGTGTGTTTCCTTATTTCTGCAGTAGTTAGCTTGCTTAGTGTTCTCCTTGCAGTCTTGCTCTGAATTGTAGTGCTATAATGCAAAGAACACTTGTTGCTACTTAAAATATACAATAGTATTTGGTGCTAGGTGTAGCTTTATTGAATACGTTTGTCTTTCCTGTTAGAGTTGTGCTGTAGTTTTATACATATTGCTGTTAGCTGGAGTGTAAGGAGAAGCGGAATTTGTGTTTTGGCATGGGTTTTCTTGGTTGTTTTGATTTTTTTTTGGTTAGTATGGTTTTAAGCATAATTTTGATTCCCCCTTGTAAGGTTTCTCCAAGGAAACAGTCAACTTTAGAGTCAATATAATCTCTCAAGTTGGTACAGTGCTGGAGGAGAGCAGTTTCTTGCCTCCAGATTTTAACAAGATCTTCCAAGTTGAAGTAATCATTTGGAGAAGAGAGGAATTTTTGGACATGAGCTGATGTTTACCTCTAATTTAATCACAGTTTTTTTATTGTTTTCTATGTGTAAAATGGTTTGAATCCATTTGTGCATGCCGTGTAAATTATTTTTTCTTTAATTATCTTCTAATTTAAATTTAGTTACAGAAAATCTGCAGATTTGGCTTGTAAACAAAGTGAATGAAAAATTTTGAACTGTTACAGCCTGATTCTCCAACGAGGTCTGGGCACATCTGCTTGTGCTTTGTCCTATGCAAAAACTATGCAGAAATAGAAAATCCCTTGTCTGATTTGCTAGTATACAAAAGTGATTCTTTCTTTAGGGCTAAAATTACTTTAGCTGGGGATAGCAGGCTAGATACAACTTATCTTGTAGGTAGCCAATGTAATAACTTAGAGCTATTTGGGACATGACGAGAGAAAGCAGTGTCTATAAGGTATCATATCTGGATGTAAAGGTGGTTTCTAGCATGTTGTAAAACTCAGGGAGCTTCTATAAGTCCTGAATCAACTTTTCTAGACCTCATATTCTGTCTTAAAGATGTGTGCCTGACAATAAACTAAATACATACATATGTTTGGGTTTCAGGTTTCCTGTGCATGTTTAAAAATTTGTATGTGATTGAGTTACGGCATGCCTATAGGGTAGAAATTTATTTAATTTTTCAAACTTCTCATAAATATTGTCACGGAAGGAAGAGAAGGATTTGAATTTCATTCATTCAGTTTATTTAAGATTTCTGCAAGGAATTTCATTTGCAGTGTAGCATGGAAAGGATGGTGCCTCCTATTAGCCTATTGCTAATTAGTGCAGAGGAGGGAAAAAAAGGGATGTTTAGTAATTCAGTAATTTGGAAAAGTAATTAATTGCATAAGCAGTATGGAATGGAACATGCCCATTGCTTGTACAGTTCAGCTCCCTATTGGAGTTCTCCAGATACTGAAATCCTCTAATTTACTTGGAGTGGGCTCATTTGTGTGTTGTTTACCTCATGCTTAGCATGAAGGGATTCTGCAGTGAAAGGTGAACTTTAGTGTAATACATGGATTTGGCAATTACATTGAAATTTCAGCTCTGTAAGGAATAAATATTTAAGAACAATGTTAGTAAGGAGGAATCTTTAATATATTCCATTTAAGAGGTATATGTTCTCCAAAGCCAGAGTATTAATTCAGCTCACATTTTATGAAAGCATTGCTCTTCTATTTCATCTGGCATCTTTCTTGCACTGTTCTTTGTAAGAAATAGTGCTTCAGTTTTCCATTCCAGTGTGCCTGTAGTACTGTGCACCACTAATATTTAAAGGTCTTCCACATAAGTGACAAAGCCTTCTTTTTGGAGAAAGTGAATTCATCCCTTCTTCCCCCTGGTAAAATGCCAAGCCCTTTTTTTTTTCTTTTTTAATGGCAAATTACTTTGTTACAGAAGGACCTGGGTATGCCTTAGTGGATTTGATAAACTTCGGATTGTAAGGTCAAAAATATTTACATTATTGTTTACTTTGCTTTACTATATTTTTCCTTATTTTGTGACCATTAGAGTTTCTTCTCACCTTTCAGAAAACAGGCCAGTACGTGAAGGCTTGACAAATGCATCCCAGGTTGAAAAACTGCTGCATTCCTCCTCCTCCTCTTCCTCCTTTAGAAAACTGACTTCTTTAAAGAGGTAAAGTTGAATGTTGCTCTTTGTTGAAAATTTTTTTTTCCCCCAGGCTAAGGTTAATTTAAATCTCATCTTTCTCTGTGGCATGTCCTGTGATATTTTAGATCAATTTCTATCCATGTCTCATTCTGATGACTGATAACTGTTTCACTGTCTATTGAAAAGGATGTCTTTGAAAACCTTTGTTTGCAGAGATCTATTTAGTTGTGTTGTGTTATTTGATGGGATTATTTGTCAGCACTTCTGCTGAAGTCACCCAAGTGTTACTTGAATTTAAATTAATCTAATGTTATTTCTGAATCTGACACATGTTAGGATATTTAAACATGCTTTAGAAATCTGGGGCAGTTCCTTACACATAGGAGCTTGTATTCTCTGGATGACTTGTTGCCAAGGCCCATGCGAAATGCTGTATATAGCCCTGTTTATGCAAAATTGCTAACATTGAACTTACAGCTTCACAACACAATTTTTTTGTCTTATTTAATTTCATTTTATGTTTAACAAATACTGATCTGTTCTTAAATACAAATCTTCGTTCATAAATCATGAACTTTGTTCATAGTGTGTTCTTTGGCCAGAATAGGGGATTCCAGTCATGTAGTCTGGCCATGTATTGTATGACTGTGATGATGCAACTTGTGTATCAAAGTTGTAGATTTTGATTGAGCCTAAATAATTTTCAAAACACACCTGAAAGACAGTTAAAAAGTAGGTAATTCACTTCATGTTTACCTACCTTTTTCTTACAAGTTTTACAAATTCTACAAATAATATCACTTAGTATATTCTTGATATTATGAAGTCGATGAGCATTAGTGTTTATGGGATTAAAGAAGATCGTAAGCAATCTTCATCTTGTTATCATCTGGTTTTTGAAGTGGTTTTTCTTTTTTCCCCATCCCAGGCTAAAAGAACTTTAGAAAAAATTGACTGTATTGAAGAAAAAAATTTAATGTAAAAAAAAAAGCTTTGAGATTGATGGGCAGTTGTAGTTTATTTTTTAGGGAAAATGTGGCAAGGCTATATGAGAGTGTGTGATACCTTTGTTGCATATGATTGTTATCTAGCAATGTAAAGTTCTTTTTTTAAAAAAAAAAGTGACCAAAGTATCTATTAAATGCAGTGTTTCTGTTTCTGTTCTTGTTTCTGTTCAGCAAGTTGTTTACTTGCAGATCCTGTAAAAAAATAAATTTTTGATTAAACTTTAACTAAGAATTGCTGTATTCATATATCTAGTATGCCTTCAGATGGCTCTTATATTTTACAGTCTGCTGAATTTATCCCTTGTCAGGTCAGCATTGTTAGGTTTTAGCCTCTAGTATTATGCTACAGCTTTATTTCACTTCATCAGATTAAAATTTTTTGAGACCTTAAGAACTTTCAGGTATTGCTATCCTGTACTGAGATCATGGCAGAAAGACAAAATGACCCTTGTTGCTTAGACCTATTTAAACATCAAGCAAAGGTATCTAATGATGCCTCATGTTTTAAACATTCTTGCTATTGCCTTGGGAGTTACATTACATATGACTGTTGTATATAAAATGTAAAATGTAAAATAACAGTTTCCTTGCAAGTTTTCTTTTCTGGTTGTTTCAGAGAATTCCAGCATGCTTTTAGAAGGGCTGTTATCTTGTGATTTGAATAAGAAACCTCAAAATGCTCTAAGAATAAAGTTTAAGGAGTAAAGTTCTGCTATTAGGATTTCTAATAAGTGGTTTCATGCAGCTGCTTTACGTTGAGCTGTGTCTAGAAGTGCCATGGCAGTATCTCACATGATTTGTTCCACTATGCTCTTTACTTTGTTCCACTTGTCTTTTCTTTGTACTGTATTTGGTAAGGGAGCAAGAATGGAATGATGTGTTTGTCTTAAATAATGTACATTTTGGCCTGAAGCACTGAATCCTTCTTTTTCCTCCTACACCATTAATGTGTGGTACTTTTGACTAAAAGTCTGAAGAGAACTGTTTAGTCATTATTAGAAAATGAGACCAGTTGTCCAAAATACAACTTTTCCTATTGTTTGGTATTAAATGATTCTATTGGAAATAGGTTAACAGGTTTTCATTGGGGTAGAATTTTACAAAACTATATTTTACTGTCAGAACTCTAATTTCTTTTCTTTTCTTTCCTAAAAGTAAGAGATAAACAAAAGAAGTAAGAAAATGCTGGGATCAGAACGAGGTGTCGTGGAAGAATGGCTGTCAGAATTCAAGGTGAACTGAGAAGATGAATGATAACTGCACCATTTGCTTTATGCCACAGAACATGGATTTTTTTTTCCTTAGATATTTAAAATGTTAATTACTCGGTATTACTTGATCTTTCAGCTTCTTACAATGCATAAAGCGTGCAAAGTTCTATGTAAATAAGTGAGTTGGCACATAATATTCAATGCATAGTTGTAACAGTAGTTAATTTTTTTATTATTATAGAGCAGAACACTATAGCACTGTGTTGTTTTTAAAGCATATACATGTGAATACATCAAGCTGATAGAATTTGACTATCAGCTGGATAACACTGCCTAAATTTCTAATTGAGCAACTTTTTTATTTTTAAAAAATCAGTAGAAATGTTTGGAGTTTAAAAAATAATTAAAGAGAAATAGTTGGCTGTGTTTTTCCTATGGTCTGCATAAAATTGTTTGTTTTGTTGTGAAGAATCCAAAGTATTTTTAAGCTATTTTGCATGTTGATAATGATGCTGAGTGAAAACACGGTAATGCATAAACAAAAAAACTAACTTTCATGACTGATATGAAATTAATCTGTTATTTAAATTCCAAATTAGTAGTTCCTCACATCTTTGATGATACACAATAAGTCAATACATGCTGTTGTTGGAAATTTGTTGAGGAGCCAAGGATGCAAAATCCACAGATGTGGTTGCTTGGTGGGACTTGAGGCTGTCCACACTCATTCTAGATTATCCACACCTCGTAAATAATTCAGGTTGATCTAATAAAGACTATGGAAAGTGCCTGTTAAATACAGAACATCATGAAAGAGAATCCGTGTATCAAGCTGGAGCAAAGGATTTTATGAAAGATAAATCTTAAACTGCTTTTGGATTTAACCCTAAAGTTGGTATCTGCCCCCAAACATTATTCATATGGAGAACTTGTAATGGATGAATTAGTTTACAAGTCTGAAAATTTACTGAGTTTCAGGATTTTTTCTTGATGTTGGGATGAGACTGAATCCTTTGGAGGAGATGTTTAATACTTGGAAGCATTGATTTATCAGGGTAACACTAATTTTTTTTCTCTTCAGGCATTACCTGAAACACAAATTTCGAGCTATGCAGCTACATTGCACCGAAAAAAACCACTGGTACCAGCTCTTTATAAGGTCATTCAAGACCCAGATAATGAGGTAGGAGACTTTAAAAAACACTTTTGTTCATATTCTTGCATCTTCCACCTCTACAACTGAAATTAGGTAATTGTGAAGAGATGGAGAGGAAGATTCTTTGATTCTGCTTTCTAATATTGTTTAACATGGGTATTATCCCTCTTTTTACTCTCATGTTTTCTGTCACTTACTTTAATGCCTTTCTGGTGAGACACAACCTCATCTGCTCCCAAAAATACATTTTATTCTCTGTGCTTGATTTTACTTGCTACAGCTTACTGTTACGCTTTATTTGGAATGAATTTTGGTTTTTTTTTTTCCCTTAGAAGCTACCTTTCAGTTGTAACAGAGACAAAGTAGGCCTTATGTTGAAACTCAGTAAAGACCAATGTGCTTCTCACCTGGTGGCTTATTACACTGGAAGATGGAATCAATTTATTAAATCCTATTACAGTAACCAGATCTTCTTTTGCTAATGGTAGTATCATGTTTGTGTAATATGGTTTACACTGACTGTAAATAAGAGCAGAACCAGGGCCCCAAAATATAAATACACACAATGAAAATGTGGCTTAGCCTTGTACATAATTTGTTTTACAAATGACATTAAACTGAGCTTTCTATTCCATTGGCTTTTGCTATGAGCATTTCTGGGAATGTTTTGTGAAATGTAACTTCTGAATAAATTGTCCAAGCATACCATTCTCTGCTGTGTAAACAACTTTAGATAAAATGCTTCAAAATATTTGATTTATCACCTGTGATCTCTTATATATTTAAAAATTAAGTGGCAAGTGTACACAGCAAGGAAGTTCTTTATTTTCCTGAGCACAGCTCATCTGCTTTTGGGAGGTGAATGTTTGATTGAGCTTAAAGGAGATTGCATAATTCTCATGCAATGAAAAAAAAAAAAGCTTTGTAGCTGTCAGTTTCATTTCAGTGTTACAAATAACCTGCATAGGGACCTCCTTCTTTGTACTGAAGCTACTTTTATTCTCTCCCTCAATGGTGCCCTGAAGCCACCATTGCTGTAGTTGTCTTTTAGAATATATGTATTTCTGTGTGTATGTTTATACTTCTGAAAATGTAAAGGCTTTCCTTTGCTTTGAGAATAAGTATTTGATTTATTTGTTTATTTTTAATGATGCAAAGAACCAGATTTGCAAAAAGAGTATCTTCTTAAGGGTGTGACAGTAATCTTAATATTATTACACACTGACACTTGTCAAATACTGCTCTTTGGAGCTGCTGGTGCTGTTTGGGTCTGATTCTGATATCAAGTATAAGATAAGCAACCCCAAACTCAAAGATGACTAACTGCAGGTTCTGCTTGTTGAGGCAGTATGTATTTCCTTATCACACTTCTTCCAAACTTATTTGTGTGTGAAGGGTGTAACGATAGTAAATTCATTACTTTGCATAATTCTGTGGTCATATTTGGCTGTGAGATTTTTTTAAAATATGCTTTATAGAGCATTATTTGTTAGAAATATAATTGCTTATGAAAATAAAGCTTGTATGGTAGACTATTAAAAAGACTTTACTTGCTCGATTCTTAAACTTGATGGACAAGTAATTTTTTTTAGTACAGCTTGATCATAAAGTTGACCTACGTTTAAAACTGCCTGAAAGGGGCAAACTGTGTAGGGCAAACATGATTTTTTCTAGAATCACATAATTCTATTTTGATAAGACCAGGGTTATTAGTTTAACATGGAAGGAGCGTGTTTAGGAACCAAAACAACCTGCCAAGGTGTTTCTCTTTTTTATAGCTGTCTACTAATTTGAGAGCTATCAAATCAAGGCAAGCATGCTGTCAAGTTAAATACAATTGTTAGTGTTTACTTTTTAGGAACTTCCCTGACTTTTTTTTTAATATGGAGAAGATAATGACTAGAAAGGAAAGTTACTTTAAGAATGGAGGGTGATTTTGCTTGTAAACAGCTTATTTAACTGAATTATGTATCGATTTTGGGTAATATTTGAATTCTAATGTAAAGTAACTTTGAAGAACTGTTTTTTAGATTGTTTTATAGTTTTTGGAGTTCGTTTATAGTTGTAGATGTAAATGCTCCATGGACTTCAAGTTTATGCAGTACTGAAATTTAAATGTTGAATATTTAGGTGGGGCTATTTAGGTTTAACTTGGAAAGCTCAGCCTTGAAATGGCATCACCTTTGAATACCAAGCACTTCCCACACCCAGTACTCTTCAAATAATAACTAGTTTCACTCATTATGTTATAGTGAAGCCTAAAATGAGCACATTATTTTCTACCATGATTGAATGGGTGTTGGAATTGTATGATCTTCAAGGTCCCTTCTGACTCAAACTTTCTATGAATTCTTGAAAGAGACGAGAATTTCCTATCTTTGTCATGCATTTTATAACACATTATATTTAACTTCAAGCTATGGCTCTTAAGGTTTGGCAAATTTGTAAAATAAGTCAAACCAAAGCTGTTCATTGTCTTTTTTAGAGCATGACTGGTCTTACATCTCTGTGAGGAGTAAAAATGAAGTCTGCAAATTATATCAGTCACTTATTGTATAGTTAAACCAGTAAAAATTTTGTTTGTAATTGTTATGCTGATTGTTGTTTATGCTAATAGGAAAGCTCTTTTTAATATAAGTTTTTATTGGGTTTTTGGCTGACTACAGTGTTACTGAGTTGCCTTTGTCTTTGGACTGAAAGATCTTTTGAACTAAAAAAAGTGTGTGTCAGTCCATGTATACCGCTACTACTGTACTACTACTGTACTACTCTGTTTGCCTCTGTTTATTCAATGTCTTCTTAATATTTGTATTCAGAGAATTAGTTGGAAGAGCCTGGTTCTCTGAAAAGCCAGGTAACTAGGATGCAAGGAAAATATTTATTCTTTCTTACAGTGTCAAGTTTTGTATTTCCGGGTGGGAGACGATCATACTGTACTTTGACAAGAAAAATGTGGGTGCCTTTGAAAATATTTGTGTTGTAGCATCTTTGTGATGGCAGCTTTTTCCTGTGGACTTAAAGCTCTGAAAAGTTCTATACTAGTCAGTAAAAACAACTTTGTTTTCTGCTAATTAGTTTGCATTTGTTAAACCTCTTGCACTACTAGAAATGAGTATTTGCATACCTGCAGCACCAGTGACTGGGTATTGCTTGTATCTTCCTAGGTAGCATGGCTTCATGTAAAAGACTGATTTTATAAGTTTTTCATTTGAAATAAAACAGAATAAACTCAGTAACTGCTCTGGTTGAGTTTCATCTGACTTCAGCCAAATTATTCTTTCCTACTGTTTTAATGGGACTTGATTAGACTGGCTGATTTAAAATAGAAAGCAGCTTTGGGCTGCTGTCATATCTTATCTAGTAGAAGTACAATTTCTAGCAATGTTGTTGTATGTCTGATTTCTGATAATGTTTGTTTAGCTTTTCTTGCACCTGCTGTCTCCTTGCAGATATGCTTGTATTTATTGTTTCCAGAGATTTCTTCTTTTTCCTCTTTACACTAGTATCTTGCTCATGTTCTCTTTCAAAGAAAACCTATCAATTTATTCAGTGTTCTCTGAATTATTTATTAACCACTTTTTTATTTGAATATCTGAAAAGTGCTAGGCCTTTCATAAAACAAGGATACAATTCTGTTTCTGAGGATCTGAGCATTTACTATTATGGATGGTTTTAATAATGAGTGTCACTTCCAGATAGGAGTTTCTACTAAGTAAATATTCAGAAAGAATATAATTATGCATCTTTTCACATAAAGTACTGAAATACTGGAATAAATATACTAGATAAAATAATACATGCTCAACATGATAGCAAAAGCTAATTATTACAATAGATGTTTTACAGGCTTCTAATTTCATTAAGAACCCAGACCAAAAATTAAGTGTTGAGGTACTTTACATGGATCTGTGTGCTCAGATGACTTGACTTGTTTCATTCTGTATTGATGTTGTCAGTGTTAGTTTTCTTTCCTCCCTCTCTTCTGGAGTCTCTCTTTGCTTCTGTTGTAAATACAGGCTTTTATCTTAGAGTAACTAGTCTGTCAATCAGAAGCCTTGTTACCAAAGTACTTATACTACAGCCTTGTATAAGAGGAGATTTGTCTGATAACAAAGTTTTATTTTATGTAGATGTCATGTTACAGCTTATGTAATCAGTGGTTTAAAAATGTATGCTTTATTGACCAGAATACTGTCTGTTAGAAACAAAACTGTGTTCACTCTTTCTTGGGTGATTCTCTCTTTTCTATTTTGATAGAAAATTCAGTCAAATTTATGTTTTTTGTTTGTGAGGAAATATCTAAGTCTAAATATGTGTATGTGAAGTTGTACAGTCATGCAGATTTATGACATCGCATGTTTATCAAACATTCAAATGAATTACTTGTAGAAATATCTGCCCCTCTGCTGATAGCAAGGGACTTCTTCAAAGTTTAAGAGGACAACAAACCACAGAAGTACCTCTTCATACAGCATAGCACAAGAGTGACTGAATTTTATAGGAAATTCTGGATAATAAGGTTTTGATGAATAAACAAATTAATGAAAGAAGAATGTATCAAAGTCTATGAAAAGTACTGCTAGTGCTCTGCAAGTCCTAAGCTGTTTATCCCTGGGAGTGAGAGTGGGTACTGAAAAAGGAGTCATACATGCCTCATCTGACGTGCTCTGTACTAGGTACTTCCTATTTTTGCCTTTTTTTTTCACCAGTGCAGCTGCTACTATGTTGGTCAAATGTAGGTTTTTTACTGCTAAAAAAAGATATGTATAATTTAATGTTTAATGTTATCATCTGTATACGAGAGCTGCATAAAGCATGTATGGTTAGAAAGAGACTTATTTGAGATTCTGGCTTCTATTTTCTGACTCTGTAACTCTTCTAAATTAATATAGATGCTTTAGGTTAAGTGGATGCCTTTGTCTTTTTGGACATTGAATCCCATGATTATTTTCCTTAGGTTGTATTATCCCATTTTTTGGACTGTAGTACTAGACCTTATTAAAAGTCCTCTTGAAATTTTTTTTTTACTTTGTTTTTGAAAACTTGATTAGGCACGGGAAAAGGAGAGGCAGTTTGATGTAGTTCTTTTTGTGTTTTTTTTTTGTTTGTTTTCCTTTTCATCAGCAGTTCTGTGGATGCATCTTAACTATTGGTTTGGCATTGTAGACTCTTACAACGGCAGGGTTTTTCTCGTGCTTATGTCGTACTGACTTGATAAGGGCCTTTTTGATTCTTGTACTGAAACTCGAAGTGCAGCTCAAGATGGAAAAATCAGTTTCCATTGTAATGAACAAATGCATGCTTGTTGAGTTTGAGACTAAAAATCTGTAGGGAAGAAATTAATATTTCTGTCAATAGACTTGTCATTAGCAACTGTCATTAGCAGCCAGTCTTTAACCTTTGTACTTCTATAAAACTTACAACTGCACCATTGAAGTTTTATGGTGCACATAGTTCAAGCCGTGTATCCATCACATGCCTTAAATTTGTACCTGTATACATACTAAATCTCATACTGACAGCCTTGGGGAATATTGCTTGTGAAGCACAAGGTGGTAGTGGCTGTAAGGGCACATTTTCCCAATACTACATACCGGTGTCCCTCAGGTCTGTCCTTATAGATCTTCTTAAAAGGAATGCAGATATCATTTTGGTTCATTCACTTGCTTGCCATCAAGGAATGTAATTCATGAGACTTTTTGCCTTTCAACAGCTTCTGGAGCCTGTTTGCCACCAGCTCTTTGAACTTTATCGCAGTTCTGAAGTTCGGCTCAAGAGATTCACACTGCAATTTTTGCCAGAGTTGATCTGGGTTTATCTGCGTCTCACTGCCAGCAGGGACAGGCAGAGTAACGGCTGCATTGAAGCATTGCTGCTTGGCATTTACAACTTGGTAAGTGAGATGAGCCGGAATGGCTGAGGAAGGCTTTGATCCGAGTTTTGCATCATTGACCACTATAAATAAAGCAAATTATTGGAACAACTTATTTTATATTACAGTATACCTACATGAAAACATATTTACTCTGGAGAAAAGCGTAATGCAATGAAGATCTAGTAAGAACATGTTTGCAAAAATATTTTTTTAATAGTAATTCTTTTTGGGACAAACATTTTAACTGAAAAGCATCATCTCATGGGCTTTCTTCAACTGTGATATACTTGTATTTCTAAGGGAAATAAGTAGCCCTCCTTAATATTGAAAAGTAAAACTTGCCATGGAGATAATTGTCATACCAATACGTCGGTCTTCTTGCGCCACTTCCTACTGTCTCCTCCAGCTTACTCTGTGTCTCTATAAGGGTAATTTGCAGCTTAAGCCATTCTGCATGTTAGCACTTAAATACATGCGCGTGTACATTTGAGGCAGATAGTTGTCTTGAGTGGAATGGTGAGTTTTGGAAAAAAGTGATGTTTACTCTTGTAATGTTATGAGGCTGATTGATCAATAGCAATACTGCCTAGATAGCCATTCTCTAATGTGAATTTCTGTGTTATAGGATTTGAAAACATATTATACTGAAACATTGCCCTTTTCTCTACTGGCGTAGTAATCCTTGCCTTTAAACTGTGTATTATGTTTCTACACAATGAAACAAATAATAGTCAAATTGTGATTCTTAAAAAAAAGGAGAAAATCTCGGTATGTGTGTATAGATCAGCTCTGACAGCTGGAAGGTCCAATTATTTTAGACTTATTCTGGTAGAAAACCACTGGAAACTACTTGCTGTTTTTTGGTACTCTTTTTCGATTTGAAGCTGAGTGTTTAGCTTTGTTGACTGTTTTCTCATAAAGGTCCTTTTGCAGTTCCTTTGAAACTCATGTTGGTGATTCATATTTTTTAAGGACAGTGGTTTCTTCATTCTCTCCAGATTCAGGACGAAAAAGGTCTCAAAAGGGATAATGACTCCCAGTATTTTTTTGTCTTTAAGTTGATCTTTTTCTACACATTTACTGAGACTGAAGGAATTAAGTTATTTTCTCGATACTTAAAGTGAATGACAAAGATAAATCTTTTGCATTCTGCTAAATTCTATTAACTGTTCTCCCATTGTGATTCTTAAAGCCTACTACAAGTACGGTACTACCTTGGACTAAGTTTTCACATAAACTGGAATGACTAGAGCTCCCTGTTTGGAAATTTGCTGTACAAAATGAAAAGGCAGAATTTTCAACTATCTTTTGGTATAGTCTTATGTAATTGCTCTTGATAATATTTGCTTTAAAATCTGCTGGGTTTGCTTATGTAGTAGCCTAGCAACTATAAAATCTGATCAGTTTGAAAGCCTTTTGAGAAAACATTCTGTGTATTTCTTACTGCTTCAAGAAACTTTGCCAGTCCCCTTTATTTCACCTTTTCTCTCTTTTTCTGTCTTTCCTTATTTATTATGAAGTACTGCCCATTGTCAGCAAATGACTCATCAGTCCTCATGTGTCTGTATCTTCTGGGTTTAAAGTTTAGCCTTGCTCCACTATGCAATTCTATTATAAATAAATGTTATAATGTAAAGGTGGGCTAGAAAAGCTTTTTGTTCTTTTTTGGTTTTGATGAAGTTACACTAAAGGAGCCAATACTGTTTTCTTAAGTATTGCAGACTGATTCTACAAAACAGTCTGTGATAGAGGTCTCTCCCACTTTTTAAATACGTATGTAGTGGTATTAATAGTCTTGCCAGGCCATCTAACTTCTTATTTGCTAAATGCCATCTAAGAGCTAAACATTATTCCAAGTCTTATCTCCTTATTTCTGCTTGAATTTTCATGTTTTTTAATGCAGGAAATAGCTGACAAAGATGGAAACAACAAAGTTTTATCTTTCACCATCCCATCGTTATCTAAACCCTCAATATATCATGAGGTAAGAGCTACTGTGGTAAATTAGAATGGGATCTATTACAGAAATGAAAACTGGATCCGTTTGATGCAACAGGCCATTTTAGATGCATCTTGTTGCAGTAAGTTTTCAAATGTCAGTAGCTAGCAATTAGTGTAGTCAAATTCAATAGCATTAGTATTAATAGTAAAAAAGGAATGTAAATGTTGAAAAGTCTTTGCTGACAGTGCCCATTTTTGAATGGAGATTAATTGTGTTGTAGTTGCAGGTTTTTGCCTCTTTATGTGTTAATATAAAAGTCGTCTTTCTTCTAAATCCTCCTTAATACAGTTTGAACTTGGAATCATGTTTTTCCTTCTCTACTGTTGCTGTACAAATGGTCTGTGCAGTTAGGACAAACTTACTATAAATGGATATGTAAGAATCAAAGTTGGAAATTGTACTCACCTGCTCTGTTGCTTATAAGTGTGGAAACTGTTAATAATAATGAAATTAGGTAACTTTTTTACGTTTATTGTGTTCTGGGATAATCTTCCTTTTTACAGATCACAAGGTAAATCTATCTTTTGGCTTGGGTGTTTAGGAGTTTTAATGCTTTCAGGGGCCTTTTATGTATGACGATTTCTCCTCCTTCCTTTCTTCCTCCTCCTACCACCTATTCTAGCCCTCTACTATTGGATCCATGGCTTTAACTGAAGGAGCTCTTTGTCAGCATGATCTCATCAGGGTAGTTTACAGTGATCTTCATCCTCAAAGAGAAACGTTCACAGCACAGAACCGGTAGGTGGATGTA
This sequence comes from Dromococcyx pavoninus, assembly GCA_033558185.1. Classification (NCBI taxonomy): domain Eukaryota; kingdom Metazoa; phylum Chordata; class Aves; order Cuculiformes; family Neomorphidae; genus Dromococcyx; species Dromococcyx pavoninus. Next base: position 1,214,264 of record JAUMJL010000119.1, on the reverse strand, counting down.
TTCTAACAACAGAAGTGCTTCACTAGGCAGATAACAACTCCTTAAAAATTAAGACCAAATCGTTCAGTCCTTTCTCAGCATTAAGTGCTCGCAAGTAATTCTAGAGAACAGCCTTGGTAATCTTGAGGTACAGCATTTTTGTTGTTTCTTCCAACTATGTATGTTCTTCTACTACTGAATTCAGAAGACAGTAATTTCTCTGTCCTTTCTGTGTCCATCAGGAATATCTTTGGGTTTATGTCTATCAACTCAAATTTTTCTCAAAGCGTAACAAAATTCAGCTTTGGCTCTGAGGCTGTGACTGATTTTTCCACAGGCAAAAAGGAGCAGAAAAGGGGAGTGAAGCTGAGTGTATAGACAGAACTAGGAATGAGAGGATCTGCCAGATTACCCGTGTCTAAAGAAAGCTCTGAGAAAACTGATAAAATAATTTTGAATGCACTGCAGAATTGTCTAGTTCTATAACTTTGTCCAAATATTTTGCCATATGCTATTTCCTCCATTGTTCCTGCATATGCTAATAGCTTTCAGTAATAATAATATTAAGTGTTTAACAGCCTGTTTCAAGTTAGTGTATTATAATGAAGGAGGATTTCAGGATTTTGGGGTTTACTTTTGACACTTTTTCCTGTAGGGTATTTTTTGAGACAGAGTTGTAGAATTTTGGGGTTAAATTCTGATGAAGTTTTAAGAATTTAAACCATGCAAGGTTTTGCTTTTATCTCTTTTCAGGTTTGAGGTGCTGAGCTTTCTTATGCTGTGCTACAATTCTGCTATTGTCTATATGCCTGCCTCCTCTTACCAGTCGCTTTGTAGGATGGGTTCCAGGTGAGACACTTGCCTTTGAAATAGACTTGCAGGGTGAATCTAGACTTCTGGGTATTCATCCAGCAAAAAAAAAGAATGAATTTATTTGTTGTGTTTAATAACTTAGAATATTTAATTCCTAATTAGTCACGCAGCTTCATTGGAAATTTGAAGTTATGCTTTCTTACAGATAAAACACAAAGGATTATCTTGCTGCTGCATGGGCTTTCATGGTAGTTATGTAACTTTCTGTTATTTGGAAAGGAAAAAAAGGGAAATTTTGGGGAAAATTAGTTGAAGTGACTGAGCCTGATTTGCATTTTTTGGATTTATGTATCTTTCTGACATTTTTTTGGTATGGTCGGCTTAAAATTTCTGTGAGGAGTACCACCAGTTTCCTTTCACTTCCAAATATTAATGTCTTGCTTCTGAGCACTATTTATATGAAGAGCTTGCACAGCGTTCTGGGATTTAGTGGTTTGTTTGGGGTTGGCTTTGTTTTTTTGTTTTTTTAAACTTTTCTTTTTTCCTTCCTTTCTTTTTTTGCCTTATAATGACACCTCACTTTCTGGAGAATTCAGTACTGTGATTTTCCAGACTTTTATACATGCCCTTTATATAACCTTCTACTTGAATAGTCTTCGAAGCATCTGTTTGGCAAAGATCCCTGCATTTTTGTTCTGAAAAATCTCAAGTATATCTGATATTCCCATATGCCTGTTTTTACCAGCATCAATAAAATAAGATAAATTCTCTTTCCTGCTACCCTTAAACAGAGGTGATTTAGCTTGTTTGCTTCAGCACAATACTTCCATGAAAGAAAAGCATCACGTGCAATTCAGTTATGTAGCAAAGAAGGAGCAGACTAGCTTCTAACAACATATTTTCTGTACTAACATGCACATGCAGTTAAGATTATAGCCTGTTTTCTTTCCCATGATTTCTGGTGGGAGTGGGTTAATATTTTGGCTATTCTAAACTTGCCAAATGTGTTCCATTTTCCTGCATCTGGAAATCTAAATCTGTTCTTTGGCTAGAGAAGAAAAAACATTTTACATGCTAGGAATTTTTTTGTTATTTTTGAAACAGTGCAGCAGTTGTTATGTATTAGTGGCCACGTGTTGCTTCCATGATGAAGATTCAGATATTAAAGTTAAGAATAAATTCTGGTTTTTTTACAGAGACTCAGTGCTATGCAGATGTGGGAAGGCAGACCATTTTTCAAGGGTCAGAAGTATTTTTTCTTAGAAGGCAGCTGAGAGCAGTTCTCAAGAATACAGTGTGTTATCCAACTTTTTACCTAAAGTGATTGCATGCTATCATCATACGTTAGATAGTTTTCTTCTACCCCACTGAAATGGGTCCCTTAAAGGAAGTTGGTAATGGTTACTGAATTTTAGGGAGAGTCTCCTAACTGGTGCCTGGCAGTAGAGAGTGTCTTGCCACCCTCATTGTTTGGAAGCTGGTTATGATTTGAAGAAAACAGATGGTGTTAATGGTTATATGAAAATAACATTGCATTATCAGCAAGCCACATCTCAAGGCACTGTTATAAAACTGCTTTAATGGTTGGGAGAGCAACATAAGAAAGATCTGCATTGTGTACTTATTTTTGAAAAATAAATTTTGAAAATTAACTAAAACCTTTGTGATGTACATTTTGTTATAATGGCGTACTTTTTCAGGCTCTGTGTGAGTGGATTTCCACGGCAGCATGAAAAACGCTGGAAGGAACACTGTGGTAGAGTGGTGTTGGACCCTGAGTTCATGGTGCAACTGCTCACAGGTGTCTATTATGCCATGTAAGTGGATTTTTTTTGTATAAAGAGAAATGTGTGATTTTACATGAATTAAAACATAAACGCTAGGTTTTTTATGATTGACAAAAAGAGTTACAACACAAGAGTTATATTAGTGTATTTCCCATTACTTGTTCATTCAGCCAACTGATAATTTGAAAATATCTTTGTCAGCATTAAATTAGGTGATGAAGGCCCAGCAGTAGATGCTGAAGAGAGTTAGGCTTCAGGCTTCATCTTTTCCCAAGTGTCCACTGTCGCCAGATACCTTCTGTTTGCAAATGTAATGATGGATGCCAAGATAACCTGATGAAATGCAAACCTTTTGAATGTCAGTAGCAAAAATCCATTTCTGAAGGAAATTCAGTTCTGCTATATACTGTTTACCTTTACGTCTTGATCCCTTTTTTTTATTCTTTAAGTATTTCCTGATTATGACATCAACTTTGTCTTGCTTGGAGATGACAGGGAGCAGCTTTTTTGTTATACCAATAAGATCAATAAAAAAATTGCTTTGCCTATACTTTTAAAATAAGTGAAGAGACTAGCAAATAAGTGAATAGCTGGATTTGGGCAAAAAAAAATACAAGTTTCAGTGCATAAGATATGAAAGATAAATATCTGTCTTTACTTTTTAGATATAATGGTCAGTGGGATCTTGGCCAGGAGGTATTAGAGGACATAATTTACAGAGCACAACTTGAACTCTACTCACAGCCACTGCTGGTAAGAAACAATCCATTGCAATTTATAGGCTTGGTTAAGAGGAGTATGGCTGTGTTTCTAAAGTGGACTGGCAATGAAAGCATTTGTGGCCATTTATTTCACTCCCAAATGCAAGTGGTTGTTAACAGCTGGTGTTTTCAATGAAGGTATTTATGCCATATTTCTTCTACCTGAGTATTAAGCTAGGGTGCTGGGATCTCCTAGGACTCATTGATGCTGAAAGCTAGGCTTTTCTAATGTATTATACTCTGTTTAAGTTGGTTTGGCATAAGCTGCTAATGAGCGATTCAAAGAAGCTTAACCGAATGGTTATATGTCATAGGACACTGGTGTTTTCTTTGCTTTTAGACCTTCAGTGGGGCTGAGAATATGCTGTGTGGTTTAAGTGATGAAAGAGTAGAAAAAGCAACAACAGGATGGATGTGCAAGTGAAAAGAAACTTCACCTCCGGAGTCAATATCAGATTTTGATTGATCACACAGTTCTTAATCTTTACCTTCTTTGGGGAAGAAGCTGTAGAATGGAGTTCTGATTGATTGTGATTTTTTTCCACTATACTTGCTGTTCTGATCATAAGAAGAAAGAAATGACATAGGGAAAGTGGTGAAACTGAACTGGTTGCAGGTGGATATGATTGGGAAAGATGAGGAGGCTGACAGAGATAAAGGAAGAATGGAGCGATTTTATTTTTTGTCAGATGTAGGTATGAGGATCAAAATGAGAGGGAAAATTAAGGAGAATAAGGTAAAATAGACTGTTGTCTCAGTTTCTGCACCAGAATTGTGACTAGAAGCCTTTAGTGCTCTTCTGAAATAACAGCAGGAAAATTTCACGGCTTTTTATATAACTGAGAAAGGAGTAGATTGGGAAAATTCTTTTTATGTGGCAATCTGAGATCCCTCTGCTCTGCAAAAGAATTACATAAAATTATTCTCTTGAATTAATATTGGCTGTAAAATTTATATACAGACTTTTGGACACTGCTGCATTTTAAGTGCTTGGTGTCCACTGAATTATTATGATTGTTGGTTCCTTTTGGAAGTGACTCATCACTCCACTGGAGTGAAAGTTTTAAATTAAATATTGAACCTATTGAATTGGGCCACCCTTGCAAAAAAACTACGTTTAAAAGGTGTGTAGGAGGGTCTGGAACTTAATTCAATTGATGATATATTTTAAATTCTTATTGTTCATTTTTAATCAGTTTGTCCTTAGAGATTAGTTCTAATTGTATGAGTCTTTTAGAATGTCTTTGCTTTTTTCCGAAGCCACTGTTACCTTTCCATCCCATTATCTGATGTCGGTGACATAATGGCAGCATCAATTTTTACCCCTCTCTGAGCTGTCAGGCTTTTCATGCATATGTGAGCAGGCACATCTGTGGGGTTTTTTTTCTTAATACTGCAATTTTTAAAACGCAGCTTTAAGAAATAACACTTTTATTAAAAAATGGCCGGCATGTCCTTCGCCTCATGCTGTATGTTCAAAGAATTTGATTTTTTCAAAAGTTGGAATCCATTCACCTTGTTGCATTCTCCAGGAGATGTGTATAACTTAGTAGCATTATGATATTTTGTATTTTAAACTTAAATGTACTGGCACAAAATAAACCACCATCTTTGCAGCATCTCAGATTAAGTTTCAGCTCCAACCTCTGCAACCTTTCCTAACAGCAGCAAATACCACCTCGAGACCTGTGTACAGTTTCGAGTGCCACAAGTATAAAAAGGACATCAAACTACTGAAGAGTGTCCAGAGGAGACTACAAGGCTGGTGAAGGGTCTAGAGGCGATGTCGTATGAGGAATGGTTGAAGTCACTTGGTGTGTTCAGCCTGGAGAAGAGGAGACTGAGAGGAGATCTTATAGCTGTTTACTGCCTTCTCACAAAAGAGGGAGGGGAAACAGATGCTGGTCTCTTCTCTCTTGTGACCTATGATAGGACTTGAGGTAATGGCAGGAGGATGTTCCAGGGAGGTTTAGATTGGATATTATGAAGAGGTTCTTCACCCAGTGGGTGGTGGAGCACTGGAACAGCTCCCCAGGGAAGCAGTCATGGCACTGAGTCTGCCAGCATTCCAGAAGCACTTGGACAATGCCCTCAGTGACATGGTGTGAATGTTGGGAGTGTCCTGTGTAGGGATAGGAGTTGGACTCGATGATCCTTTTGGGTCCCTTCCAACTCTGGTAATTCTATAATTCTGGAATTCTGCTATTCAGGCAAAGCCTCGTATTAGGATTATTTTTAGGTGTCTGTACTCAAGCTATTTGTATAATCATGGTAATATGATCAGTCATCAATACAATGAGAAACATCACAGTCTCTATGTTTGAGTGTCTCTGGGAGAAATATTTTTGGCAATATAGTACATCTATGCTTTTATTTAAATAGGTTTATATTGCCAGTGGACTTTTCAAAAAACAAAACTGAAATAGCATCAGAAAGTTATGAAATATCTGTAATGTAGAAGAGATCTTTCACTCTTACCTAGAAACCGCACTAGAAACGGCAGGATGTAGTGCAAGGGAATTTTTTTTTCTGGGAGAGTATCTCTTAAACACTAGGTATTGGTTTCATAATCATGGAAACAGGGAGTTTTTACAGAGGGAAGCTTATCACCAAGACTCAGTATTTACATCCAAGCTAGCCAGGACCTGGGCAGTAGTTCCAGTCAGTCTTTTCCTCTGAACACAAGAGTTCTGCACTTGCTTCAGACAGAAACCCCTGTTGTCAGTGCAGAGACACACAGGGTTTCCTAGCCTGGTACACGAGAGGCATGAATCAGCAGGTCCTTGTTGTGACAGCACCTTTATCCAGTGTATTTTATTGAGCCACTTACTGCTTTTGTTGGGTGTTCTTTTTTTTAGAACTCTTTTCCAGTAGGCAAGATGGGATGTCTGGCCTGAAACCAGCCCTCCTTTGTCATTGATAGTTGGAAACCTGGCTTGCCAAGTCTGAATTGCGCTGGCTGTTTGTTTTCCTGCCTTTCAGTGCTGGATTTGACATAGTGAGCAAGGTTTTTTGCATCCTGAAGGATCTTTTTGATTTTTTTTTTCTGCCAGAGAAGGTCTGTGACTCATTCAAACTGGTTGTTTAGATTATTTCAAAGTTTTACTGCTGCACTGATTTTTATCTCCATATGGGTCTCCTCAGTCCCCAGAAGTACAATTTGTGCTGTTAGGAAGGGCCAGCTGTTACAAGGTTCGACAAGCAGAAGTGCCTGCCTAGATTGTGGTGGGAACTCTTCTAGGTAGGCTTCTACAAAAATTAAATTTCCATAGTTGTTTTATTTTAAGTTTAGATTTCTCTGACCCTATTACTTTATCCACTGTCTTCATTAGGCGGGGAGTAAAGAGCATATGGGAAGTCAGGTGTCTGTGAAACAGAAGAGATCTATGGATGAAGTTGTGACGTTCAGTTTAAGATGTGTCTATTTTTTATTGCTATTTGGTTGTATAAAGTCAGTAAGATTTTGGAAAATCACTTCGGTTTCTTTTTTTTTAAGTGTTAACTCACAACAACTTTGTTATTGTGGAATAACAAAGCAAGGGGCAGGGGTGTGTGGAAACTGACCCTGTCTCCCCTATGCACAAGGCCGTATGCTGTTTGCATTGGAATGGCTGTGCCTTAGTCTTATGGCATTCTTGTCATAAAACATAAAAGGTATTTTCCTTGTAATTTTGCAGTCTGTTTTGGATGGAGACTTTCCTGTGTAGGTTGTTACCTCTGTCAATACAGGTGGCCAACATAGAACAAAATAAATGACCTCAAAAAATGGAGAAAATTCAGCTGTATTTTGGGAATAGATTTGTGATGAGCTTTTCAACGTAGTTATCAACTTGAATCTTGGAGATGGGACTATCCATGTGGATCTGGCATAATTCTGTATCTAGCAAGAGATTTATTATTGCCATTAGGACAATCAAGGACAGTAGTAGTACAGCATTTTACTTTCATCTTAGGTTGCAAATGCCATGAAGAATTCACTGCCCTTTGATGCTCCTGATGCATCACAAGAAGGCCAGAAGGTACTGAAAGTAGAAGTCACTCCAACAGTGCCGAGGATTTCTCGGACTGCTATTACAACAGCTTCTATCCGTCGTCATCGCTGGAGGAGAGAAGGTGAGCTTCCTCTGCCAAGAGCAAATACTGTAGTGTACTGTATTCATCATCGTCATTGTAATCTGGCTTCTGAGTTTGAATGTTTGCAGAACAGTTGATTGGGGGTTTTTTGTTTGTTTGTTTGTTTTTGGAAAGTGATAACTCCCTAACAATGTATAGTATTTTACATCTTCAGAGCACTGCACGAACATGAACATATGGAGTGTTTGTTTTATTTTTTATTTGGTGATAACCCATGAGGTAGGTGAGAAAATAGAGAAGCTGGAAAATGTTCAGTAAGACTTCCTTGGTTTTTTTCTCCATATAACGCAGCATAAAATCGTAGGGGTAGAATCTGGCTTGGAATTTGAGTTCTTTCTTTAATCTAAAACTCAACTGCCTCCCATCATAAGTAGCACAGGGAATGAATGATATCCAGACCTTGATAGGGGTCCAGCCGTCTAAAGCTACTGAAAGCAGTGGGAGAGGGAAAAGCTGAACATCGCACTCCTACACCATCATGTGGCCCAATTTAGAGAAGGGCCATGTCATGAAGTAGCTTTGGATAGCTTAGAATTAGTCCTATTTTTCTTAAGTGAGTACATCTGTCATATGGAAATGTGCTTGACTGTATGTAGAAAAAAATAAATAAGTAGTAATATTTAACCTTGATATGATGACATCTTCAGTGTAGGTGTAGCAAAAAGCTTGCTTTGAAATCGCTTTGTCACACTTACAAAGCTTTGTTGTTGCATGTATAAAACGTTGATTAAAAAAAGCTGCATAAATGGCTGAAGGTAAAAGTAGAATAACCTAAAAATAACCCTTGAGGGTAAGAGTCTGAAAGCAAGGTTTACGTATTTTCCCGTGGTTCTCTTTCTTTTTTTTTTTTTCTTATGTATCTTGTGCAAAAGGATGTGATGACCTCTGGTCTTCAGCTGAATCAGGATATCCAGGACAACAAGTAGCTGTCTTCTGTTTTCAGGACTCTGGATCATGTTTGTCTTTGGTGTAGTTGCCATTCTATTCATTTGCTAGTCTCGTTCTACAGTATAGCCCACCTATCCCTTCCTGTGGATGTTCTCAACTTTTAACTAAGCATGGGTAGTGTTTTATGTTTGTTCCATGTCTGCGTAAATCTATTTCCCTGCCTGGGTTGGAATGCCAAGAAAAGAACAGAAAACCACTAAAATGTTATATGTTGAATCCCAGATGGCTTTGACTTCTCAAACGAGGCTGACTCAAGCTTACCTGGCTCACCGATCCAACACGGCTCCACAGACCTAGGGATCAAACGTGAGCAAGAGGGGGAGGTGCTGATGCGCAGGACCCCTGAGCATGTCTTCCCGGAGCCCACCTTGGCAGCAGCCACAACAGAGGGTAGGACAGAGATGAGGAGGCAGAAGTCAGTGAGGCAGTTGCTGGAGGAGGATCCTGGCTCCCTATCCCCAAGCAGAACTTCTTTCCATTCTAGTGTGTGTTTCCGCTATCCCAGGGTGTATTAGCTTCTCTTTGCAATACACGCATCCCCTGTATACCTAACACCAGGTCAGGTACTACGTTCTGTTATCACGTGGGCTGGCCTGGGGCTTGCATCTGTGTGTTGAAAGACTGCTTGGCATGGCAAAAAAAAGGCAACAAAAAGAAAGACAGAGATCATAGCCAAGGGCTTTGGAAACTTTCTATTACTGAGCATGTTTAATGTCATATTCAGAAGAAAAAAATGCACCAGATGAACATGAATCTAGTCCAGAAAAGTAGACAGTATAGAGTATAAGCAGATTTGGCTACAGCTTAGTTAAAATAGTGTCTTGTTAGTCTGCAGTTTTTAAATTTCCAAGAATGAAGTTTCCTGTTCCTGTTAAAAGTTAAGCCTATCTAAGACAGATATACAACAGCTGATGTTTCTTATTTGCCAGTGATCCTTCAATTGAATATTCATACATTTACCTGAATGAGCTGGCTGCTTAAAAGACAATTACCAAAAAAGCACTTATGTTTTCAAGAAGGAAACAGTTTGTCACATTTCTAAAAACTTTAAAAACAATTATGACTTTCTTTCTCAGTCATGCTGTCCACACAAATGCTGAAGGACTTCCTGCTGTGCAACCAAGAATAGCAGATAGAGTAGCTGTTACAAATTTATTTTGCTTAAGTTCATGTATTAATTTTTTCATCTTTGCTTCATAAAAGACATCATTGTGAGTACTAAATTTTGATCATGATTTATCCTCAGAGATTAAAATTTTCTTAAATTTAGCTAAACATATTTTCAAGTGTTCTCCTGTCTTAAGTCATCTTTTCTATAAGAACATTCCTTTGGTATTTCCAGCTTCTATAAGCATATCAGTTGATCATAAATGAGATTTATTTGTACATTTGGATATGAACTACATAGGTTTCAAATTTGTTCTGGAAACAATAAATTGGAGAATTTGGAGATTTAATGTAGTGTTATCACAGAATCCTTACCCGTAATCGGATTTGGTATCAAACAATAAAGAAGACATCATGCTTCTGTCGAAGATAGTTGGATAAAAATGTTCAGTGTGAGTTTATAATCTACTCATTGGTGCATAGTGAATTTGAGCATGCTCAGTAAATTAGTCCTGTCTTCTCCTAAATTCATTTGTTCAGTAGGTCTTACTCCATTTTACTAAGCTTTGCATGCGCATGACCTGAAGGATATGGAGAAGTATTCAGCTGCAGAGAACCTTCTGGAAGAGACAGGAAGTGGGAAAGAAGTTGATAAAGATACGGCCTTCTAGTCTTAATTTGTTGTAAGACGTCTATATAATTTGGCATGTTCTTGGATAAGGCATCATTCCATATACTTTACTTCTATTGAAGTGGATTGAATACCCTTTACTTCTGTAATGTTAGCAGTGTGTAATTACATGTTTGGGCAAACTGAATTCTTCCAGTTGATAGCATCTGGGAGAAGGCAAAAGAATGGAGTTTGGCTTGATTTATCAGTCTAGAATTGTGCATGTGTATATCGTGATCTGTTATTTTACTGATGCTGATTTCACAGAAAGTTTCAGCTAGCAAATTCCCTCTCCTAAATATAATGAGACTCATCATTTCTAATGACCTTTCAACCTTCAGCTATGAAAAGGATAAACAAAATAAACAGTTGCTTTAAAAAGCTATATAAAACCTCCTCTTCAGGGCAGTATTTTGATCCAGTAAGTAGAAAAAAGCAGATGATTTCAAGAATGACTCAGTAATGCCTTACAAGGTATTTCACTTCCAGGTGGTAGCAGCTGTGGTTATATGCACTATTTTGGCTCAGAGGAGAATGCTGTATCTATGTCTACAAGATTAATTATGTACAAGCATAAATAACAAATTTGTTGGGGACAGACTTATTCTGGTAAGGAACTGTGAGTCTTGAATATAGACTGTAGTACAGTTGATACAGTTTCTGTCAGGTTGCACTGTCTCTTTCTCTTCTCACAGTAGAATGCTTGGGAGGAGTAGGTTTTACTTTTTGTTTTCTTTTTTAATTGTCTTATTTGTCTGTTTGGGGGAAAAAAAGAAAACTTCATGACTTCATCCTGTTTCCCCCCCCAGCAGAATGTGTAAGGATTCAAACGTTTTTTAATGGTTTCTGAGGGCAGTTTTTAGAGGAAAAATAACATGTATTGGGAAAGAATGTGTGTTTGCTGAATTATTTCAATCCCACTGAGCACTTTTGTAGGTATATGTAGCTGACTAGACAGAAATTCTCTTGCATGTTGTCTTCTCTATCTTCTTCATTTTGAGCACTGCTGAGCTGCTTGGGCCTCAATAGTTGCTGTATCCAAAAGTTTGCAACGACCCCTCTCAGTCTTGTCTTTAAATTCTGTGGATAAAATGCCACTTTATTAGTGTGACTCTGCTGTTTCACTGTCTGTTTTAGCATCCTGTTACTCAGCAATGTTTTAACACAAAATTTGAAGACAAATAATATTCTTGTAATAATAAAAAGCCTAGCAGTACTCACTGGAAATACCTTCTTGCAAGTTACACATCTTTTGTTTGAGTAAGAAGGGGTTGAGAGGGGACTTCAGCTGCTGCTATTGCTGCTTGTAACCAAACACGCTTTCATCCAGCTTTGCATGATTATATAAAGAAACATGAATGTTGGTTTATTGAAAATGTGTTCTTGCTTTCAGTATGTTCCAGTTATGTCATATTTTTATTAGCATCTTTGATGTGGGAAGATTGAGGCGGGGGGGAATGGAGATAGATTGAGAATAAAATATAACACTATCTGATATAAGAAAATGTACTTACATCTTCAATGAGAACATGAAGGCCTAGTTTGACAAAACAGGATGGGCAGGCGGAGGGGAAAGAAGATGTGTTTTAAAGATGGTTACAGGAAGTTAAAGGAAGTAAGACACCCTTTGTTTTAATAATCGCCCTTGAAAACTAAAAAGCTTCTTTTTGTAAGGCTAAAGGCTTTACTAAGGAAGTATGCAGTAGCGTGAACTGTATTACCTTTCTGCTTTTCAGAGGCTAATAAGTCAAATAGAACTACATAAAACTACAGAGTGATTTCACATTGCATGGTTCTGAGAGAGGCCTGAGAATGGTCTGATTTGGGGATGACTAAACAGCTTTTGTAAGCTGATACACAATAATGGCAATTCCAAGGCAAAGTTTCCTGAAAAGAATTAAGTTTAAAACAGAATAATAAAACCTCTCTGTAAAGTTTTCTTTTTGCTTTACACTTCAGAAAAATGAAGTTGCATCAGGCTATACTTCTGCTACACAGAGGCAGCAACAGCTCTGAAAGTTTGTGTCTGTTCTGCTTGCCATAATGTAAAATGATCCATAGTGCTCTGCTAACAATCAGCGTGAAAAGATGAGCTTCCGCTCACATGTGGAATCTCTTAGATCCTTGCCACCACTTTTTACCCATTCCACAAAAGAGATTTAAACACATTTGCTTGGTGGCATGCTGTGTTGAACAAACTGCCACTAGAGCAATACTGTGGCTTCATCTGGGACAGATTCATAGGCTTTGCATATTTCTTGCAGATAATCAGGCTCCACACTTTTATAAGGAAAAGCAAAATTCTTATAGTCAGAATATCTCCTTCTTTTTGCTAACATGCTTAAATTTTATGGCTTTTTCCCATTGAAAAGAGATATATGGACCAAAAACTCAAGCTTCATTTTCAGTCTTGAAATTTGAATGCTGTTCAGGTTTCTACAGAAACAATAACTCTTCTTTTGAGTACTTGGAGCTTAGAAAAAGAACTGGAATAAGTTTGTGTTTGGTTTTTTTTTTTAGGAAAAAAGTCTTTATGTGCAGCCCTAAGCATATTATAGGCCTGAAAACACATATTTAAGAAAGAAGTTTGTCAGGCTTTTTTTTTCCTCTTTGAGATTCCAGGAAAAAGCACAGTGCCACTTCTGCAACAGGCAGTGTTTCAGAGCTTAAATTTCTCTTAATTTTTTTTTCTCTGAAAAATCTAGATGCTAAGATAAAAGCAGATATGGTGAAAGCACCTTGACAGGATTGCTGGCAATGCAGGGAGAACTGAACTCTGGAGAAGAGAGACCTAGGAATTAAGTTAATCTCCAACAGAAAGTGCAATCACACTGTTTGAAGTGCCAGCTACACACAACAGAAGCCTTCTGCCTCTGTTGGAGCATTGTAGCATCTGGTCTAGGAAATAGCCTAATTCTGAAACTTACTGAGTACTCACCAGAACTTACTCTTGCAGGATCCTGAACATGCCTAGGTCTTGCCTCAAAACAGAACAACAGTAGTCCGAAAGCCTTTTTGTTTTTTTTCTCCATGTGTAGGAGAGAACGGGCACCAGTACCTGTAGCCAGAACTAAAACAAATTAACCAAATGGGGCCTAATTTTTGTTGTTTATAGACAAAGTTCAATAGATATTCTAACTGATAAAAGTGATGTAGAGGAAAGGCAAATCAGGCTTAAGGAGTAGTTTAGATTTTGTGTTCTGCTACATGTGACAGGAATAAGTTTGGCTGAGAATCAGAAATTTTTAAGCAAGTGGAAACCAGGTGGCTTAGCAAATGATGTTTGTTTTGATATTCTGTGTGCATCTTTGTCTTCATGTAATTTGAATGCTCACTGTATGTTCTGATTGTTTTGGGGTTTTTTTGGTTGTTTCTTTTTTCTTAATAGATACTGAAGGTATAAATGGAAGAGAAGACTCTGTGAACCTTAATGATGCTGATGAAGGATTTTCATCAGGAGCTTCCCTCAGCAGCCAGCCAGTTGGGACCAAACATCCATCATCTGTATCTCAGAAGGACAGCTTCAGGAAAACAGCAAGTGGGCGTTCTTCTAAGGATAAAGAAACCTCTTCAGCAACAAAATCCAATGAGAGCCCTCGAGATTCAGTAGCTCGGAAGCAGTACGTGAACCAATCCGCTGACCTTGGTGCAGATATAATTGAGATGACACCTACCAAGAAACACCTCAGCCTGCCTGCTGGGCAGGTGGTGCCAAAAGCCAACAGTTTGAGCCTGATCAGGACCGCCAGTGCTTCTTCCAGTAAATCATTTGACTATGTGAATGGCAGTCAGGCAGGATCCGGTGTTGGAGCTGGTACAGAAGGTGTTACCAATCTAGCAGCTGGCAACACCAATCGGTTTTCAACTATCAGCCTACAGGAGGACCGACTAGGCCAAGCTGGGGAAGGTAAAGATCTCCTTCCCCCAGGAGCTCCCCTGACCAAGCAGTCTAGATCTCCAAGTTTCAATATGCAGCTGATATCCCAGGTGTAACTTTGACTCCCTTTCTTAGGGCTCCCTCTTTCCCCTTAGTCCCCAGACAAGTTCAACCTTAGGCAGAACATG